>VWZO01013040.1:72708-231623 GCA_013396975.1 Bucco capensis
TATCCATCTTTTCATCCACCATGACCCCCAAGTCCTTCTCTTCCTGGCTATGATCAATGAGTTCCTCACCCAATCTATAGTGGTACCTGAGATTTCTCCTGCCCAGATGCAGGACCTTACATTTAGACTTGTTAAACTTCATTTTAATAATAATAATTAATAATAATAATAATAAAAATAATTCTAAAAATAGAGACAGGCTACCCAGCATATTTGGCAAAGTTGAGCAGAGTAGTATTTTACTTTAGCTTTTATACGAAGCTTGTTTAATGATATGGTTCCTGCAAAGTTTGGGATCACAGAATGCGTTGATTAAAAATAGAGACATCTTTTGGGAATACATCTTGTAACTGAAAATGATTTCATTTTGAAGTACACAGTGGGTCTACATTTAATTACAAAATTAACTTTGTCTGAAGAAGAACTCATATATTTCTGGTTTTGGAGGAACTCAGATTCTTAAGGCTTCTACTTTTCCTGAGCTGACTTTTGCTCTCTTTAAGGCCTAAATGAAAACTAGGCAGGCAAACTTTCCCAATTTTATGGTGATCTTCTGTGTTACTGAGATTAAAAAAGATGTAATTTTTAAAGAAGAAAATTTGCCTGTAGTAGCATGGTATGTTAATTCCTTCTGATAGTCTTCTGCCTCCTGAAGAAGAGAAAATAGATTTTTGTATGTTGTGAGCTCAAATTGTAACTTGATCTCAGCATAAGAGAGGTGGATATTTGTGGTGAATATGGCTTTCTTAATGAGGACCTGCTGTTCTGCATGAAACACTGTCACAAATAATAACAAACAGCACCCAGCTTCTGCTGTTGCAGTAGGAATAAAAAAGGTGAATGAGTCTTTCCTTCCCAACTATGTCAACAGCAGCTCCTCATTACCTGCCCATGGCAGCTGAAAATTGTTTTATCTTGGTGGTCAGAATGGTCCTTCAGCTTGTTTGTTGACATTTTTTTTGAAAGGCAAAAATAAATATTTTCCTCTTTTCTTCTCAATGATTTTGTCAGTGCTTCCTGAAGCTGATTATGCTACTTTCAATCCATTAGATTGCTAGTGGACTATCTGGAAACTGAGCCTGTGAGCTGCAGGAATTGCAAACGCATGCGATTCCAGCCAAGCTCCTGAACTGACAGGTAATCATCTGATTAGGAAGTGGGAGATCAGATTGTGGTTTACTTCTTTCTTCTGAAGAGAATTTGTTCCTGCTTTTTGAGGTAAATGCACAAGCATCTACTTTGTGGGCAGTGTGTGAGAAACTCTGTGATATCACGATGAATAATATCACATCTATCAGGCTTTTTCATTTTGCTGCGTGCTCTTTTCCTCCGAAGTGATCTTCAGTTACTGTGGGCTGCAGGAAGGAAGCATAGGAAAGCCAGCAGAAGAGCATTTGACTTAAAAGGAGTGTGTGAATCAAGATCTGAAGAGGGTAACCACTTCAGGAAGGAAGGGAATAGAGGTCACTCTTATTGAATATTTGGGTTTAAAGGTATCAAAAGGAACATGGAAACTGGCTGAGGAGACTGTTTTAACTTGCAGTCAGCACAGGGACTCGGAGGTCTTCCTGCAGGTGCGAGGAGAGAGAACTCGGACCAAAACCATTTGGGCCTGTTCTTGTTGACCTGAGGAGTCCTCCTGCTGACTCTTGAAGTAGATAAATGGTAAGGACAAGCCTGTGTGGAAAAGGTGATTCCAGGTCACTTAGCTGCAGATGTTCATTGCGCTTTGTTTCGAGACCATGACCATCCAGAATTAGTGTTGCTACAGAGGCCCTGGAAGCAATTCCATCCAGGGCTCAATCTTAAGCTTGAAAGATTGATACTGTTTATCTGACTAGTGGCTGCAGCAGTCTTCGTGGAATACTTGGAATCAAAAACCTCTTCAAAGGTCCAAACTTGCTAAATCTTAAATCCTGTAAATATCCTGGTTCATGGACTACCAATTCCAGGAACTTTTCAGGAAATGTTATGTTAAAAGAACTTTGAGTCCTGTGGTTCTGTTTTCCAATAAGGAAAATGAGAGAATGAGATGAGAAACCCCTGTAGTGACTGTACTTTTAACATCTATAGAGGAGCTCTTCAGAAGGTGATGGAGATGGTTCATTTTGTTAGGCACCAGAGAGAGCTTGAACAGTAGTCTGCTTTTCTAATACTACAAAGCTTTGGACATTGGCTTGATTTTGTGTATGTTAGTGTACCTCATTACACTTTATGCAGTTGGCATATTTAACTGGGAAGAGCTTAGAGAGAGAAATCTTTTATTGAACATGTTAATCACCTAACAGCACTTGGCTTACAGTCTCTACTATAAAAGAAACCGATAAGAGGGGGGAAGAAAAGGCTTTATGCATGAAATGTAACACATGAAGCAAATGAAAAATAAAAGGTGAAAGATCAGTTCTCTCAAATTCTTTCAGTTCTAATAATGTGTCTTTAAAACCTCAAAAAAGAAATGTGGTCTTCATGTGAGTTTTAGCTAGACTCTGATCTTTTATTACTACTAAAATATTTGTGATGATGGAGAGTTTCCTTGTAAGCTCTTTAATGTGCTTATTAAAATGGCAGTATGATTCTGTACTTTTTTTATGATTAAAGTTCTGTTAGCTGGACTGTTCTTGTGCTGTATCCAGTAAGTGTTGTTGTGTTTCTGCATCAGTGGTGTATAAGATTTGCAATAATGGATGTCATAACCCTCTGCTGAAGCTTTGGAAAGACTTGGACATCAATCATGATGTAGAGTCTTTTCAATTGTAGCTTCTATTTAAGTGTGTTTTCTTCATTTATTTGGAAGCTATTATGCTGTCATTTAAAAGCACAAGGGAAAAGGGAAAAAGCCCTTTTAATGAGACTCTATACTCTTTTTTAATAACAATGAATTGTTTCATGTTAAGTTGAAAGCATGTAGTTCCTTAGCAAACAGGTTTTTAGTTGGTTTATATAATCAAAACCACTAAAACTGCTCTGATCCCAGTTTTCAAATATAACAGAAAGAACAAATATATGTACTTGCCCTATTTTATACTTGGAAAAGTAAAACTTTCTCCTGTAATTGCCCTTGCAGATCTCATCAGTGATGGTTCACATGCTGTGTTTCACAAATCACAGGGATTTCAAAGCTTCCTTTCTGATGAGTAAGAGTTTCTCTAGCCATCATCACAAAGCCAGCTTTGCTTCCTGCTTTATTACTTTATCTTCTTCCTTACCGATGCTTAACTTGCTAGTTTAGATTTTTGTAGTGCCACATAGCACAGTAGGACCTGGGCACAAACCTTGTTGCAGAGCAGAAAAGTTGTTGTTTGCCTTTGATGTTTCTTTTTCTTGCTGTTGAGGATAAATGCACAAGTTTTTAGGGTTATGTGTGATTGTAGTGTAACAGATTAAAATTGTTTTTTAAAAGTTGTTTTTCTTTTTAGGTCACTAATGAATTGAGATAGTCAATAATTTATTAAAGGAATCAAGCTGGCATACTGAGAGATAAACAAGTAATTCTTTAAGGGCCTTCTACTTATAAATCTAGGAACAGACTAAAATACTTGGAAGGCAAAGCTGATTTAAGCCATTAAAAGAAAGAAACAGCCTTTTAAAATATGACCATGTTCTTGTCAAGTGTGTGGTTTTCATGAATTAAATGTTAGCATTTGACAACATTTCCACTGCATCAGGTCTGTTATATTGATAGAAGTTTGTAATATTCAAGAATCTTTCATGGGAAATTATGATATGGTGTTTCAAATCAACAAATACCCATTTTCCTCTAACAGCTTTACTGTATCTTCATTGTACAATTTTACATTTGTTTCTTGTTTAGGAGACATCTACACTGTCTTATTGGAAAAAGTCTTTTCTTTTAAAACAGCCAAGCCCAGCAGAGCTGCAATTTAACCAGTTTTTAAAAAGTTCTATCATCCTTTTTTCTTAGTCTCAGGTATCTGAACAAACTTGAATAATTCAGTGCTTTATGAAAATCATTAACTACTAATGGAAATAGATACTCATCTCTTTACCTCCAAACAACAATAAAAAAGTAAATTGCCTAGAACACATGAAAAAATATTTGGACTAGCACATAATTGCTTCTTTTAAAGCAGGCTTTCTTTCTGGAAAAAAAAACAACACAACCCCCCCAAATTAATAATGTATTTAGTTAGTGGCTTGTTTCTTTATCTTGGGTGCAAGTTTTCCTTGCCTTGTGATATAAGGGTAGCAGCAGAAACTTCACATTTTAATCACTCCTTCACAGTTAATTTCTGAAGAGTGTGTAGAACCTGCACTTGATGGCTGAACTAACTCTGCTCTCATGTTAATAATATTTCAAGATAGTTCTTATTTAAAAATAAATAAATGCCCAGTTTGTGAAGGAGACCACAAATTTGCATTTGGAATTTTTGCTGCTGCATCCACCTGACTGTAAGATAAGGATTTACTCTGCTTATGAAATCCTTGCCTTCCCTGGAGAATGAGGGAAATCCCCTGACTCTAAGGAAGTGCTCATATTTCATTTAATTGCATGTCAGCAGCAGTCCTGCAGACAACTGGCATTTTGGCAGATGCAGTGTCTTGCAGAATGTTATAAGAACACCTGAGTTAGTGGCAATTGCTGGCTCTGCACCAAGCTATGCCAGGATCTTCTCTCAGTGCTCTCAAGTATTGTTTAGCACAGAATGAAATCAAATACTGAATTCTTGCCTTAATTTGCAAACAATTTTTGATTGCTGTGTTTATGTGGGAAACAAGCATCCACCTAGAGTGACTGTGTTGGTAGTTCTGTTGTAGGGGAAGCTTGAGAAGACTGAAAGTGAACATTATTTTGCCTTTGAATTTTGCCTTTGTGAACGTTCCAAAATGCTGCAGAGTGAAAAGGGGTTTGATAATGGGCTTTATCATTAAGTGGTACTTGGGGTTTATACTTCCCATATGTGCTACTTGCCAGGTGATAAATTCATTTAGCTGTGTACTTGCATCTTATTTTTGAAACTCACTGCTATGAATATTGACACAATCTAAAAGTAATCCTTCCAGCAAATTCCTTGTGTAGAGGTGTGTCCCATACATTTCACATTCTATAACTGTAGTACACCAGCACTGTAGCTTCCCTAATAATGTGATGATTCCTCTCCCCCCTTTTATTCTAGAGAAAAATTTTAATTTGCCTGCCTTCTTTGCCAGTTGTCTTAAATTGGAAGCCAAGTGCTGTAGGTATCAATGGCTAGGTAAGGATTTTCAGTTCTCTTCATCTCAGGGATGCTGAAGTTGACCCATGCTCAGCTGGCTGACATATAGAACATATAGAACAATGCCATTTCTTTGTGTCAGCTTGAGTATTAAACTTTTTCAGGACAACTCTATCCTTCTTGCAATAAATCTCCTTGAAAACCATTGGAATCTTCTTATCTAGGAATTCTTTAGCCTGATTCTTTTGGATTCTGCAGGAGCTAGTAAAATAAAATTTGCATAGTAGGCTTTAATTTATATTTGTGAAACAGTTGTAAAAACTAGTTATTTCACAGTAGTTATTCAGTTGACAGTCTCAACTTTTTTTTTTCTTTTAGGAATCTGATTTATGTCAGTTAACTGAAAAAAAAAACAAAAAACTACATTGCTAACTTTATGGATAGAGCTTACACTGTAGGATTCACTTAAAGACCAGCTCTCATTTCTGTGGCAGGTTGGTGCTTAATCAGTCTTTGAGCCATGTGCTTGTGGTATCTGAGCTACAACTAGAGAAAAGAATTTCCAGTTCCCTTTTGGGCCTTGCTAACCTTTTCTGCCTCTGTGCTGGAGAAACTGCTTAGGGAAGAAAAAAGTTTTGAGTAAATCCATCTCTGCATTAACAGAGCTTGCTATAACGTTGTGCTTCATCCTTCTTACCCAGTGCTTTGTACTGTGGCTTTGAAAGGAGCTGCTGGAGATAGAGACAGGGTTAAAAGAATTGTATGATTTCAGTTTTGAAGGTGTTGTGAATGGGTAATAATATAGGCAGAGGTTTTCAGTGGCCTGCTGCAAATAGAAATCTCCCCAAAACTCAGAGTTAAGCCAGCCTTTGGTATTTTGTGTTTTATACAGGGTGATCAACAGCACTTCATCTTTCTATGCTCCTGTTTTGAAAGGGTCACTCAGTCATTCATAGGAGAGAAATGGAAGGATGGGTGACTTCAGAGGGATACAGCTTGCTGCACTTAAATGTCAACACAGAGATGTGATTTTAATGCAGGCATTTTGGAAGCTGGGAAAGATGGCCCTGTGGCAGAGAGTTAGACTAGCAAAGTGTTGGATGAGTTGCTTAGTGTGGAAAGTTTTGGGAAGCAAAATGTTTATGCTCCTGGTATGTCTTTTTGAAGCCAAAAAATGTGCCTGGTCTCACTTGTGGGATATGTCAGTATTTGCAGATACTTCTTGTGTGGTAACTGTCATGAAAGAAGCATGGTTCTTTATCTGCAATTGTACTTGTGCAAGGAAATGTGAGTTTAAAGGGGAGAGCAAGCACATCACCATCGGTCTTTGAATTCCTTAATACAGAGGAAGAAAAATATTTGGCCCGAGCCTTCCACAAGATCTGTGGACAGACTGGACAGGAATTATTGTGAACACTGTGCTGAGTGCCAGACACCATGCTTCCTAAACTCACAGAGCAGCTGAGCAATTGGACTGTGCTTTTTGCAGGCTGGCTGCCTGGGATGTAGCCAAATTAGACAGCCGATTGCTCAGTCTTGATATGTAAATAAAGGAGAGTTGTGTCCCTAAGTATCAGCCCCTTAGACAAGAGGGAAAACAACTAAGAGGGGTTAATGAATGAATTCCCTAAACCACAGAGCACTAGAAGGGGAGGGGTGGAATAGGTTGCCTTTTTTTATTTTTAAATCAGAGAGGGCACTCATCATACTTAAGTGGAGAATAATCTGAGAGTCAAAGGCCCTTAATTATGTTTTCACTTGGTATAAGTTTTGTTGGTCTGACAGATATCTTTGGCAGCCATGCAAAGAGGCTGTGATATGTTTAGAGCTGTTTACATTCAATATATGAACTGTTACCCACATCTCTAGGCAGAGTTCACACATAGAAATGAAAATTCACCTGCACTTCTCTAAGGTGAAGGAGTCAATCCCCAAATGGCTGCAAAGTGTACGTACACACAAGAATTTTGGATTGCAGAAGAGAGTAGTAAATGCTGAATGTGCAGAATGGCTTAATTTCCCGTGTGCAGGGCTGAGCAAGGTTATTAAGAAACCCTTTCAAGTTTAAGATTTTCCCCAGGGAAACTCTAGAAACACAGCTGCTTAAAAGGAAGAGAAGGGGGGGAGGGTAAGAATAAAAAGGGACTGAGATGTGCCACTGCTGCCTATGTGCTGCATGGAAGCTGGAGGCGATGTTTTGTATCAAGCTGAGGTGAGGTAAGGTAGCAGTAGCAGGAATGGGAGGAGGAACTGAGCTTTCATCAATGCTTGCTCTTGCTTCTGATACCTTACTTAAACATGTTGTAGGTGTAGAGTGTTGCTGACACATGAGAGAACAAAACCTGTAAGTGCTGAACG
Organism: Bucco capensis; assembly: GCA_013396975.1. NCBI lineage: Eukaryota > Metazoa > Chordata > Aves > Piciformes > Bucconidae > Bucco > Bucco capensis. The sequence continues at coordinate 80,241 of VWZO01013040.1, forward strand.
AGTGTTGAATCAACAGCTAGAGCTGAGAGAAGGAAGAGAGAAGAAAGTATGAATTTGTTCCGACTACTCACTATTTAGGGAATTTGTATATATGTGAAACTTCAACTTTGTGTCATTGGAAACAGCAGTTTGAGTGGAATCCTCTGGCTGCTGTCTAGTGCACCTAAAGGCATTTTGTTCTGGAGGGAGAGGAGTGTTTCTGGAGAAAGTAGCAGCTAAAGTCAAAGAAAACCACACAAGAGTTTGGGATAGACAAGCCCCTTGATAAGATTTCAGAGTGGCTTTCTAGAACTCTTTCAAAAGAATTAAAGAGAAAAATACTAATGTGATGTAGAAATTAAGAAAGCAGCAGATGGATCAGAATGCCTGTAATTTTTGAGTTATGTGAAGCAAAGCAAATGTAATCAGGAATGCTCTGCAGAATAAACAGTTGTTTTCAGTAGTGCTGTAAGTGTTCCTAAATACATCCCAAAGAGTTGAGAGCAGTGAACAACTGGAATCATTGCTAGTCTTGGAGCCAAATAGCCATACAGCTGATCTCTCAGAGCCAGGTAACAGAAAGTCTGTTCCAGAGCAGCTGGAGCCAAGGACAGAAGTGTGAGCTCTTGTGAAGCTGTGGCCATGTGGGTCTGGCATGCTGAAACTTCAACTTAGCTGTTAGGTGATGCAGAGATTGCTAAAAGCTGTGTTACTTCTCTACAGAAGTCAGGATTATTCCCAGTCTTCGTGGGAATAAGCAAGTGGTTGTCCTCTTACATGACACATCCAGAACTATTAAATTGGAAAAGGAGATAAGAAGTTAGTTTGTGGCTGAGAACTCTGATCCAATTAAATATCTTTTTATATATGTTTTCACTCACAACTGGGGAAATAATATAATCAGAAATTAAAGCAAGAACTGGATCATCCCCTGCTGCTTGTGACATAGAGGAAGAGATTGTTCTTTCCCACTGAGAATTCTAGTGCCAGGGTGTGACAGTTCCTCTGTGCTTTGCTCCTGTGTTGTCTCTGGCATGTCCCATATTTATTCCAGCATATGTTGTATTGTCACTGTATGTGCTAATGTCCAAAAAGACAGTTACAAATAAAACAATACTTCACAAAAAATCTAGAGCAACTGTGAAACACTGAAGTAGAATCTATTCCCACCCTTGATGTGCTCTCTCAGTAAAGACAGTGGACATGTACCAGGCAACTGGTAAATAGAGGTAAGGATGATTTCCTTGGATTTCCATCAAAATCTAAATGCTAGCTAAAATGTCCATGGGGTTTTTGGAGGGTTTTTTTGTTACACCTTCCTACAGTGGGATGCTGCTAGAGGAAGACTGTAGTGTGAAGAATAGTTTTTCATCTAACTGCATTATGTGTGCATTAAGTCAGCCTTGGCTGACTTTAATTCCTTGACCAACGTAATTATTTATATGAAGAATGCCATGTAGTGTCACAAACAATGAAATGTTCAAGTTCTCTCTCTAGAATAGATTAGTTATTGCTTGTAATGTCAGTTAAAAAAAAATCCAATGTTGGTATATACCTGTGAAAACAAAGAAGCATATGATAACTGAAGATAGATGTATAGCACAAGTTATCAGTTTCACCTTCCACAAGTGACTGGTTTTATTTGGAAAGGGTAGCAACATTTTAGGTCAGATTTTTTCCTTTCTAGAACTGGAAAGTGTATTAACCCACACTGTATTTTGAAATGTATATCAAATTGTATCATTTTAATTTTGGTTCTTTTAATTCATCTTGAGTTTTTTCATAGAAAGAATAAAGGGAAAGGGATTATAGAGTCACTCTTAAAATGTCCTAATGAATGTCAGGAGGAAGAGTCCGGTTAAACTTAGCTGGTTATCAACCCAAACAGGTTTCCATAATACATTTGTTTTGGAAAGACATGCTGGAGGGAAAAATCAAAGAAGGGAAGGGAAAAGAAATTGAAGATATATTTATAGATACACTCTGTGAGGCACAGTCTGAAAATCCCTTGTGGTCNGTTTGGTTTTGTGGAGGAATTTCGTTGGGGTTTGTGTGTGTGTGTGGTTTTGATGGATTGTTTTTTTTTTTAATTAATAAGTCTTCTTTTAAATTGTTTGAAAGTCTGAAAATGTAGAACAGAGATACTAACAATATCACAGTGTCTTTGTGCAGGCAAGAGGATTAGATAATATTTGTGTTCAGACAAATTCCTGCTAGCTCCAGATTTCAGTGCTGAAAATGGAGGTTGATATCTTCGGTATAAACTTTGTCTTAATCACTTATATGCATTATGAATCAGCTTACTTCCATATAGGAGAAATTATTTTCTTTCACCATTAGTGTTCAGATTAATATTTATTCCTATAAAACCTTCTTGTTGAGTTCTTTAGCAGCTTTAACCAGGCTAAAAGGCTAGCACAGCATTCAACAGATTTCAGATGATGCTGAAGTCCAAATTTTGAAAATCTTACAATAAATTTTGTACTCAGTTTTTGGATACTCAGCAAGAAATGCCACAACAAGTTAAAATTATTCATAATGAAGTATTTTCCTTATTGGGTTAATTAGATGATAATTCTTCAGCAAAATAGTTAGCTGAGCTTCAGTTAAGCCTGAAAATGCCTAGCACTTCTGGAAATGAATTAATATTTCTGAAACTTCCAAACTTCAGGATAAGGTTTTTCTGGATCAAAAACTTAGGCATCTAATATGTTTGGAAACAAATAGATGTTGAGCCAGTAATTTTGTGTAGCCACTCTATTGTGATTACAGCCTATATAATGATGAGAAATCATTCCTCCTATTCAAAACTTGTGCCTAGTATTGCTGAGTGTCACAGAAAAGGCTTTTTGACCTGTAGCAAGAGTCTGATAATGGAAAACTTGCTCATCACAGTGTTCTAACAGCACAGGGCACAAGAAAAATTGCCTGTGTTGGTATTGGAAAATGCAAAAGTCTGCTGTGCAAAGGGCAAGTTCTAACATAGTGGACTGCTCCACTTCTTGTTCCCATCCCTCAAGACAGGTGTATAAAATGATACTCCAAAATTGCCAATAGTTGCAAAAGCAGTCATTCTTAGCAGCAGAGATGTGCATAAACAGGAGATGTTGTAGTGTAAGTAGTTACCTGCTGTCTGAGTGACCTTCAGTTTAATGTGCACTTGTCTGTATTGATTTTATCTTACAGCACATTACCCAACAGAAAAGCAAGATGAGCCAAATCCCCCTTATTGTTCTTGAATGCTGCAAGACTCCTTATGTGAATAAGGGGACCAGGAGGTGACTCTATAAAAAGAATATTTAGCTGGGTTTTTAGATCATCTGCCAGATTCTAATCTCTGTAGGCATAGAAACAGGATTTTTTTTATTCTTTGACAGCCACGCATCTGAAATTAGAGTTTGACTCCTACAGTTGTCAAAATAGATTTTCTGTGGTGTCAGAGCTTTTTCTAGCATCAAAAGAATATTCAGTTTAAGTTTATGAAGACTTAGGTTAGATTTTTATATAGGCTGATTTCTCATTTTCAGTTAGAAGACCAAGCGTGGCTTTGTATGCCCCTAATTATTATAATTTCTCCTAAAGGAAAGAGAGTTTAGAAATAGTTTAGATGATGTATGCCATTGGAGGTTATGTCTGTACTTGTACCTAGCTGTAATACACTTGTTGTCAATCTCTGGCTGCTAGTCTAGATATCTCTTTACCAAATTTCAGCCTAAGGACCACTGAAGCAGTTAAAATCTTCTGGGCTGATATAGGTAAGAATGAAGATTGTTACAACAAGAGGATATGTTGCTTAGTCAGGAGATATTTTTAGAGGCCATCCCGTGACTTTATAACCTGACTGGGTAAGGAATCTTTCAAACATTCTTCAATAACTTTTGACAGAATTTTCACCTTTTTTTCCCCTTTTCTTTGATATTCCCAAAATGCAGTTTGGAAATATACATGAAATTCATTAAAAAAAATCAAATCAACACAGCTAATATGATGTTATATACTCTCAGCACAAATTTGATTCATGATTGGAAAAAGTAGCAGCCTCTGAAGTTTCCATTTGAGACTGTGCTATTTGTGTGAGGTGTTCAGTAGGCAGATAGATGCTATAGAGAGGAGAAGTCATGTGAAAATACTACTAAAAATAATAAAATTCTCTCTCTGAAAGTCAAAATTTTTGACAATGGGCCTTTAAAAGTATGAGGATAGAGACTAAACCAAACATTATGCAACTACAAGTGTGAAAACACTTGAGGCCAAGTAGGAAAACTCTTACTTAATACATTTAACTGACCACTAGGAAATCATGTGCCTCTGTTTGTTTTAAATTCCCTGGCCATCTTATCTTTCCCCCAGTAAAAATTGGAGTGTTAGGATTTCTTATTTCCTTCAGTGTAGGTAACTGAAATTTATGTATCAAATTAAACTTGCCCCCCACGTTGGGAGTTACAACCATTGGAGATCCTACTCTAGGAAATCAATTTTCTATTATAGCAGAAGAAGATCAGGTAGAGATCTGGATCAGCTTGTCTGTCATCCTGCTTCAAAGCAGGCTCAGCTGTACTCTTTTCATCTTTCACACAGGAGTACATAACCTCTCTTAAAGATCTCCAGTTGTGAAGCCTTTGCAGCATCCTCAGAGAAATCTATCCTGGGCTTAAGTGTTCTTACAATTAGGAAGATTTTTCTAATATCTAACCTAAATCTCCTTAGCTGTAAGTTAAGCTCATTAATTCGTGTGGTATCCCAAGTAAAAATGGTGAACAGATTCTTTCCTTCCCTTTAGTACATTAAGACTATCAAATCTTCTCTCAGACCCTCCTTTTTCTGCAGGCTAGCATCAACAGTTTAAGCTCTTCTTGTAGGCCAAATTAAAGACCTTTTTTCACTCTTTTTTTTATCATTACTGTTTTGATTTTTTTTTAATTATTTTTGCAAGTTCTTCACCTTTTTTTTTTTTTTTANTTATTTTTGCAAATTCTTCACCTTTTTTTTTTTTAACAGTACTGATCACAAGGGATGCAAGATTTCAGGTGATATCTAGAAGAACTGTTGTTTCTGGGACATAGCATACTTGTATGCATCCCAGGAAGTTCTTCCCCCCCTTTTTTTTAAGGGTATGACATTTACTGAGTCAGCAGCAGCTTATGATCTGGTATAACCTTCTGATCACATCTTCAGGATTCCTAGTTACTTGACTGTTCAGTGTAGTTTCCTTGTGTCTCCAAATGTCTTTGTTCCTTTTGAGTTGCCTTTGCTTTTCTAGATTACTACAAATAATGATACTTTCTGGGGAAGTTTTGGGGGAAGTTGGTTTTGTCCAGGCTGATTTTGTGTTGTTGTAGAAGTTTCTGCACTCCTCCATCTCCTTCACAAAAAAAAGTATACTCTCTCTAATCCTGTTACTGAAAACATCAAACAGTATTAGAACCAATGCAGACAGCAAAGGAACCTAACTTACTGCTCCCTCTCTCTAATGGTGGATGCCTAACAAGTGTAGAAAATTGTTTTCCATCCTGTATTAGTACTGCATCAGTGTTAGATTAATCTAGTTCACAGGGCTTTTTGTTTGGTGGCTGCTGTTACTTATGTTTTGGTTTCCCCACCACCACCACCATATTGCACATAAGAATGTGTCAACAAGCTTACAAGTATCAGAATGTTTAACATCTGTCTATTTTTTCTTTTTTATAATGTCTGTTACATTGTTAGAAATTAAATGTATTTCTGCTGACTGCGTTTTGCCAAATCTGTCCTGACTGTTTCTCAGCATCTAGAAGGTTACAACTAGTTTTATTTTTGTCCCAATATTTTTCTGGGAAGGTAATCTGACTTCTCTTTAACTGTCTGATCCTTATTTTCTCCTCCTGGTTTTTAAAAGCAGTTAGGCTCAACATTTTGCCTTTTATGTCTGTCCAGTGCTTCACCATTGTCATGAGTTCTAGAACATAATTTTGAAATTGCCTCAGTCAGATGTCTAATGAGCTGAATCCACTCTAGATGATGTGAAAATATTTAACTTAGATAAGTAGTCCTAGATTGTCCTTTCAGTTTTAAAAGAGATTCTATTTTTCACTGATTCACTGATATTAACTGTCCTGGCAAACTGCTGGTAATTATGTCACTAGTGCAGACTGAAGTAAAAAGAGAGATTAACTTTTTTCCCTTCTCCATTTTCATTTTTCTTGCTCTTCTCCACACAGTAGCAGATCAGTAGCTTTCCCCCACTCCCTTTGTGTGTATGTGTCCCTCTTATTACTAATACACTTTCAGAATTATTTCAGGTAAGTCTTATGACCCTGTGTAGCTGAGTCTCTCTGCTCTTGGGTTTTATGCACTTGTTTATTCAAACCATATTGAATTCTGCTTTCATATGAGGCCTTTGGTTTTATTTAGTCATATTCACAGAATCACAGAATGTTAGGGGTTGGCAGGGCCCTAGAAAGATCATCTAGTGCAACCCCCCTGCCAGAGCAGGATCACCTAGACCAGCTCACACANATTCTTTGATTTAAACATGATTGTCATGTTTACATGACACTGTTATATTATATATATGGCACTATTATCTTGTGGTGACTCTTAAGGGTAAATAGCAGAAAAGTTATTATCACTGCAGTATGATGACACTGAGGAACAGATTTCCTCTATCACAGGAAACTGGAGACCTGTTTGGGCTTCAGAGAAATGTGTGAGCTAAGTAATTTCTGAAGAAATGAAAAAGGGTTTTGGGAGGGACAAATCTTACAGGTGAACTTAGGCAATGCACGTGATGTGAGCTTAAACACTGTGATGTGCTTGTGTCAGCAAACGGAACATACATAGGAGTTTTATATTGTGTTCCCCTTGGGAGATTCTTTCTTTTTTTCCTTCTTAGTAGCTTGTGATGTTTAATTTGGATATTTTGACTCTTTGGCTGTTGAACATGAGTCTTCTGAGGACACTGCTGAGTTGGTTCTATGTTATAGAGTGACATGATATCAAAATATCAAAATTCACTTATATGGGGAAAAAAGTGAGTGGGTGTGACTGAGAATTAAAAAGCTGACCTGCACGTTTTAAGGTGGTGGTTGTTTGGTGGTTTTTGTCTTGATTACTGCTACCTGTGACCCAACATCAGCTAATATCTTATGTTACAGAGAAACTTTTTCTGAGCATTCTGATTGCAAAATGCAGGGCTGATGTCACTTGAAGTCTTTCACTGCAAGCTCTTGCTAACAATAGGTTACATACACTGATTTTTTTTTTTTTCCACTTACAAGCACATATTTCCCATTTTCTTGCCTCAGAACAATTCTGTTCTCTTTCCCATTGAAGTTTTTGTAAGGCAATGTTAGATTAGATGGGTAAATAAGTTAGCAAAATGACTGCTGAAAGGCCACTAAAAACACACCAATCTTGGCCGTTAATGTAAGTTCTTCACTTATAGGTGAACACAGCAGGTGTTGTCCATGAAAGCTCAAGATTTATGTCACAGGAGTATTGTTTTTTTCAGTGCTTTATGTGAGCTACATATTAAATGCATTTGTTGCATGGTTTATCATTCAAAATGGTCTGTGGTGGAGATTGTCTATTTGTTCTTCCTCCTTTTATTTCTTGCCTGCATCTGCCAAGGGGTTATCTAGTTATTTCAGTGATGGAGAATTCCAGAAAGGACTAAGCCAGATGCATTTTTTCCTGAATCATTTACATATAGTAAATACAATTAGCAAGCTCAGTGAGTTTGCTAGATATGCCAGGTACTTCATAGATTTTATTGCTTCACACAGAGAGAAAGGGGAATGGCATGCCATTTTTTCCCCTTGTTTTCTCTGCACTAAAAATTTGAAAGAAATCTCTTGTTGTAATTCCACAACCTAGCATGCAATGTTTTGCTGTACACAATGTACAGTATAATCTTTAGGTCAATAAATTTTCTGTTTTGCACTAAAGCACTATGTGCATCAGAAAACGGAGCAAAAATGGATTTTATGCATATTTTAGATGCCTCCTGTACCTTTCATAGCAAACAAGATTCTAAACATCTGAAAATGATCATTGAGCATAACTGGGAAGATCAGCTATGATGGAAATGTACCATCTCTACAGTAGCTTTATAAGTATAAAATACTAAGAAACCATCTGTGTCAAAAAATAAGTTAATAACAGCTTTTGGTAAATGGTCTGATACTTTTGTCTGCTGCTGCCACACCACTTTGTGCTTTATAGAACATAGTTTTAGTATAGATTTTAGTGCTTTGAAATGCACATATAGCATTCACAATAAAAGCTTTATTTCTTTTACTTGTTTGTGACAAGGATAATGCATCTGGAAGAATCTAAGATAAACTTGCAATGTACTCAGCAGACTGTACTGAATCCCTCTAGTTCCAAAGAATAAGCAACTTTGCACTTACTATACACTAAAAATGTGAATGCCTAAAATAATATAGTGCCATCTCCTTTAGCTTGGGTACCTTAAAACCATGGTGAAATTGGCCCTAACTACCTATTTTAAAAGAAAAATCAAAAAAGTAATTTTATTCAAAAAATGATTCTTAAATTGAGTAGAAATTAACTTGCTGCATTTTAGGATGCTGAAGTCACGCATATTAATTATTATTATCAACAACACAGGGTTCACCTCCAAAGCTTCACAAATGGCAACACCCTCACAATTCTGGAAATGTATTCTAGGAAGGCCAAACAAAGAAGCAAGGTCAATCTGCAGTAAGGATCAGGAAGAGCAAAGCTTCAGTTGGTATTGAAAATGTGAAATTCACACTATAATTATTTCTGGGGTTTTACTTCAGGCTAGTTGTAGTCTCATACCATGGACTTCATGAGAACGTGAACTACACTGAGTGATCTCACAAAGCATGTCTTTTACCTGGAAAAATGATAGTCCTTGAAGTCTAAAACTCGTGTGTGTGAGCAGAGGATGTGTGGGCAGTTGAGAGACTGACTTCAAAATGGAGATTCTAATGCAAACAGCAACGCTGATGCTCCCACTGTATGTTGTAAGGAGTCTAAGTGTTATTTGGCTGGAATTTTTATCCCATACTTGGAAAATCAGTTGAATTAAATTGTTATAATACTTAACAGTTAAATAAGCCTTTGTCAGGTGTTTCTGCTTTGCTGAAAGAGCTTTTAATCTGTTCTCTATAAGGATCAGTTTGCTCTCAAAGAACTCAAGGAGAGTTTTTCTGTATTGTGGTTGTATTCTATAAAGCAATCTCATTACAGAGCTCAGGCAGCAGCATTAGATAAAGTAGGAGGAATTTACCTGCCTTGATATAATTAACGGACTGGAGGGACAACAATCTTTTATAAGAATTTCTATTTTTATAGAGAGTTTTAAAGAAAATAGAATGGGAGGTGTGAATTGAAATCCTCTTCTGAAAAAAATGAAGCTAAGTTGCATACCTAGAACACAGCCTGAACAAAACCTTCCTTTCAGTTCTGAAACATTCCCATGATTTATTTTTCATTTTCATGGGAGATGGATTTGAGTCAGCCATTAATTCAGATAACCTTTAACTTGATATAAACCTGGAGATTCAAGTTTAGATGGAAGAGGTGGGGCACTTTGTGTGGATTTGGGGTTCTGATACAAGGAAGACATTGACAAACGGGAGAGTATCCCATGGTGGGTAGGGGCACATGTTGTAATCTGTGAGTAGAGGCTGAGAGAGCTGTATTTGTTCAGCCTGGAGAACAGAAGGGCCAGGGAGGTGTTAGTGTGCTCTACAACCTCCTAACGGGGGGTGCAGGGTCCTGATGGAGTTGAACTCTTCTCAGAGCTATGTAGCAATAGGTCAAGAGGTAACAGTATCCATTAGGAGAAATTCCCACTTGATGAAAGGAATAATTTTCACTGTAGGAGTGGTAAATTACTGGAATGAGGCCCTGAGAGATTTTTCCATTCCTGGAGATTTGCAAGATTTCACTGGACACAGCCACAATCCAATTACAATTCATTCAGTTTTGTTACATCTTTGCCTTCATAAGTTAAGCTGGCACTGGAAAGACTGGGGTATCTCAAAGGACCTATGGAATGAAATATTCAGGAAGGTTTCTCAGTCAAAAAGCTGAAGAATTTCAGGTAGATAGGCAGACTTTTAAGTACTTCTGAAACCCAAACAAACCTCAGTTCCTAGTCTGTTCTTGTGATTCTGAACTTACCTTTTTAAATTGGCCAGCAGCTTAGTGAATGAATTTTAAAGAGCATAACTGACTTCTAAGCCAAGAAATAGAAAATGAGCTAGACTGTGCTCATCACTGTATTAGTAAATGCATATGTTACATGATGGGGAGTCCCAGGAGCTACATATTGAAATGTGAATTGTCTAACCTTTGTATATTCACTTCATTGTTTTATATGGTTGATTAGTTTCTACACAACTACTCACATAGATGTACCTAGATTTTTCTTTTAGTGAAATATGGCAAAAGCATTGTATAATTTCTGAAGGGTTATATACCCTTCTAATCGATTGTAGACACAAGACTATTTTTTATTTTCCTCTAGAATTAAATAAACATTTAATTAAATAAAGATTTTTCTCTTCAAAATGGAGGCCACAAATATCTAATCCCAGAGCTACAATTTCTCAGCCTTCCTCCTCTTCTTTGAGATGTTGCTATGGTTATTACCCTGCTGGGTAGCGAAATGCAGTAATTTGTTTAGCAATTCTTCTTTTCCACAGTACTGTACACACATATATGGGAGGTTTGCATTTACTAAGTGCATCAGTGTGACAAGTATGCTGTTTCTTACAAATACTTCTCATCTGAGTCATGGTTTATAAAGCCACATATATTTTGGGTTAGTAACTGAAATTCTTATCTAGTAAAAAATTCTCTTGTAGCAAAAACAAGTTGATAGAAAGCTGTTTAAGTACTTACTTTATTTGTCCCTCTCTGCAGAAAATCTGATGGCCCTTTTGTTTGATATAAGGTGCATCAGATAGCATGTATCATTTATTTTTTTTGTTTGCAGGAAATTATTAGTTAGAGGGCAAAGTAGTTAGAAGCTTTAGTAATAATCAAGGTTCGATTAAGAGGAGGAGAATTGCATGAGAACTGTATAAGGGAAACAGTGATAACCTGAATTCTCCTGTTGCAGTGTGATTGCTTCAAATCCTAAAGCAAGACTAGTGCAAGTGTAAGCGATGGTAAGAGTTTCAGGGCTTCCTTTGAGTAAGGTGTTTATCTTCAAAATGACACAACATTTATAAGCCACTTAGTTTATAGGCTTCTTGAAACTGTTGAGCTTCATTGAAGATAAAATATTTGAAAATGTAGAAGATGATTTTTTTCATGGCAAATGGGATAAAAAGTTTGGAGTTTACTTGCTAGATCACAGGGATTTAAGGGATCCAGCTGCAGAGGAGCTGCATATGATCATTGTGTTAAGTAGAGAAGGGGCTGCATTGCAGAGGTGGATTTCAAGACTTAAAAGGGTGAGGAGAAAGGGACTGCTATTTGATAAAAAGAGGCAAGAAAATAGGCTTCATGTTAAACTAGAGTGAGGTTTACTTAGACAGAAACCTTAGCAGATTGATGCTTGGGAAGCAGAAGAAATCTGTAGCACTTCTTTCTTTTTTATTTATTTAGAAATTCCCAGAAAGAGACCAGGCTCAATGCCACTTGATCTGCACTGTGTACAGAAGTGGATACCTTCTGCCACAGTTTTTCAAGGCAGGGAATGTATTTGCACCTGATAAAAACACATAAGCTTCATTATGGTTTTTGCTGGAGGGAAATAGGAGAAGATACCCACCTTCACCTGGCAGCAAGTTGAAAGGTGTTAGTTGCTGCTTTTGTGAGTCACTCCAATGCATTAGAGATTTAGCAAGAACAGTGCTCTTGTTCAGTGATGCATCTTCAGCTTCAGTATCTTACTCTTCCTGTTCCTTTTTGTATTACAGATATCATGTATTCTCTTGCCCAACCTCTAGTTATAGGACCAGGCAGTATTTTTCCTTCAAATTAGAATATACCTTCTAAATGTCTGCTGTACCACTTCACCAAGTCGTGAGGTGGTTATTCTGCTCTTAAGTCTCCTTAGTTTCATTCAGTCTTGTCCTAATGTTTCAAGTGATGGAAATTCCACCTCTTCCTTTATGAAGTATTTGTTCTATAGTTTAATCTCACAATCTGGTTGGCTCTTCATGTTGTTCAAGCAAATACTCTTAATTAAGCCCCTAGCCCTTCTTGCTGTGCATGCTTAGCAGAACAAGTTAGAATTAATGGTCTATGGTCATTCTTGCTGCTTTTTGTATCATCTTGTACCTATCTCCTCAAATGATGTCAGATGTACTCTGAAAGACTTTCTTCTTCTGTATCCTGTTGTTCCTCGTTCTTCACTGACATTTGCAGGGTGAAAAACTCTGGAGTTCATTTTGTGGAATGAAAGAGTGAGCAATAGCCAAAAAGAATAACAATAATGATGCTAAAGAAAGAGATTGAGCTCTACATGCAGTTTATGAAAGCCTATGGGCTTACTGTACCTGGAAGTGGTCAGCCAACTAGCTGGATTTAGAACCTTAGCTAGTTCCATGTAATCTAGGAGAAAAACAAACAAAACCCAAGGCAAACACAACTCTGAATGAGTAGGTATCATGTTCTCTCCTGTCCTTCCACTGAAGTGTACACTAGTAAGGCTACTACTGTACCCAGCCCTTGTACAGTATGTACAGTGAATGACCTGAGGGTCATGGATGGGCTTCTATAAATTGATCACATTCTGCTTCAGTGCTACACCAGATAAAAGCACAAATAGCATCTCATCCTTTTCTCTTTCAGCTATTTGTATGTTTTACTGCTCTCTTTCAGCTCTCTGTGTTGCTAGGGTTTCAACCAACTCTTGTGTTCATTTTTATAGGATGAAATGACTGTTTTATTGCAATTGTCTGGAATTTTCTTCATTCAGTCATGTAGAGAAAAAGTCTGTCTGCCAAACACACCTGTCTTTCTGTACTGAACTGCCAAAAATTGATGCATAACTTCCAGAAATATAGAGTTGTTCTCAGCACCTTGACTTACTTTTTTCTTTCTAAACCATCCAACATTCTCCTAAGCATTTATTTGCCTCACAATTACCTAGTGAATTCATAGCAGTGTGATTTCTCACTTCTCACTCAGTCTTCCAGACTGTTTTCCCCACAGAGGTGTTGCTAAATTTCCACTTCATCTGCACTGGCTTAAGCCCATGGGATTTTTTCCCAAGGTGTGTGGGTACTTAGTCTAATGTGCAGAATATTACAGAATATGAAGTTATGTGGCAGTTTGGCTAGTTTGACATATTTTGAAATTGCATTCATTTCCATTATTTGATTTTTCTGAAAGTCTTTCATCTTCTTTGCCTTCCCAATTGCCCCCCTCATTTTTCCTCAGTGATATAAGGTCAGTATAGCTTGAACATGGGTATGTGTCCTTAAAGGTAAGGAGTTCAGGGAATAAGCTTAAATGAATGGCAGAGTTAGAATATGACCTCTAACTTTTATGCAAAGTAGGTAAAGTACTAAAGATTCTTTCTTCCAAAATATTAACAGTAATAGTCGTATGGAGAAAAAAAACCTTGACTACAGTTAGCCAATTATATTGATGTCAGATGTTATACGTTGATGTTTAAATTATAATCATGTTGATGATTACAATCTATAGATTATAATTGTGTGGATATTATATGATGTTATATGTTGATGTTTAAACTATAAAATCATATTGATGATTACAATCAACAAATTACAGTTACGTTGTTTGTAAGTTAGATCAGGTTCCTCATGGTCTTGCACACTTCAGTTTGGAATAACTCCAAGGGGAATGATTCTTCTTTTCCACTCCAGTCTGACTCAATCATCTCTAAACCTCCCAGGAGGCAGTTCTCGAAAGCAGTAGATCCTCTTCCTGCTGCCTTCCCCCTGAGCCTTGTCTATCTTCTCCAGGTTGAAAATTAACAACTCTCCACCTCTCCTTGTATGTCATGTGCAGCGGCTGCTGCCTATGTTGGACTTAGTCTGATTTGACAAGGTCTTTCTTATATGAAATGCCACAGATTGGTGTGGCATCCATTTCATTGCTTGGAGTTGTGTGTGTCCAGTTTGCTCACATATAACTCAGTCTTCCTCTATTACATGTTGCACTTCACCTCCACAGAGCCTGCTCACCAGGAGGCCTGTGAGCAGACCTTACCATTTAAAACTGAGGCATTAATCCTTTTTGAGTCCTTGCTGTGTTCCTTACCACTGCATGCTTTCACCTCATGGAGCAGTTGGCCCCATATTTTCCTTAGTTTTCCTTTTGCTGCTCCTCTGCCTGTAGAAGCCCTTTACTGCCCTTCATATTCCTTGCCAATCTTGTTTCTCCAAGTTCTGTGTGTGTTGAGCAGATTTGGCCGCAGAGCAGCATAAAGAGCAGACTCTGATTTGCTCCCAATGTGTTGTTAGACTGCATGGCAGTCAGCTCAGGCAGTGAGCAGATCCTGCTGGCTGTTGCAGAGGAACTAGCATGTGCATTAATGAAGGGGATCATGTCAGATAATATAGTAATGTAAGACTTGAGATCAAAATCCAGAAAACTCTGCATTGTTCTCTCTCCAATGAATTTCACCCTCAGCAGGCTGCTTCAGGGGTGTGTGCGTGCAGGAGAGAATACAAGTTTATAGCTGTGAACCCTGGATACCAAAGCAGAGGAACTCCTTCAAACTCTTATTCAGCAATAAAAGATTAAAAGCTTGTTTCATCTATTCTTTTGACAACTGTGTCTTAATGACCCAGAAAAGAGGTATCCAAGCAAAAATACAGTAGGACTTTAAAACCCTAAAGGGATTCAGTCACTAAATTGTCTACAATTATTTGCCACCCACACATGCTGGCTTAATCTATTACACTGAGATGATGTTGACAACCTCACCGGCAGTTTCACATTAAAATCACTGAGCAAAGCACGGAGATCTTATTTTTCACTCTTTATGTGGAGAAGTAAATTTCATAAATATTTTGTGAATATAAGTATTTTGTTAACTATATTTACATTGGTGTATATCATTTTAAAAGAAACTATTAAACTCAGCAGTAAAAAGGGAGAATATATATATACTGTTGTGCTCGTTGAGCAGGGCTGTGAACTGACTTTATCATCGAAGCAAAGGTATGTAAATGGAGGAAGAAAAAATGCCAGCACAATGTTTCACCATTTCAGTGTTCTTTAATTTTGTTATGGAGCAGTAAAAAACAAGGGTAAAATTATTTGTTTTCTAGGTAGAGTAATTTAGCCTCATTTAAAATGATAATAGTTAATGGAAGAATGGTATCTTATGAATTCGTAAAGTTAAATTTTCAACTAAGGATGTTTTCCCCCCCCCTTTATTTTTTAATGACAGCATAAAAACTAAACAAACTTTGGTTACAAGTGACCTTGTGTCCTTATTAAATCTTACTTTATAAACAAGAAAAGCTTCAGACCAGAATGAAGGCAAAAATTATTGGAGAGGGGCTTCACATAGTATTGCTGACTTCTTGGAGTTGCTACAAATGAAGCCAGGAAATCTGTTTTCATTTTTCACAGATAGTTAGTATAATGACTAGGGAAACTTGAGTAAAAATGGGTAATCATTGAAGAACACAGATATTCTGAGCTGTGTGGAGAAATATCAGTTGCTTTAGGGGTATTTTGTTGAAGATTACAGAAACACTAATATTGATTTAAATTAAAACGTTTTTGTTTTGTTTTGGCTGTCTTTATGCATTAGAGGAACAGGAATTCCAGGGATTTGCCAAAAATCTAAAGTGAAACACATTTCTGCTATTTGATGTTGGGCAAGTTAATATTATGCCTCAGTTTCCCTGTCTGTAAATGAGGATAATGATACTTATCTCTTGTAAATTGCTTTAGGAACTTTGGATTATGAAAGTTGAATATGATTATTCATTATGTTTGCTTCCTATGAATATTCTAGTGAATGTGTTTCACAAGGGGATGATTAATTTTCAACAAATATCAGAGACTTGAGAAAATGAGTTTGTATCCTCATAAATATAAATGTTCTGTTTCAATATTGAGGAAATGTGACATATTTGTATTCTCTATAAATGAAACCAATATCCTCAAATGAGGAACACTGAGCACACGTGTTAATCACATGTTCCTTCATGCCATGAGCTATCAAGCTTCCCTTATGCCAAGAAGGAATGATTCTGAGTGAAGAAATATATGTATATATATTTAGACAAAAGTAAGGAAAAAATATAGATGCATAATTTACTAAGTTATAGTTATTTTCACATGTGGCAGAGGTAAAAAACATATATGAGATGTTTACTCTGACAAGTTTTAAATAGAGTCATTCTATCAATCAGTTGACATGGTACAACATAGGTTGTGACTATCTTGGGCATGTCACAAATATTCTAGTGTAACTGTGAGAACACTCTAATAAATATATATTTTAGAAAGGTCTGGAATGTCAAGAAATCAGAAATCTGTGATGTGTCTTTCTAGGTTTTTTTTCAGTGGTTAGTCACCATCACTGTGAGGAATGTTTGCCTCACAGCTGAATTATCTTGTCCTGCTGTTGTTGCTCTCAATTTTCTCTCCATGAAGCTGCTTAGATGGTAGAATCACATAACAGTAAAGACTCCTTTAGATAGGCTAAAGGTAACAAGTCTTTGTCTACCAATAAGAGACCTATTTTCCTAACCCTGAAACCATATTTGTGATATATTTGTACTTTCCCTCTAATTTCTCCGCTCTCTTGGGAACTCCAATTGCCAGATGCTGTATAGTCATACGGACTTGTAACAGTGTCTTCCTCTTTACTTTGTCCAAGTATTGAATTAGGGTTTAGTCTTGTTTACAACTAACATTGTAACAGAATATATGAATTACCTTTCTACTTATTCTCTACTTTCTTGTCAGAATTGCAGCTTTTTTGGCTTAAATCTGTCATTTGCTTGGTATGGCCTGTATTCTGTGCTCCTCACTTGGTAATTTTCCTCTGTATTTGTTTTGATGAAACTTTCTTGAAAGGGGATGTCTTTTCATATGGCTCTTGCCACTGTCCCATCCCTATATTTTATGAGGATTACTTGTACTGGGATTCAACAGCGTGACCAGAACAGTTCTTGTTTTGATGATTCCTTTCTTCCTTTCTTCACACTCTATTTTGCAGTTAAACTGTGATCTACTAGCATGTCTCAAGAAATAACAGTTTGTGTGTATGTGGATGTCTTTAAAACAAATGTAATCTTGATATAGGAGTATGCATATAAGACTGATGATCAATACTCTTCATCTTGCTATTGAAAAGCAAAATGCAGGCAATATCTTCTTGAATTGTTTGGAAAACATACTAACATTAGTTTAAATGAACACAATTGTACTTTGAAGTCCAGAAGTTAAGCAGCAAATGAAAGGAAGAAAATCTCATGTCTATTTGTGCAAGACTAGCCAGGAATGCATTGCATAAGCAGAGATGTCTTTAGGGGCTAGCCCTGAATTTAGTTGCTGGTATTACTAAAAAACTTATCAGTAATCAAAATTCCCCCCTCTCCAGAATGACAAATGTAAAGCTGTCTCAAAGTCATTGTAAGGAACAAGTTTCATTTCTAGTGTTGAAACATAAGAAGCATCACTGATATATGGGGAACTGGAGCCAAGGAAAGGTTTCAGGTTATCTGAAACAAATAAGGCAGAAACTGAAGAATGTTGTTGCAGGATTTCTCTAGGAGAGTTGTGGTTTTTTTGTTGTTTTATAAAGCTGTTTTCACTTTCAAGAGCATAATGGAATAATTATTGCCCTATGGGAAGGCTACGACCCTCTCTAAAAACCTGAAGATTATTTGGGTGTTGAGAAAGTAATGAGCAATAACCCCAGGAAAAGCAAGCCAACAGGCTTTTATAACTTTGTCAACTTCTATTTTATTTTATTTTTTCCAAAGGTGTAAATAGATACTGAATTGTGCCTGAAATGTGTGATGGTTTTGTCGCTCCTGCTGCACTAAGGGGCTTTTTTTTGGCAGTTATCATTAAATAAATATTGCTGCTGAAAGAGTTGAGCTAGAGGAATGTATTTGAAAGATTCCTGCACCAGTCAAACTCGCTTAGCCCCTTAATCCCTTACACTGCAGTTGAATCCAAGAGACAAGTACTAGTGCACACAGGAGCTATAAACAAACAAGGCTTGAAGCTCTTGGCACCTTTAAAAAATTGCCTGTTTCTTGTAAATACATAGCAATAAAACAATAGCTACTGAACATTAGTGGAGAAAGAAATCAGCCATGAAAAAATCAAACTAGGTGGCCTTCCAACTGCAGGGGAAAAAGCACCAAGAAGTTGAGAGAAATCCTGTATGAGGGTTTGGGGGACTTCTATTAATAAAGCACTTGGGTAGAATATATGCAGAAGATTACACTGGTTGATTGTTTGAATGGTAGAATATTTGTCTTGGACACTGAGACATTCAATTCCCTGCAATTTAAAGAGCTTTCTTTCATTACCCATTATACTACCACTATCCTACCATCCTTCTGTGCCTGTAATGGGTCACATTCTGCAACCTTTTTGATGTAGAATATGGGAAAGAATTAAATAAAATTAGATGCCATGTTCTTAAAGTGCAGTGATGGCAGCAAGGATTCATTCTCATAATGAAGAATGCTTGGCTGTGAATAGTTTGGGTATCTTGTTAAAAATGCCTGTGAATAATTGTTGTGCTGATTTGATGCCTATGCCTAAAATGGAAAAAGCAGTATTCAAAATTGTTAAGTTTTAGTGGATTGGGGGTTGGACTAGATGATCTTTCTAGGTCCCATCCAACACCTAACATTCTATGATTGAAACTCTACTGCATTAAAAATGTTACTCTTGTAAAACACAGACCAAGGGACAAATACTGTGTAGAATAGATGACAAACTGACAAATCAAAGCTCTTCAGTTGGCCCTATATATATATATTCAGAAGTTTTTTACTAGTGGGAACAACTATATCTTTCTATAACCATTTCTTGTAGTAGTTGTAGTGGACAGGTAAGGAATGATGAGAAATTTGAAGAAGATGGAATAGAATTCAGGTGTTAAAAACTGTATCTGCTTTTTACCTTTTGTACTGTAATTTGCCTTTCTTTTGATTTAGTGTCCCATACGTTTCCCTTTTTGCAATCTGTGGTGTAGGTTCTTTTTCATGATGCTTTTAAGCCATTTGTTATATTTTACATTGAAAAGCTAGCTAGAATTTTGTCTGGTTGTGAAATCTAATTATGAATGTCTAGGATGCATCCTCCTCAGCCTGAAACTTTCATCATGATAGGAATACTAGTTTGCTTCTTTTTGCTCTCACTTTTGAAGTGAGTTTGGTATGAGACAGAGAGTATCACAGAAGAAGAACTGGTTTAGCCAGGGGTATTCAGTGAGTAGGCAAGGGCTTGCCTGAAGAAGTACACCAGTTGCCATATCAGAGATGAGGTTTCTTTCCCATGATTTTAAGTAGTAGTAGAAGGAAAGGCTCTAGAGGATAAGATGGATATATCTGGGAGCGCTGCAGGTCTGTCTGAAACCTCAAGTTACTTCACTATGCTTAGTAAACTGTGTGGGGAAAAGCATGAGGTGTTACGCTTGTGTCTGCATTTGTACAAAGCTACTCCTTGGAGGGGTTAGTAAAACATATGCTGGAATGCCTGTGAGGTGAGGACTGCAAAATCATATCCCATGAGAATGGGTACTAAACACAATCTTGTTAGCAATGAAATTTAATAAACCCTTCATCTTCAGGCTGCCCCAGGTGACTGCATCCCAAGCTGCACCATTCCCAGAGCATGGTTCATCCTCCAGCATGGATTCTGCAGGGCAGGAGAGAGGTTTCCTTTGTGCATAGCCCTCCTCCTCCTCCTTGCTTCTGGATGTGAAGGCAGCAACCTTGGGCCATTTGCCTGCCTTTGTAAAGCAGATTTGCAAAATCTGTGGCCTAACTGAACTGTTTGTGGGGTTATTTAAGTCTGGAAGCAGTCATAGATATTACAGCAGCATTGTTTCTGCATCTGTGTGATTTTTATACTGTGTGAACATAGCAGAGAGGTCTTGGAGAGCCTTTTGCATCACAAAGTAGAGGTGCTCAATGTTTCATAATGCCATTTGATGTCAGCTCTTATAGGACACAGGATTGACTGNGGGTATCTTGTTAAAAATGCCTGTGAATAATTGTTGTGCTGATTTGATGCCTATGCCTAAAATGGAAAAAGCAGTATTCAAAATTGTTAAGTTTTAGTGGATTGGGGGTTGGACTAGATGATCTTTCTAGGTCCCATCCAACACCTAACATTCTATGATTNAGAATTTTGTCTGGTTGTGAAATCTAATTATGAATGTCTAGGATGCATCCTCCTCAGCCTGAAACTTTCATCATGATAGGAATACTAGTTTGCTTCTTTTTGCTCTCACTTTTGAAGTGAGTTTGGTATGAGACAGAGAGTATCACAGAAGAAGAACTGGTTTAGCCAGGGGTATTCAGTGAGTAGGCAAGGGCTTGCCTGAAGAAGTACACCAGTTGCCATATCAGAGATGAGGTTTCTTTCCCATGATTTTAAGTAGTAGTAGAAGGAAAGGCTCTAGAGGATAAGATGGATATATCTGGGAGCGCTGCAGGTCTGTCTGAAACCTCAAGTTACTTCACTATGCTTAGTAAACTGTGTGGGGAAAAGCATGAGGTGTTACGCTTGTGTCTGCATTTGTACAAAGCTACTCCTTGGAGGGGTTAGTAAAACATATGCTGGAATGCCTGTGAGGTGAGGACTGCAAAATCATATCCCATGAGAATGGGTACTAAACACAATCTTGTTAGCAATGAAATTTAATAAACCCTTCATCTTCAGGCTGCCCCAGGTGACTGCATCCCAAGCTGCACCATTCCCAGAGCATGGTTCATCCTCCAGCATGGATTCTGCAGGGCAGGAGAGAGGTTTCCTTTGTGCATAGCCCTCCTCCTCCTCCTTGCTTCTGGATGTGAAGGCAGCAACCTTGGGCCATTTGCCTGCCTTTGTAAAGCAGATTTGCAAAATCTGTGGCCTAACTGAACTGTTTGTGGGGTTATTTAAGTCTGGAAGCAGTCATAGATATTACAGCAGCATTGTTTCTGAATCTGTGTGATTTTTATACTGTGTGAACATAGCAGAGAGGTCTTGGAGAGCCTTTTGCATCACAAAGTAGAGGTGCTCAATGTTTTATAATGCCATTTGATGTCAGCTCTTATAGGACACAGGATTGACTGTTTTTTTTCTGTTGTGAGAATGATCCCTGTGGAAGTTAGTACTGCTGGAGAGGTGTTAAGTAGCCACTGCAAGAGACTGAAATCCTCCTAGGCAGTTCATGTGCAGCACAGGCAACAGAATACAGACACACCACAATGTGTGATTAATATACCATAATGTATTAATCATGTGCCTCACTGCTATCATATCTAGAGATCAGAGAAATTATGATTTGTTGTTTGTGTGAACTAAACAGATATTCCCTATTTATTTTGCTGTTCTCTGGAAGGCCTCGAGTCAGAGTGATGTTTTAAGTGTATATTTTCCATCCGTGTCCAAAGTTTGTTCACTGTTTTGCATCTCTACATCATAATTTTGTCCTACAATTCAAGGGGAATTCTTTTTACTTAGATGAAGATCTCTTCATGCTGTTCTGTCTGTGAAAAGGAGACTTAAAGTAGGAGTAAATCACACTAATATCCAGTGCTGTTGTGTTGTCAGAGAGATGTAAAGCAGTATTATTTTACTTGGATATTATGTCCATCTGCTCACTCTAGTTCTCAACAAAAAGAAATTCTCTCCTTAGCCAAAAAGGATACAGCAAGTAGTGGTGAGCAAACTAACTTAGACTAATGGAAATGACAGTAGATCTTTTTGTTACACTCCTGAGTTAAGGCAGTAGAAGAGAACTTGCTACAATTACCACTTTTATAAGCAATTATATTCTCTGGGATTACTGTATTGCTACCTCAGTTTAGGTAAAGTCTTAATGAGTAAAAATTGATGCTTTCCTCTCTGGTGTTTTAGAATAGAGAATGTGTAAGAGTGCCTGCATGGGCAGTCTAGCAGCATGAGAAAAATGAATTATTCCTAGTGAGCAATGATGGCTTATTAAAAAGAAGTACTTACTTCAGAGAGGTTGTATCATAGTGCATTTCTAGTTGGATTTCTTAGACAAGCAACCCCCCAAAATCACAATTCAGCAAGAAATAAAATTAACAGGAAACACCTATAATGTGTTTAAAGAAACCAGATACCAGAAGAGCTCTTTAAATCCATGTAGGATCTTCAGACCTTCTAGATTTTGTCTCAGAATCCAGTTGCTCTCACTAAAGGACAAGGAAGCTATAATTTCAATCTTAACCTGTATATTCTACTGTGTTGATTTCCATTGAAACTAGCAACATCTTTCCTTTCATGAAGGATTGCTTTATGAGGCATTCTTAAAATTCCATATCTTGATTTTTGGTAGTGCTGACAGATAACACATATTTATTTTATGAATAATATCTTTTAGTATGAGTATTTGAAATAAATTAAGTATGAATTATTATGAATAATATATTTTAGCATCAAAAGCAATCACTAATACTGTAGAATTTGATGTTCTGGATTTCCTTTACCATATAAAAGACTTCTCTGTACATGCAGAGTTACATTATCTGTTTAAAAATATGAATACATAAATTATGGTTCTAAATATTTTACTGTTTCTTGTCCTACATATAATTTCACAGTTCTATTGAAAAGTGACCATATTATGGTTATGACAAATACAAAATAAATTCCTAGGTCCTAGATGTTCAGCACAGTAGCTGTAGCGGTACATTTGCTCCTTTCAATGCAGGCTTTCTCTTAGTTTTCAGTGTGAAATGAAAACCAGCATATTGAAGGAAGAAAGCGAGATGGCAAGAGCAATTCCTTTCATTATTTTATTCACTAATTGGGCTTAATTTCTTGCATAGTTATTTTGGTCCATTAATTTCTGGCTTCATGCTCCCTGTTTACCAGAAATTAACTCAGCACAGTTGTTTGGTTTTATGAATAGGCATTTTTGGTTTGGACTAATTCAGTCTTTCTGTCTTCAGCTGTTGTTGACTTCAGTAAAATGGTTTTACACATTAACCTGAACTTCTGTTTCCTTGGATAACTAAAATAGATTGCTCTGTGGATCAGGAGCTGTAGGGAAACAGTAGTAGTGCTCTCTTTTTTTATTTTTCTTTTTTTTTCCTCTGTCACATGCTTGGTGTTTTAAATTGGGATTTTTTTTTTTACTCTATTTTCTTATTTAAGCTCCAGGAAACTGGAGCAAAAACAACATAAAAAGAAAAGTCAGTTCAGGAACATATGAAGCTTACTTTATGTTCCATCACAAATTTTAGCACTCTGCCTTTGCTTAAGAAAAAATGTGGAGGAAGATTAAATTTACTGTGTATACTTAAACATGTCACCCTCTTTAACAGAAGCAGTTGTGCCAAGAGCTTGGTTGTTTGGTAAGCAAGCATTGGCATGCCTGCAAAATGAGGTGCAGGGGGAGAGGAAACATTCTACATCTTAATTTCATATGCAAAAATGAAAGAGTAGTGAGAAGAGAGATAACTTTGTGCAGTTTAAAAGGAGCAAGGAGCTAAAGCTCTACTAAATCACTAGATTTCTCTTGTCCGGATTTACAGTGTTTTTCATAGAAAGACTTGTGATGTATTTCTATGATTAGTGATGCTATTGTAACATAAAATTCATTGGTCAAGTGAAACAGTATAATGTCATTGTCCACAGACTACAGATTAGAAATTGTAAGGGAAAATAGAGCTCTACAAATCTGTATTTTATCTTGTATAATGTTCACTAAAGCCTTACAGCAAGCTTAATCAGTTGAACATGAATTAATGATGGTTATCAAACAAAAAATAATGAATCCCAAATAAATACTTATTGCATAATTGAAGTCACAAGAATTTTCTATGAATAAAATATATTTGTACTTAGAATGCATAAATTCAGTTGTGACACTGTTGGCCATAAACAGCTTTCTGATGGAAGTATTGATGAGCTGTGTTAAATTAGTAATAGCTTGAATATATTTCTTAATTATCTCACCAACTTTGTGGGCAGCAATGTTATTTAAAATGAATTGGGTGCTGTTTGTTTTGGCTGTGCTAGAAGAAGAAAACAGTGATTTGGGCTTATTTTTAAACTGTAATATATACTCAAGAGACTTAGTTATTGAGAGAATGTTTCAGATTAGTATTTTTTTGTGTATATATGCAGAGGATATTATGCAGTTTACTTCTGCTTTGCCAAAGACAATTGAAATAATTTTAAAATCAATTCCATAATTAGCACAGGTTCACATGTGTTACCAAAACCATAAATATGCTATTATGGACCTTCTGGAAGAACAAGATGGAATACAGCAGAGTCTTGCATGCATGTTGCACAATTAACAGAGAAAATCTTCACATTTTACAAAGAAAGCAAGCTAAAAGTATAATTGGGAAGTCATTCTGGAGTCAGCAGAATCATCCTGTGCAACTGCATCTGAGATAGTCAATTCTCTAGAAATATTCAGCCTGAGGAAAAGGGAAGGCTCAGAAGAACAGTGGCTCTGCTGTGAACAGCTTTCTGGGAGAATGCTGTCCAGTGATCAGGGACAAAAAGCATCTCTAGACCTACATGTACTTTTTTGACCAAGTTAGCTTAGGATCCTTATAAAGCAGCACATCTCGTTTGCACATCAGTTTCCTATTCATAAAATGAGAATAATTCTTGCCTATGCAGCTAAGGCAGTGTGAAGTTTATATAATGTTTTGAATCCATCAGGCTGAGTAATCCTCAGTCACTGCAGTGGCAGTTCTTGAAAGACAGTTTGAGTGCTTTCAGTTGAATTAGCATCACACATTTCAATGAAAAGCAGAGAGGAGAAACTTTGCTTTTTAATGTATGTTGAGCATAAGTCCCAGTCTGCTTTGGAAGCAGTGCTATCTCTACTGCTATCCTGATCTAAAGCCATAGTTATGGCTCATAGTAAAATCCTCCTTACAAAGAGCTCTGAACATGATACAGATAAAGAGAAAAGGAAGTGCAAGAGCATGATGGGCAGAAGCCTTAATGTGTCAGCAATCTTATTATGTTTTGCTCTTCCTTTTTTTTTTTCCCTTAGCAAATGGGAACTTTAAGGAGATAATTGTAGAACAAATCATGAGCCTTTTCAGAGGGAGCCACCTCTAAGTGAGAAGCAGAAAATGGTAAGCGTTCAGAGATGTTAGCCTAGAAATATTACTGAGATGAGGGAAAAAAAAGGCTGGAGAAGGATAAGGTGAAGTGCAACAAATGAGAAATGAAGAGAGGCTGAGATAATGTAAGCAAGCAGCAGAGTTAGAGAAGTGCAAAAAAAACCCCCTTGCATTTGAGACAGAAGAACCTGATGGCATAAACAGCTTGAAGAATAAAGAGTAGATCATATGTCAGTCTACGGTAGTATCAACCTATGGGTGACAGAGGAGATAAGCACATGCCTTTGTAAGCCCTGGGGAACAGGTGATGTCCTGAACTTTCTAACTGAAGTGGATAAATCAAGGGAAAATTAATGCAAAGATTAACTTCCATTATTGCCCTCTTAGCACTGAGAAGGAATTTCTCAAGTTATGAAATCATGTCAGAAAAAATATTTGAATGAATGAAGGACAGAAGGAAAACCATGATCCATGCACACAATCAGTTTTCTAATGAAAACTACATCCACTTACAGAGTGATATCAGATGTTCCATCAAGCTTGATGTTTCTCTTAAGCATAAGTGAATTTACTGCACTTGAACTAAAAATCCAAATGTGTTCACACTGGAAGAAGTGCTTGTGATTTCTGAGACTTGTGATCATTTCTCCTGAAAACTCAGAGCAATAGAGCACCCTCTGTAGAAATGTTGAAATGCTTCAAGTCCCAGTTTTGCTTATAGTCTATCAAGGATTTTCCAGATCTAATCTTCTAAGGAATAAATCCTCTTGATAAGTACTAAAATGCTTCATCTTGCAAATTTAGAATCTACTAGGAAAAAAAAAAGTGGGTTTTTTTGTTTGTGTTCTTGTTTTGGTTTTTTTTTAACTGGAAATAATGACAAATTAGAACAAGGTTTATAGTGCTGCTTAAGTTTCTGACCCAGCTAGTCTTGGATTCTGTTTCTGCCAGAGGCCAGTGCTAGATGCCCAAGAGGAAGATTGCAGAGCTCCTCACCTAACGGTTCTAGTCAAATCTGTTTTCCAGCAATATAGCTAGCTAACATGCAGCCAGAACTTCATTTTTGTCATAAGATTTGCAACATTTAGGTCATACTTAGATGGAGGACAAAGAAACAGTAAGGTTTTCACTTTATTGCCCCTATTTCATCAGTAGCAGGAATAGGTCAGAACAATTACAGCGTGGTCTCATAAAGCTGTCTGCCTCCCTTCTCTGCAACTTGATTATTCCATATAAATTTTCAACAGAAACTGTAAAATCTGCAGTATTTATACTATTACAGTGTGAAACCTCTCTGTTCACTTATGCTGTCTGTCCACAAAAGAATTGAGATTTTGTGTTGTTTTGCTCTTCATAGTCTGTAAGAAAATAAGACTTACCTTTCACAAATCCTTTTTTACTATAGCATTTTATTTTTAAGTTACATAATATTTTGCTTTTATACCCATGTGATGGAATAATTTAACAAAAAAAAAAAAAGGCAGTATCTGTGGGTTAGATTTTCAGGAGAAAAATGACACCACACAATATTCTTTAGAAGAACTTAGCAAGAACAGCACTATTTTAGGACTTGAAAACAGCAAACTTTTACATCCTTGTGGCAGTGCCAGTTGTGTTCTGTTTTTCAAATGTTGTCAAAAATTATAAAGCATAAAAGCTTTCAAGCACTGAAGATTAATCCTCCCTCCCAGAAAGATATAGATTGTAGTCAAATTCTATAAACCTCATTTTGCTTCCAGCTACATATTTTTAAGTATAATTCTGAAGCAATATCAAAGCAGATGGTGCAACAGCAGCATTGAAAAAGCATTTGGTGTATTGTAAGTGTCAGGTTAGAATTCACAACCTGATGAATTGCCCACAAGTTCAGTGCTAAAATGGTGCCATTTCTGTTTTAAAATAACTAAGTTGGAAACTATTTTCAGAACTAGAATTAAAGTAAAAAAGAAAATAAATAACCCATATGTCCCCTGTTGTTTTTAAATATTTAAGTGTCAAGTGGAATTGTGAAAGCGAGCGTTATGGGTATTGTATTGCTATAAAGCTTCCCATTTGTTCCCAATTCTCATGCTGCGTGAACAGTGTTTTTGAAGACCTTTGCAGCTGGTATTGTCAGCACATACAGTAGATTGGAGTTTTACATAATACTTCAGAAGCAAATGCACTCAGCTTCAAAAAACTTTGTTTTAATGGTAGCAAATTCTCAACAATATCAGTGGCTGGAATTGGAAAAAATCTTCCTCAGGTAATGGTTAAAACTTGGCCTTTCTAAGTATGAGTAATGTCAAGCGCTGAAGCCATTAAAGCTCAGTTTCCTCACAACTATAAGGCTGTATGATGCTATTTTGTATTTCTATTCAGGGGGAGAAAAAGAAAATTCTTTCATACTGTAGAGAAGAGGCAGCTCTCATTTACCTGCAATTCTCACAAAGAAATTTTAGGTTTTATAGTCCTATTTCAGTACCAGAGGATTCATGGACCTTCGTTTAGAAGGCAGGAAGATAGAAGGATGTAAGAAACTCCGGAATAAGATTTTAGAGAGGAGGAAGCTGCTTATTCCATAGTTTTTCTGCTCTCCTTGCTCCAGAGAGAATCCCCCACTGGCAGATCAGTGGCAAAAGACCTGTGTGGATTTTCCATCTGACAGCATCAGGTACCTTGTCAATGATAATGCAGTTGGGAAACATCTTTGGGAGGACAGCCAAACATTGATCTGTTTCTGGAGTTCTGCTGGTTCATTGGCAGCCCTGTGGGCTTTGGGAAATCTGGAAATGCAAAGTATAAGCTTGCTCTGAAATGTGCTGCCATGCTGGAATGGATGCTTTTGTCAAGGCAGCCAATATGCTGTGATGCTGGTGTGTTCATTGCTAGTGTCCCTGGTCTCTGTGGGGTGGTAGTAATGAGAGCACGTGGATCCTTAGGCTGGCTGCTCTGCTCCATTTCAGTTATGCCTATGCTGCTTTGCTTTACTGATAGCTTGTGGGGTGCTTAGATGTAGATTTTCCCTCTTATTATTCAGATCCTGACATGGAGATTTGGTTTAAGAGAGGAAGATATCTACCTCTGTTGCTTTGGACACGGTTATCAGCAGGCTGGGACATCGCTTTATACAAAACCACCATCAGTACTAAACCTTGCAAATCAGTACTGTGGCTTTGGTGTATCTTCAGTGGAAAGCAGAAAGAGTGGCACTGCAAGTCATTGGGTATATCACAGAGACAGGTGATGAGACTAGCTCATTCTGCAGAGAGTATAAGAAGCTCCCTCCTGTAGGGTTTGTATGGCTTCCAATATGTTGACCCATGGAAAAGTCAGCCGCTTCTTGAGTGGCTATAAAGTCAAGATGCCTAGCTAGAAGCATTTCACTGTGTGACAGGTTTATGGCTATAAACATACTACATGAGGCACATTGTTTGAAAGAGATATGAAACACTACTCTGAAAAAAAATCTGAAGAGAGGAAAAGGCAAAGGGGGGGGCTCTTGGTACATGAGTAAGTTTTTTCATCTGCTGTGAAGCACAGCTGATGTTTAATCAAAACTTCAGTGAATGTAATATACACTGTAGATATTTTAGTACCTATAACCTTATTTCTTGTTTGGTTTCTTGAAAGGAAAACAACCTCTCCTAGGATTTGTTTTTAATGAAATGTAGGTAATGTGTTTTCTGAGCTTACAGAGGGTGATGCCGTGAGGCTGCTCTGGGAGGAAGCATGAGGAGTCCTTTCTCATCTGTCCTTTAAAGATGCTGGCCCTGCATATTCACTATGCAAGCAGGTGACCTCTGTCTAGGTCGGTGAAGCTGGCAGGCTGGAGGCGAGAGAGACTCTCAGGTTGTGACAGTGGTGTGTGGTAGAGCATGCATTACCTCAAAACCTGCTAACCAGAGGGGAGGAAAACCTTGTTATTTCTCCTCTTTCCTTTGGGATAAGTTGGTGCTTTTCTAATTAATTAAATATAGCCTTAGCAGAAAACTTGAAAATTATCTGCATCTTTATCTGTCTTTTCGGAGCTTAATATTTAAATTACCAGTAGTGTTAAGCAAAGACTTGATAAAGGAGTGGTCTATAGATGCTTTACTTGTTTGCATCTAAAGCATGACAGATTTCTGTGGTTCTAACTGGCACTTAAGTGGGAAGGGTTTGGCTTACTTCAGCTGTACCTGGACCCAATGTCACAGGAATTGTAGTCCAAATCCCCCTTTTGTCTACAGGAATTAAAGTAGAAATGTGTATTGCTAACTAATGTGCAGATAGGAGCTAGTTAGAAGTTTGCCTATTTGTGCAGAAGGACAACTTAGTTTTTTGCAGTGAGACTTGACCAACAGAAGTTACTGTTAAGGTCTTTCTGTTATGGGATGAGTGATCAAGAAGTGTGATGTAGGATTTGATTACTTTTAGCTTATATAGCTGTAAATTTTTATGGAATCTCGATATTCTAACCTTTCCTGGGCTTTTGAGGTTAATGTTGAAAAAATCTTCTTCAGCATTTACAAAAAGCCTGGATATTCCTAGATGAATTAAGTGATTCTTCAACTGATATGGGATTTAATAACGGTTTGGGAAGGGTCTGTAGTTATTTCCCACACACACTTTAGATATGTTTGTGGTGATGGCAAAGTTACTGACAGCTGATGGGCAGGTTGATGCAGAATAAGTAAGCAGAGCTGATAGTGTACTCTGGAAAATGTGGCTGGTGTTAATCAGCAGCAGCAGCGTGACCCGAATCAAAGGGGAGAGCAAACAAGCCAATTGCCCTTGATACTCTTCTTCTACCTTGAGGTCCTGGAATGGGACAGAGCTGCTTCTTATGTTCATTCATGTCTTGCAGCTCTTTTCTTGTCAAAGGGGTGAATTTTATTTCTTAACTGTTAAGAAGAAGTGAGGATTATGCATTTACTGTTCTCAGCTGTGATGAGTTATTTCTTCAGATGATGGTTATGGGCAATATCTACATACAGGTTGATCTGTAGTCCAAAATCAAAGAAAGAATGCTTCCAATAAACTAGCCCTATCACCACATGAAAATATTGAGAAGGCTTCGCTTAACTTCTCTCCACCAAGTGTCTCGTATTGCTTGCATGCTCTGGGTTAGTTGCCTTGGAAACAAGTGAGTGTGCACAAGCAGCATGAAGAGGGTCTGGCCGCACTTGGTGGACGTGGCCCTTGGGGGGCCCATTACGGAATTTCTTATGGTTAGAAAGACTTTGTAACAAGGCCCCTGGTGTCACTTATTAGCAGTAAAGGGTACAGCAGCCTTCATCAGCATCAACTACCAATTTGTTTCTTATGGAAATGAATCTACGTTGATGGCGTATTAGATTTTGGGGGGAAATTTTTATGCTGGAACAGAATTCTCACTTGCTCTTTTTATGCTGCCACTTGACACACACTTCTCTAATTTACGTGCTTTTCTACTCGTTATATTGATTTCAGCCTTCTCGGTGACATCAAGTAACAACTTGCAAGGAGTAGGTGGGCAGGGACAGAGAAAATAAACTCATGTAGAGGCATTTTGTCTGCACCATGATCTGCCTTAAATTACAACAGCGGAGTGAAGCAAGTTAATCTTTGCTGTTTGACTAATCTGCTTGCTTTTTGGGGGAAAAGTTTTGTGTCTTCACCTTTATTAAATGTTGTTTTAATTTTCTTTAATATGCAAGCTATTAACTTTTAAGGGAATGCCATGGAAACAAGTGTATGCCTATTTCATTTGTTTCTATTATCTCATAGGAAGTACAAAGATGAATAAGATATTTACAAGGCTATAAGCTAACCAAGTATCTGAGGTAAAAACAGTGTGTTAGATGGTAAATTCTGGCCAGAAGGCTGAGGTTTAGGTTTGTGTGTGGGTCTTTGTTTTGGTTTTGTGGGATTTTTGTGTTGGTGGTAGATTGGTTTATATTCTGTTGTATTTATTGCTTCATTATCCTGCAAATGTTGCAATGATACCTGTAAATTGTGGGGAAATTATTGCTGGAGGCTGAATTAGCAAATAAGAAGAAATAAGGGAAAGGGAAATAAACACAGGTATTAGAGTTGATCCCTTTCCCAAAGAGAAAGAAAAAGGAGCAATTGAGAATAACTTCTTGGAATCACTTGAAGTCAGTGAAGAGAAAGATCTCAGTGGGAATGAGGTGGATATCAGATTGATCTCCTCTGATTTACAGCAGTCTTGACTGAGACTGGAGATTCAGGCTTCTTGCAGGTCACTTGTCAGGCTCCAGGTGGAAGTCCAGGGGCTCCCCATTCTTCCCCAGAGTTCAGATTGAGAGAACAGGAGCATGGCTGGTGAGGGTGGTCCTCTTGCCAGGTGTGTAGCATCTGTTTATGGAGAGGCAGTCATCCTAAGTGCTGCTGTAGTAGCTTCTGCTGAGGCTGTAGCCTTCAAAGAGAGGGAGGGCTTATCAAGCAGCGGCATGCTACTGATGAACAAACTAACACCTCTGTTGTGTCATGGGCTGAAAACCACAATGAACAGAGGTTGTGGGGGTCTCTAGGGCATTTTTGTCCCCATCCTCACTGTGGTGGAAATGCATAAATTTCTCTTCAGATCTGACATCCTGCTATGCTTCTGAAAGAAAAAGAGGGGAAGAAAGAAGAGCATTTCAGTATTTCTCTTGAGTAAGTTGGTTTCTTTCACAGACAGTTTTGAGATATTTGAAGGGAAGGGCTAAATACTACTGGAAGAACTAGACAGAAATGAGAATTTAATTTTAAACTCAAAGATCTTTTGCTATTATCTTTTAATTAAAAATCCCAGAAAATACAAGCATGACAAGCTGGAAGGAATGAGAAGCACATACTCAATAGATGGCCTTTTCAAGCAATCACAGTTCTGGGGTCTTTAGGAGTCTCTTTGCTTCAGGGTTGAATTCCTATAATTTAAGCTGTGCATACACTACTATATACCAAGATCAGTATCTTTTGAGTAAACTGCTTTCTTGTCATTAAGACTTGACATTTCTGTTCATTGTGGCTGCCTTACTGCAATGAACTTTCCCTGGAGGATATACAAACTCTATTTTCAGACATGAATACCAGGAAGGGGTTGCATGTGAAATAGGAAGAAGAAATTGTTCTTGTTCACAGAAGATGACTGGAGAGGAATACAAGTTACTGACACATGCTACACATTTTCAGACAAGAAGGGATACAGAAATCACAGAAACAAGATGGACTGTTAGGTTTTTGGCCTCAGTAATATAGGTTCATTTTCCCATAGAAAATTCTCTTAGGTTTTCTACAGTCAAACTGTAAATGTCTGGTGATGGGACATTTGACACTTCCATTGTGAGACTGTGCTAAAGCCAGTATATTTCATCAATAAGGTAGTCTCCTAATTTTCATTTAAAAAAAAAAAAAAGAAAAAAGTTTCTCTATGGAGAAATACTAATGAATTACTGCCACTGCAGGAACTGAGCCCATAGAGATTCTGCAAGAAAAATGAATGGCAAAACTCCAGAGAGAGAGAAAAAGATTAAATTCAAAATGGCAAACAATGGAAGAAGAGAGTCTTTTAATGAGAACAAATCTAAATTGCTTGAACTTCATTGTATAAAAGGTCTCAATTTCTGAAACCTGTTTCTTTTCCACCATCATCTGTTAATTACAGTAAATGTCCCTCGAATACTTGACCTCATGTATAATCAGATCTCTTTCATAGTTGCTCGTGATACTCTCATCATTAAAATTATCTCTCTATATGTTTTTAATATTAAACTCTGTGAATTGCTAGCTGTAAGTTGTAATTTACTTTTTTTACTTCCACTTGAATAAGAATATACATAATTATCTCCCAAAATTCACACACACACACACACAAAACCCAAACAAAACAAAACCAACAAAAAACCCCCGCCGCAAGACAAATCACCACCACCAACAGAAATCCTTCAAATTGCCTCTCTGGGAAGGAAGAGTTAGGGAGGTTATCAGTGTGATTTCATACTGCCCTCTAACCTTTCCTCATTTATTCTAATTCCCTCTAAGTTGTAGTTACACTTTTATCTATACCCTATGGTTGTCAGGAATTTTGAAGCTCTGTTCACTTTCCCATGGCCATATCCTTGATCCTGGCTACTGCGGACAGAAAGTGGGTATTTGCTTCTCTGCCCAGCAGAGATTACTTTTGCATGAGAGGAAGTAAAATAATCAATTTTTCTCTCTTTTTTGCTTGCATGTTCCACACAGTATCTCGGGGCATTCTCTTTCCAAGTTACTTAGAATGAAGAAAGCTGTTGTTATATTAGTAAAAAGATCATAAGTATTTTCCTTCTTTTTAAAGCTCTTGAAAGCTCAGAATGCTGACTTTTCATATAATTTCAAAATAATGATTTAGTTTTTGTATTGATGTTTGCTAACCTAAGGAATAGATGAAGAGATGACAATCACCAAGTTATTTGAAATACGTTTTCCATTGATCTTCATTACCTCTGAGGAACTTTGCAAAGGCATGGTAAGGAAGATATGCTCTGAGGAAGGTAGAGCTCAGAAGTGGCAATCACTGCTCATGCTATGTATAATGTTCTTTCAATTAGCAACCCTTGTAAATTTTCACCTAATACAGAATATCATATTAACTGAGAGAAGATTGTCCTGTGAAACACTTATGCATTCTTCTGCATTAACTTTCTCCCAGTACTGAGTGAAGCCTGCTTATCTAAACATATCCAAAAAGGGAGTAAGGAAGAGCATTGTGGACTCCAGTGTTGAAGGGGAAATCCTGACGTTTTCCATTGGCTTCTGTCAGTCTGAACCTTTTGCTTTTGTACACACAGAACTGCCTTCATAGGGTTGAGCATCTTGGAGACTCCAGATCTGAAGGGAGCAGACATTTCTCCAGCTGAGCATCCCAAAGGTCTCCTACTGGGTAGTATCATCAGGGTGCATGTCCACTCTCCCTATCGCTTACTACTTAAAAATAAATCAAAGAGGATGCTATTTCTTTAAAAACATGATAGGAAATGTCTTCAAAGGCTCGTCTGTTTTTATGTTGTAGCATTAAAGTAAATTTACCCAAAGTGTAGGGTGGCTGAAGACTTGCGTTTATGAGAACTCAGGTTTTTATAATAAGCATGGTCTTCTTACCCAAAGCACTGCACACTGAGAATCAAAGTTTATGTCATGTCCTTATCAAGTGAATGACAGTGTCGAGCAAAATTAGAGCAAGCATACCTCACCCTGTCAAACCTCCCTGGCTTCTGAAAGTGCAGCTAGATGAAAAGGGCTTAAATGTATCTGATAACAAACTGGTATTCCTGAAAGTACATTTAGGCTAGTAGAGATGAAGCACTAACAAACAAACACTCAAGCACTTTTCCTGTGGGCCTCAGATATCTGTGGTAGACCTTAGATGGCTCAGAAGGGATGTCTGAAGCATGAGCAGTACAATTTAGTGTGATCTGCCAGGATAGTAATTGAAGACTCACTATTCCTCCTCTTGGTCTGCTTCCATTCAGATTGTGCACAGAGCCAGTTATGACTGTTGCTTGCACTAAGGTGCAGTGATCTCGCTCTCTAGAAATAATTCCCTCTCCTTTTCAAAGAGGCTAAGTGGACAAGTCAAGGCTGGCTGTGGCAGGCTCCTGAAGGACTCCACTTATCAAAGGGGGATAGATGCTTCTGCTGTAAGCTGTTTGTTGGTTAACAGCCTCCTTGGAGGCTGTGCTTCAAAATAAGCACACCCATAAGTGTCATTCATCTAGACTGACTGTTACCACAAGAGTCTTGATCCAGCTTGGTTACTTGGGGGAGGACAATGTGCTGTCAACACTGTCTTTGGTTATCTGATTCATCCACTCATTGTCTGCTGATGGAGTTTTCCCCGTCTCTCCTACAAATGATGCACAGCTTTTCTAACGGCATAAACAGCGAGAATCCTTGCAGAGACAAGTCACTAGTTTCATATGGTGTAGCTCAAATAAGTCTGAATCCAAGTGATGTTTAAATTGCCAGTTAGAAAGTGACTCTGCTTAGCTTTCTATGCTCCTAATATCTCTGAAGCTGAATCAGTGTTAGTAGTGGTGGGAAGATGATGAAATAACTCCCCTAGTGACTTGGATCTCTTGGGACATCTGTTGCCCTAGGCAGATGAGCTGCTTGTGCAGTGTGCTGCATCTTGTTCACTCCTGATAGTTAGGGATGGCTAGAAGACTCCTGGCCAGGTCTTTTGCAGGTGCTGCTGTGTGAGGGCTGATTTAAAGCTCTCTGAGAGTTAGACTGTTAGATCATTTGTGTTTCTGGTGCAGCCCTGCTTGGCTCTCACATTTGAAACAGCTCATGTTTGGGTGATTGGCTCACATTAGCTGTCAGTCCTTTAATTAAACATATGAAAAAGAGGATCACTCAATAATTGTGAGTTCCCTGTGCATGTCTAAAGCCCTAAGATTTAATATAAGATAACATGGGGGTAGGAGCTGATTGAAGCAAGACCTTACTAAAGGTACAGATAGAAAAAAAATAATAGGTAACTGTTACAAAATAAAAATGTTAATGTATATTTTTAAAACAGTTAAAATTAATGAGATAAAGTTATTTGGATTCTTTGACCTTTGAAAGTAATGCAGTGAAATATTCTAACTTAAACTCCTATTTTTCTTTAAAATATTTATTTTTCAGAGCCCTATAAAAATAGCACTCTCCTTTTCAGAAAGGATTTAGTATAATCACAGAGTGTTTGCAGTTGCAATTAAGGCACATGTTGTACTTACTGTCAATTAGTTTAATTGATGTGAAATTCTAAGTATATCCTAAGAGGACAGGAATTCCTTACCTGAATTGAGCCTTCTTCAAAGACTAGCAGGAACAATGTGTGTTTAAGAGCAAAATGAGGAGGAAGATGAGTAGAGCAGAAAGCCTCTGTTTCTGATGGTATCTGAACCAGGACAGAACTGGATCTTGGGGGAGAAATTGATACCAGGAAGTTGGAAAACGGCTTCATCATCTTGAATTTACTTAAAACTATTTTTTTAAAATTCTAATTTGCTATTTGACCTCACCTGTTCCCTTAATAGGAACAAACTTTGCTTCAGAATGTCGACTCAAATGTTCAAACTTAGTACAAAGTAAATTAAATGCAGTGTGGGCCCTGATTCGGGGCAGTTTCTGTTTCTCCTGGTGTCAGGGCAGTGTCACAGAAAGGAGAGGAAGGTAACATGTTTAACCTGTTATGCAATAGCTGCTGATTTGAATTTTTGGTGTTTTTTGTTTTCTTTTTTCAAATGCAGAGGCAGCTTAGATGTGATTCCCTCCTGTGTGATTTTTAAACACAGCTTCCTTGGCTTCCATACAGTTGAAGCTGTCAGTTTAGCTCTTCTTGATATAAAGGAAGAGTTAATTTGGGGAAAATATATTTCCCCTCAAGCTTCTCTCAATAGTGAGCTGCATTCAGAGGTATATGTGCACACTACCTAAGCCCCTGCTGTCTTGTGCTCTCAGGTACAGGTCCAAGTTTAGGAGAAGGAGTCACTCTGCCAAGACTGACAGGCTGCAGCCAGGTGCCAGCTCTGCAGCTTGTATCCTTCCCGTGCAGGGCTCTGTGGAGCCACGCTGGCATCCGTGCTGAAAATGAACTCTTAGCTTCCACTTTTGGCAAGGGTTAAGATTTTTGCAGCAGCTGCCAAGCAAAGCAGATCAAGAGGAGAAGAAGTTAGGAAATCATGACCGGCAAACAGATGGAGGAGGAGAATGGGGAATTTCATGCTCTGATGGCTCATTTGGCCATCTTCTTGTTGGGCTACTCTTCAGTACTGTGGCTGTATTTCCCCATTCCTGCCTTGAAGCACATGTATTTAAAAGCACACCCACTTAAAAAAAAGAGAAACAAGAGAAAGGAAGGAGGGGAAAATGAGTCACTTGAAAGAAATTCAAACATAAAATGCTGAACGGTGACTGAGTGTTGCTCCCTTGCAGTATCAGATGATTCCTTTATGCAGTGACATTTTAGATTCCCTGTTTTTATTTGGCTCAGTTCTGCTTGAAACTGTAACCCTTTAGGAATTCTCTCTAGTAAACTCCCATTCAAACCACTGGGGATTTCAACAAGCTGTTGGCACAGTCTTTCACCGTGGTTTGGAGTTATTTATAGATTAGATCTTGCATCACTGAAATATTTCTGCCATATTGTTCAAGATACAGCCAGTAAATTCAATATGCCACTGCGTATCCCCTGACTTGCCTCCAAGGCCTTGTTTTTCACAGAGTAAAAAAAAAATACTTCATAGAAGAGTGGGAGCTCTCTGGCTGCGAAATGGGCTTGAATAATAACACCAGGCTTTCAGCTGAAATTTTATACTCTAGCTGAATTATCAAGTGCTCATTAAACATCTATCTACTGGGGGAATAGATAACAAATCTTCCTCTTGATGTTACCCTTAGGAGCTGGACAAAAAATAATTTTATGTTGGAATTTGAAAATGGCAAACTTGACCAAACCATTAGCAACATTTTCACTTCCATTTGATTCAAACCTGAGAAACACATACATTTTGATAACAACCCTAATGTAAGAGCACTCATTATCCTTAGAAGACCTCTTAGTGAAGCACAGCAAGGGCAAATTGCCTTTTGGCTCAGATACCAAAAGAGCATTTCTTCACATTAAAATACTAAAGGGCATCAGGGCACATTGTGAAATCAAAGAAACCATGCAGACTTTTTAAAGGACCTCTTTTATTTCAATTTATACATTTCTCTTGTAAACTGAATTTGTAGTGGGAGGGAAGCGTTTTGGATAAGACTATGATTCCAAATAGTTTTTTATCTTCTACAACACCATTTTAGGAATGATGGCTGTGGATTAGGCTAAATACTTTGCTTTAGTTCTTTATTATCTTCCTTATATGGCTTTGGTTTTCTTTACAAATAACAGTTCTCCTGTGTTGTGCAATGACTGTGTCTGATGCCACAGTGGAAGTTCTCCTGTACTACCACTGAGTTTAATTCCCTCTTTCCAGTATTATATGACTCCTTGCTTTCCCTGTGTTTAAAACGTGCTTGATAATGGCTACAGTAATTCTGCTCACACTGCAATCTCATTGTATTTCCATCACATCTTATTTCAACCCAAGTCAGACTTGTTGCTGCAAGGCTGTGTTCTGTTTAATATAACAAAGATTCAATTTTTTTGTTTGCACAAATATTTGATTTTTAATGTTTTTCAAAGCCTAGTTTAACTCCAGTCTCAGCATATAAAACTTCCAGGTCTAAGAAGTCACATATTGTAACTGTCAAATGTTGTTTCTAAATGATTTGCTCTTGGTTTTTTCATTACCCATTTAAATGAGAAGCCACCAGGAACAGTTTTTTGCCTTCTCATTACTTAATCTTAATTGCTATAGCTATTAATTTAGATTGTGTTAGTGCTTTAATGATATGATACTCAGTAAATGGCTATTGTTCATTAGCCATAAATTTCCCTGTCTGTCAGTTTTGGGTTTTGTTTTAAATCTACCTAATGTCAGTTTTGTAAGACATTGCTACTGTAGGAATGAATGAAGTAAAGATGATACTAAGATATGTCTAAAGCAACGTTGGTGGAATCATTGATTTGCTGTCATCAAATATCTCTTAGTTAAACTGCTTTTATATTTTTTTCATTATTCTGTGACTAACTGTTAAAGAAGCTAACTTTAAGTCTCTTTGGCAGCTCATGTTTGGTTTACTGGACAAAACTTCCTGTTAAGTTTGTGTTCATATTCCCATGGTTGACACATCCTTTTTGGATAAAAAGGCAGACACTGGATGAAGAAGGTGGCCTGATAACTTGTTACCAAGTGACCTATCCCTTGTTGCATCTGCTAGTAGTTTACAGTATGGCACTTTTCTGTTCAGGTGAAGTTCAGCTGGTGAAAAACAGCTGTTAAAAGCATCTGGCTAGCAGAGGCCAGGAAGCCAGGAGGTGTGTCAGGGTGTGGAATACTTCAATGTAGGAAAGCTGTGGTTTGCACATAACATTCAAGGGAGAACAGAGAGGGAATGATGAAAGATTGGTATTATGTGACTGTAAATACAAGTTATACACCCCTCAACTTCTCCACCCTGCATGGTAGGTCTCTCCACACACAACTATTTTGATCTCATGCTAATTTGATGTTAATTTTACCCTGAAAAAAATAATGTGAATCTAGCACATTATGGTCTGTATAAGGGGAAGAATTCCCAGGGAACATTTTGGTGTCACAGAGGAAATCCCATTCCTGTTTGGTCATCCGAATGAAATCATCATTCCTGCTCTGGCAGGGGGGTTGGACTAGATGATCTTTCTAGGTCCCTTCCCACCCCTGACATACTGGGATACTGTGATCTTGACCTACAACAGAGAGGCAAATAACTTCTTTTTCCAGATTTCTATTTGATACCTGGAAGGAAAATGAGATGGTAAGGGAAGGCTGTTAGTGTCCCCATACTAACCCCTTAGAGCTGCTTAACAAAGTGCACTGTACCATCATCAATGTTACCTTGCTGCTTTTGGAAATTCTTTGGATTACTCTTCTAGTTTCCTATAGTAATAAGATCTTCTGAATCATAATAGAATCTATAATATTAAAACCAAGAGAGATAATTAAGGTTCTGATGAAAATGTGCGTTATTGTATTTTGAACTAAGAAAGAGGAAGTATTTAGGAGTCAGGACATGCATCTTCTTTTATGTGGTGCAGCCTCTTAACGAATTACTTCCCTTTTTTATATAGTTTGCATTATGTCCTAGATATCAGATCCAATATTATATTTGTATTGAGAACAAGATGTTATTTTCAATTAGATAAGTACATCAAAAATCATCCTTTCTGATGATGATAATTATGATATAACTTCCCCTCTAGAGAGAGCACTTTGCATTTTCAAAATGCCATGCAAGCATTACCAAATGAGAGTCCCCACCCTGGAAAGTCTTATCAAGTTCCACAGCTGACAGCAGTGGAGTGTCCTCTGTAAGGAGCTGCAGGAAACAGTTCTGTGAATGTATCCATGGCTTCTTGAGTCCCTGTCCTCTTGAATCCTAGCTCACTCTGAGAAAAATGACCCTGCAACAGAGTTATTTCAATCACTAAAGTCCATATCTTTGTAGTGTCTTTATTCTGAGACCTGAAGGAACTGAGTTCAGCTACCAGGCATCACTTGATGTAAAAAACAAAGAAACAACCCGTTTTCATCTTTCTGTCCTTCTCTTGACAGTCTTGGGTACAAGGCTGTTAAATAGAAAACCCCTCTGATTGCTACCTGTGTCCAGAGCTCCACCTGCTATTCACAGGCCTACTGACAGCTCCTTCTTTTTGCCCTTTCACCCTCTTCAATTCTTTTTACAGAAGGTGAATATATTGATGGTTCTCAGATTCTCCTTGTAATTGATAAAGCTGATAATTTAAAAATAGACCATTTTGGCCTTGGTTTTTAGTGTTTTTACAGAGTGAAGGAAGGTATGGAGTAATGCAGTGCTAAAAAAACCCCTCACTAAAATACAAATCAGCAAAATAAAGGACTGTAAAAGAGGGGGGAAAACCATTATCATTAATTGTGACTGTGAGATCATACATTATGCTAGCGACTATGAGCTTTTCCTGTTGTTATAGAATAACAAAGTAAAATAAATGACTTGTCCAGATAGCTCTGTGATAAATCTTTTGGAAATATTTCAAAGAAAGCTTGGTTTTATTACCAACATGAGTTTTGCCACCTGTAGTTTAACTAGAGACTAGTGGTGAGATTCAGTTGAAAGTATTTGATTTTTCCAGACTATTAAGTCTACTGCTAAATCAATAGACACCAATACAAATGGTGGAATCAGTTACACAGTCTTTAAAAAAATGTTTTTATGCTAAATATGTAAGATCCAATTGCAATAGGTTTGGATGTTAATTTAATGTGCCTGTTTAACACTGTGAAGAATCTTTACATTCTGTACCTCTGGGTTACTTTGTTTTATGAAAAGACACACAAACTATAGTTCATTCTTCTCTAGAAGTGGCAAAGTTTACTTGAGTTTGGGTAGTTCAACTGTCAAATTGGAATGAATTTATTCATGTAAGAAGTAATTGTAGACTCTGTTGTAAAGGGCAGTGGTAATGCCTACTCTAAGTGAACTGAAAAATAAAACCAGTTGCAAGAATCTTCTCAGCAAATTGCATTTTTATACTGACTAATTGGTGGCTGTTCTAGGAGGTGTTCAGTGAATGGCTGCTTGAAAGGAACCTCAAGAAAACTTGTGCAAATCTTGAGTTTCTTTCATGAGGAAGGTCATACCAAGTGAGAGAGAGATTTTTTTTTTGTTGTTTGTGTGCTTTGTGTAAAAGGGAGTACTTCTATATTTCATTCCTGTGTCTCTAATTGATGCAACTTTCCTAATGCCTTTATAATAGACAGCAGGAAAGGAAACCCAATCAGTGGAGATTTCTTAAACACATGCATATATTAGACTCCAGGATTTTTCTGGCTCATTTAATAGATTCTTGATGCCCCAGTAATTCTTTCAAATAGTGCTTATTTTAATCAGCTGCTAAGTAAAACTCCAAACATTCCTCAACCATTTCACAACAAAGGTAGGTAAAGAGGTCATGAAAACATGAGTGATGGTTCATTAAAATATGAATGGTTTAAAAGAACAAATTATTATGTCAATACATAAGGAATTGATCAAGAATCCCATCAACTTGCCTCTGAAATGGTCTACAGAAATGTATAGTGCAGTGCAATTGCATGTGGCAAAACAAATCTGCTGGAACTGAACTTTTCTGAGAGAAGCTTAGCAGTTTTTCCTACTATTTTGTTATATACAGTGACGTACAGGGATAAGGTTTGCTACTAGTTTGATTTGAGCAGAATTTTTGTTTAACAATATGCCTTAGATATATTTTGATCTCTTGAGTAAGAAACACTATCAAATCTTCAGCAGCATGGGTTTTCCACAGCCAACATTCATTTCTTAATTATTTTTTGAAGGAGGGTTTACAGTTGCAATAATGTTGATCATACAACTTCATTCAAATCCACAGGGTCAGAGATGCATTTGTGTTACCATCCACTTGCCCTGGGGATCTGGTTTGGTGACTACATTTCAGCAGATGTGAAATGCTGTATTCTACATCATTTCATAGTGAGATTAGACAGTGAAACTTGGTTAAACAAGTTAAACCCAAACTCACTGTGTGCAACTCAACACATGTATGACAGTCACTTAGTGACTACTCAGTTTCAGCCACACTAATCCCTCCTTTTTGCTTTCAGTCAGTGAAGGGTTAATACAGATTTTGCTTTGATCCACCAAGTCCTCCCCAACACATAGATGTCATGACAAGTGTTCTTAAGTTTCAGTGACTATGTTCATTATTGTGCAAGGAATCATGGAAATTAAAACAGTACAAATGAAAACAGAGTCATAGTTCTTTCTTGTCAGTTGGAATATTCAAGCTAGGAGCAAGTACACATTTGTACTGTTTTAATTTCCATGATTCCTTGCACAATAATGAACATAGAGTCATAGTTCTTTCTTGTCAGTTGGAATATTCAAGCTAGGAGCAAGTGCACATGAAACAACAGTTGCTTGAATTTTAGAATGAGATTTCTTGTGTTGTGCTAATCAGAACTGTTAGACTGGTGCTCTGCAAAGTGTTAGGCTGTGTGCAAATAAGTAGTAGCACAGGTGTCCAAGAGGCTGCAGTATTGTCATCAAGTCTTTGGGGCTAATTAAAATTTGTTGTGGAGCTGTTAAGGTCTCCTCATTTGAATCTGTTTATGAATGCTTTTAGGCAAAACTTTAACTTCTGCCAGGCTGGCTGCTTAGCTTTACAGTAGTCTTGTTGTGCTCACTCCCATGAAACCTCAAACCACAGAATCATTTTGATTGGAAGAGGCCTTTAAGATCAAGTCCAACTGCTGACCTAGCACTGCCAAGTCACTGCTAAGCCGTGCCCCTTAGCATTGTATCTAAGACTCAGAAGACACTACACAAGTCAGCAGGGATCCATCTTTTCCTCATGTTCACCTAGAGAAGCTTTTTTCATGGATCTTTCAAGTCCTGCTGTGCTGGTTGGACTCCCAGTGACTGAGCATTCTAGAGCTCATGTTTGTATTTGTTGGTAGTGAGAGCTCCTCACTCTCAGCTCTCATTCTGGACACTTCCTTCTGCTAACAGCTACTTCCTCTCCTCTGAAATTTTGTGTAAAACTGGGAAAACAAAGCAGAATTGTGAATGCAAACAGGGGTCCCCCATGCTGGTTGATAGCTCTCTAGTAAGGATTACACAACTGAGGAAAAATAGAGTAAATGACACAGATAATAAGAGGAAACAATTAATCACCTTCAGTGCGAAGGAAAAACAATACCTTTCACCTTCGTGTACTGCTATCTACCATACAAAGAAACCACCAAAAATCTAATTGTCTGAACTGGTGCTGAGTATTTCCAGTGCTAGAGTCATGGGAATGTTTAGTTAAAACAGTCTTCCCTGGCAGGTTCATTTGTCAAAAGCAGAATGGGTTGTAAAACATTTTGATTATGTTTCTGGTGAAACATGGATAATTCTTTCAAAAATCTATTTATCACATGAGATTCTCTGGAGACATCTGAGCCTACTATTAGTGAGGTGTACAAATATAGGGAGTCATAAGTAGCAGTAGGCTAGGGAAGGGATAAAGAATAAGTTATGAATTGTCTGTCTGCAAGAGCAGGTTAGATGCTTAGAAATGAATAGCTGGAAATGTCAAATAAATAGGAAAATTTTGGTTGTCTTGATGCCAAATATGATCATTTTTTAAGCATTTTCAAACTTTTCTTTCACAGAAAATTGTAAAATGTATTTTTTTTTCTCTCAAAGCTGAGTTTAAAAGAGAAAAAACATCATCTGAGAATTGGAAAGCATGTGTTGATGAGCAGAGCTTTTTGTTGCAATATGTTGCTGAATTTCTGATGTTTGAAATGCTGCGTTTTGGAGATAATTCCCTGTTTGGAACACCTGTTTGTACCAGAGAGTTTTGGTTTTCTACTTCTGACCCATCCTGGCTTTTCAGAGATGAAGAGAATGTGTCTGGTGTGTAAAATGCTTTGATTTATCAGAGGTAAGCCATGTTGTTAGCAGAGATAAAGGACCTTGTTTACAAGGTGTCTATATCCTTAGAAAAAAAGGAGTTTCCAATAATTGAATAAGGTGTCCTGAATGTATAGATTAAACTAGAAGGCCAACAGCAAACATGATAAACTTCAAAAGAACAGCTTCTCATCTCTCTGGGGACTGTCATTAATGAGTCACCAGATAGGCAATTACTGTACAGTTCTTATAATGACCAGGATCAGACACAAGCAATCAGCACAGTAGGCAGCAAGAAAGCAAGCAGAAAAAACCTGTGAAAATATGCCATTAAATCTTAATTATTCTTCAAAAGAAAACAAGCACAACTAGGGGGCAAATAACTGTAAGGAATATACAGAACTGTATCAAAACCTGCTGGCTCAGGGCAACGATATTTAGTTATTAGCAGCAGCAACGTTTATTTAAAGCTATGCACTGTGTTCACAGACCATTCAGAGGTGTATTTTCCACCTGTTTGTTAAAAGCTTAAGTAAAGAGCTAATTGTT
Organism: Bucco capensis; assembly: GCA_013396975.1. Taxonomy (NCBI): domain Eukaryota; kingdom Metazoa; phylum Chordata; class Aves; order Piciformes; family Bucconidae; genus Bucco; species Bucco capensis. The sequence goes on from VWZO01013040.1 coordinate 125,018, forward strand.
GCTACCACAGGATTATTCCTTGAATAAGACCTCCTTGCTATTATTTGGATCCCTAATAGCATCTAGAAACCACAACAAGGGCTAGGGCCTCAGGTGGACATAGATACCACTAAAGAGAGCTTTTCCTAGAAGATGGAACAGGTTGCCCAGAGAGGTTGTGGCTGCCCCATCCCTGGCAGTGTTCAAGGCCAGGCTGGATGTGGCCCTGGGTGACCTGGGCTAGTGATTGGCATCCCTGCTCAGTGCAGGGAGGTTGGAACTGGATGATCTTTAGGGTCCCTTCCAACCTGCCCATTCTAGGATTCTATTCTAAGATTTATTTAAACTGGTAAAGGAGGACAGGCCATTGCAGGAGAATGCAGGGTCACCAGGGCTGCCACTTCAACATCCTATGAGTGTTTGTGTGCAGCAGGTTTAGTACAGGTCCATGGGGCTCCTTCACCCATGAGCACTCCCCAGATCCTGAATTGCCTAAGCGGGTTCTTTGCAGCTAGATGGTCCTGTTGAGCTCATCAGAATTCCCTGAGGAAATCCTTTGATGATTATAGGAATGGGAGTTTCTTCTCATGCTTTTTTGTAAGAAATAATTACAAATTTATAAATAAGACAGACCATACCCATACTGTTACTGGGGAGGAGGATTACTCAGAAAAGGAGTTACTGCATGCCTTTCATCTGTCCTGAATTGCCTTTTAAAAAGAAATCATAGGCAGTGGGCAAAAAAGATCATCCTCACCACTGCCTTGCAGAAAACAATTTGGGGTGTTTTTTGTGTGTGTCTGTCCTCCAAATTGTCTTCATGCAAGTGAGGTGCTGGCTTTGGTCTGGCTTAAAAGGCATGAGTAGTCTAGTCCATGTGGATTTCCTACTGACTATCCTCAGACACTATATAAGCCACTCATGCATCATTTGCTTTTATTTTTTCTTGCTGAGTGTGAATAGTTTCAGCCCTTCAAAAATCAAAGCTGGTTAGGATCAAAAGGATAAAAAGAGCAAAACCAAAACTTGTCCCATTGCTAGCATAAGGTTAACGATGCTGAAGTCCTAAGTACTCTGAGGTTGAGGTTTGGGAAATAAACTTATTTCTACTTCTTGCAAAACATGTCAGCAAGAGGGATGGTAGAAAGAGGCAAAACACCTACCACAGGAGTAATGGTACCTCTAACGGCTATACAAAATTGATCTGTTTATTTGCTAAGTGTGTGTATGTTCTAAGAAATTTACTGTCTGCCTAGACACCTAGGGAGATTTGACTTTAAAACTGATAACTCACTTAGGATAACCTTCCTTCACTGAGGTACATTGAGAAAGGTACAGATTTGCCCAGTATTGAGCATTTAGCTCCAGAGTATTCTATGAGTAATTGTCTAATGACTTCTTCCTGAGTATGTTTTTCATAGTGCACCCTATTTTCCCTGCAGGAAGAATAATTATGCAAATAACAATTATCAGACTGTAGTGTGCAGCTAAAAGGGGTAAGATGCATTGTATTATTGTGTATTTGTATAATAAGTCTGGCTCTGTAAAAGATAAAAGGGAATATTGAAACTGTATTAGTTTATTTATACCTACATCTCTGCATTTATCACCTAAGGTATTTTAAGAATTTAAAGATTTGTTGCATCTGCTATAGACTATTCAATGTGGGAAGTTACCCAAAGGAAATAATAACCTTTTTCATTCACAACTCCCAAATATGGGGACTGAAACCAGTGTTGCATCAGTAGTTTTGATTTCAGTGTGGACTGTCAAAGTAATGTTTCCATAGAAAGAATTTTTTAAGTATTCTTGGGAAATCAAACAAGGTAACAGAAATAATTAATCTGTTGTGCTTTTTAGCTATCACTGTATAACTTGGTTCATTAAAATGATATTTAGTTATCAGTCTAGAGTATGTGGTATGTCCTCAAGTCAGTTTGAAGGAAGAAGGATGCTTTTGCCAGTATTCTGCTTTCATCAGCAACTAATATTAAAAAAAAAAAGAAACAACAAACAACCAAAGAAATGCTTGGGATAACATGTGACAGTAGAATAACTTAGTGAATTCATGAAACCATAATGTACTTGAAAATACCTTGCTGGACATTAATCAAACTTACTCCTAAAATAATTTTTTTTTTCAGCATGCTCAACTGAAGCAGTTTTAGGGTGTTTGGGTTTATTTTCAGTAAAACTAGATTACAAAAGAAGAAATTTAATTTAGTATTGCTTCTTGCTGAATATATTCATCAGTTATCTTGAGCATAATTATTGAGCCAAATAGGTGCTGTAGACTAAATCTCAATTCTCAACATTAATTTATCTAAATAGGAACTCATGGTATTTTCCTGAATCCTGAGCATTTGTGATTTGGTATTATAACCAAGTAGTATTTGCAGATTTTCATCTCTTCCCTTTTCTTCCAACATGACTTTAGAAAAAGCAAGAGTAGCAAGAGGTATTTTAAAGTGACCAAAAATGGCAGTTGAATGTAACCTCCATCATTCCTTGCNTCAGGAGTAAGGCTCTCAGGAGTTCTTCTCTGGTTTTGTCAGCGATTGTTGACTGTTCTTGTATGACTCTACCCATCTGAAAACTGAAAATAGTGATATATATGAATACTTATTTGGTTGATATCTAATGGTTTATAAACTAGACTTCTGTGGTAGCAGCAATAGGATAAATTGCATGCAACCTTGGGATGTCATTCACAGCAAACCTCATCTACTTTAAGCCTGAAACATGGCTTCTCCATATGACCCTTTTGTACAAAGCAAAACCTCATCAACAGGTTTTCCCAGTATTCCTGTCGTCTTTTGACACATGCCACATTTTATTGACTCTAATCTGAATTAATCAATATCAATAAACCAGGATTCATAGGGCAGTCTAATTTCTGATGGCAAAAGACATGCATAACCTCACAAACCTCTCCTTTGACTGCCAACCTCACCCCTTCACAAGACTCTCTGTATGTATTCTGGTAAGCTATAAAAGAAGTCTGAATCAGCAAGTATCTGGACACCTTTACCAAAATTAGATCAGGAAAAAGCACACTGAATACATACAAAGATGATGAAAAATTAGCTGTATAGTAGCTGTAGACACACTGCTGCATATCCTGATCCACAAATGTTATTTCATATTCTGCATGGGTCTATGGAACACTGAGGGCACGAGAATTGCCAGCGTCGCCTAATGAACTCTCGTGGTTGACATTAAAATTCTCACATCTATATTCACTTTATTATCAGTAGGACCCTTTAATCATTATACAGTCTATTTATTTTGCAGCAGTGTGCTCTATTTCAGCAATTAATATTGACTATCCTGACTATGCCTCATTTCTGTATGAGATTAACAGATACTTATTGCCAACTATCATGAGAATGTGATGGGATTTCATGACCTAAGCAGAGAGGTCCTCTATGGTAAGACATTTCCTTCCCAGGTCTTCCTTTTTATTACTTTCTGGGTTTTTTTTCTTTGCTTTCCTGTTCAGCTTTTCCTGTTTTTCTTGACAATTTTGATGTCAATTCATCTGACAGGTCAAAGTGAGCAGTAGCCTTTCCTTGTCTTCAGGTGAAGCATGTCACCTACATGATATTCTTAGAAGGTGGTGTGACCTGGAGCTGATCTCAGTTCACTCCCAAATGTAGATCTCTCAGTTCACTCCCAAATGTAGATCTTTGGAATTGCATAAAAACAGATAAAAAAGTTTGTCTTCAAGTATGTATTATTCTAACTTCACCACAATTAATGGTGCAAGTAAATATTGTTTTTAACATCTTGTTTACCAGATGTTTTATCTAGATTTATCTATATTATTCTCTTTTGATTGCCTATTCCCAAACCAACTTATAAAGCAAATTAAGTTTTCCACTGTAAACATTCGAGTGACCTGGTCTAAGCACATGGTATTATTGGATTAATGAGGATCATTCCCTTGTCTTTAGGTTGTTTACATCATTAGAAGTGTGTAAGTAGCAGTTGAAGAAAAAAATATAGTGCATTCTGTCTGAAAGTATTTATATTCCATTTAGAAGATTAAGCAGACCTGTTTCAACAGCAGAAAGCGTTTTGTAGTACTTAATTGTTAGCAATAGCCAGAGAAAAACCAAAGGAAACATTTTTACTTGATTCACAATGAATAATTTTGCCTTACTGCTAGTTTTCTTCTTGAAATATAAGCTAGAGATGTATTTTATAATTAACCTTTTGCACTGGGCCAAGTATAATTGGCAATTCTTCTGCAATGTCCATGTGTCTGCATTATGCTATTCCTTTTATAGAAGAAATAATTGTCTTTTTTTTGCCTGTGTACAGTTTTTTTTTATCCTACCTTTGTAAAGGATCAGAAATATTATAAAGCCTCCAAATGATATCCTATTCCATCTAGGTTTGCTTAACAACAATTTGTGGTTGTATAGAAAAGGATTTCAATAAGTTCAATAAAAAAGAGGAGTACAATGGAGAAAGTCTGTTCAGCAGATTGGATTCTTAGCCTTGTCTGTAAGTCTGGCAACAAGGTTCTTGGAGATGCTTGTGCTATTTCTTAACATATCATAACACACAACACAGGCTTGAAGGTTGTGCTATGACATACACTGATTTTGTCTGAAATCCCCTACTGTCAGTAATAATGCCCTTTGTTTACTGAAGAGCTGATCAAAAAATGTGACCAACTGTAACTAAATTTGCCTTTTAACATCTTAGCTGTCAACCTGCAAGGGTATTGTTTTGACAGTATATTTTCAGGAATGTATATGACATAGCAACAGATAACAGAACAGCCTTAAGATCTGGAGAAGAGACTATCTTCAATCAAAATGAAGGATGATATGTTTCAGTACTTCTGTGATGAGTGGGAGAAGATTTCAGAGAAGGGCTACCCTAAGATTTTTAATGCTCTTTACTTACTGAATCAGTATCTTTTTTTCCCCCTGTTGGTTGCTTGCTAATTAGTGAATATTTGCCCTTTGCCCCTAATCATTATTTAATACATTAAAAAATATATCATCAGGGACATAATTTTTATTTCTCCTATTAGTTATGCTTCTGCTGAGTGCACTGTTCACTAGTGGGTACTAGCCTGCTGTTTTATAGCAGAAACGACACAAAAGGGGCACACATTTTCATTAGAAATGCAATTATCAGGCTGGTGGTTGATGGTTTACTGCTCCTTTGGCCCACAATTTATTATGTAAGACAGAAACTGGAGTAATATGTTTTGATACATCTGTCTCAGTCCACCAAACTTTTCAAGTCCATGGGTGTCCTGCCCTTGACCTTCTCCTGAGCTGACTACAGAGTACTTAGCTGCTGGAATATCACTAGCATCTTGAAATCTACAGGTAAGAGCCCTTAGAGTGGAACTGGATATTATCACTTCTGAGTTTACCCACTGAAATACTCTTTTGGTAGTATATCTGCCTACTTAAGATCTCTGAATTAAATCCAGGTTGAATTTCCTCAAAAAGGAAATTTCTGATGTGAACTGCTTGGACAAATCCAGACTCAAAAGTGTGAATCCAGCTTGTTGGCTTTGGTATGCATCTGACTTGAAAGGCTGAGGGGATGCAAGAGTAAATATTTTTTCTTTTTCCTTTTTTGCTTTAAAGCTGTAACTTGGATCTGTTAAGAATTAATTTCTTACACTAATTGAAATAGACTTTCAGCATCTTTATGACCTTCTTTTTCGAGGACTTTGTGTTTTGTAAATCAGATTACTTCTGTCTAGTGTTATTAGAGAAACCAGAACACTAAGATTTAATATCAACTTTAAACTAGATTAGGAATTTTAGATTCTTAACTACTGATGAAGACTTCTCACTGCAGTAGACTTCCATTCTCCTGCTTTGCAGAATTCCAACATTTTAAACTAGCCTGAAATTAAATCTCTGGACTTTAAAGCATTGGTTTGGCCAATATCATGTAGAATCACAATGGCCACATTGAGAAATTATAATCTCCCCTGTCATCTTCAGGCTACTTCATCATTGTTAGAAACCAGTTAGTGTTTCAAAAATATTCTGTCGAATTTCTAACACAGGAAAAAAGGAGAAAACTATCCTTGTTTGCAGGTACTAAAATAATGTCTTGAGACACAGGCTACTCTTTTTTCCTAGAAGACATCATTTTGTATTATTGTAGAGTTCATTGGTATCTGTATGAGAGTGATACAGATATATTGTTTGTTAATCCAATAGGCATCCCCCTGTACTCCATTTCTGCAAACAATTACTGTTATATGCAAATGTAAGTAAGCAAGCAGAAGTACCAGCCTGGATGCTGCTCTGCCTCCTGGGATAACCCTGTGCTCCTCAGCTAGTACTTACTATCTAAAATGCTGTGATAATTTCTCATTGTGTTCCTTGACAGAGGCAGAGTATTTTCAGAAAATGCATCAGAAGACCTTTTTCCATATGTTTGGTTCCAAGACAGCACTAACTCTACTGAATAGTGAAAGGAATAGGGATCACTCAGCCTGCCTTAAGGTCAGGCCAGAACTATAATCTGTTTGTTGACAATTCTGCAGCCCTGTGAAGCAGTTCTCATTTGCTCCATAAATTGTGCTGAAGAATAGCCTTTTGGGGGAATAACAATATACTAATTCCTCTATGTTTAAATAGGGTATAAGTAGCTAAAACAGAAAGCAGCCTAAATACAGCATCTTCTTAGGACATTACACGCACATCAAACTAAACTGGAACCCAACAGATCCATAGTTAAATACCATTAGAAACAGTTTTGAGGAAAAAAAATCATAATTGACTTTGCCATATGCTTCATTTTCTTACCACACTATCTTCAGAGTGAAACACAATCACCATTCATAGAGAAGCTAATTATCCACTGTCAGTTAAGCCCTCAATAACTGATCTCTTGACAGCTGGTAATAAGCCCCAAACCCCATTGCCAATTGCATTAAAATCGATGTCTATCCACTGGAGAAAAATGGGGAGCACAACTTGAACATTCATGGAACACTACAGCCACCAATGACTGCCTTCTTCAAGGTAGCTTTCCTTGCACATTTTGCTTCATTTTTGGATTGTCTTCTTTTCAGATGACTTAGGGCTTGCACACTTCAAATCCCAAATGGTGGAAATGTAGTTTTGGCTTTTCTGTTCTGTCTTCAGTAAATATATTAAACTATGCTCAGACAACCTGGTGATTTTTGCCAAAACATTTGTTTAAAGTTGCCTTTTTGCGTAGTTTCACTGACACCTGTCAACTAAATTTTGCCTTTGTTCAAGCAGGTAGCAAGGGATGTTAGTAGGAACTGGGAGAACAACGGATTTGAAAGTTCAATAGCACAGTGCTGTCAATTCTTCCAGGTTGTAAAACTGTTCCATCTCTAAGGTTTAGACCACAAAGCAGCAATCTGTTTCCCAGATGAGCTCTATTTCACCTCCCAACTTTGTTTTCTTCCTGCTTTGATCTGCCCCGAGGCCCAGTACATACTGTTCTTAAAGCTTTTGCAATGTAACTACTGTAAGAACTACTTTGTAGATGAAGATTTGAAAGTCAAAACTCATTTAGCTTTGTTGGATTACCACAGAAAAACACTGAAACCAAAGAGCTAGTGAGTGACAGAGGAAATTGGAAACATGATGAAAAGATTATTATGGCTGTTCTTGACTATAATAATAAGTAATGTTACTTTAATTATATAAAATTGTGATAAAATTCAAAGAACAGGATAAATTTGGTGCATGGTAGATGAATGTGGCAAGTCTTGGCTGACTTTCTGGTGACTAGTTGTATCTATTCCTGCAGTAATTAATACTCTTAATAAATACACACTACAGAAAGGGTTCCTCATTGTTACCTTTCCACTCTTGGCTCAGACTGTTCCCCATTGTGTGATCTAAAGGCAGATGATCACTGCCAACTTCTGTAAGAGCTCAGCAGAAAATTTACCATTCAACTTCAAAGGCTGAAGAATCTAAATTTCTTTATGCCTTAATTTGTTTTTCTATAAAATTTGTTCCAGTATTTCACAGGGATAGTGTGAAGTGAATTCATTAATTAGTAGGTACAGTGTTATTTGTATCTTTGCATTAAAAGATCTGCTTTGTATCTGTCTATCTTATTCTCCATCACACAAGTATTTAAGGTCTTTGACATTATTATACACCAAGGAGGAAATTAAAATGTTTCTAGTCATTGTTCCTCCTTGTTAGGCAATCACATTTTTCGGTGCTTTTGGTTAGCAATAATGACTGTTGTATTACAGTGAATCAATAGATGACTGGTGTAGCCTTTTCTTCTAATTGTCACCATCTCCACTATAGATAGATAGGATCTCTCTTCTTTTCTTTTTTTTTTGTGCTTAAGAAAGGAATTGCCATGAAAATGGAACAGTCTTTAGTTCACTTTTTCCCCCCCCTCATCACACTGCCATGTGCATCCATCTATCACTATTGTAATGTGCCTTTGAGGTGTAAAAAGCTATTTAGTACATCTTCCTAGTAACTCCCTCTGCACAATAGAAGCACCAGAATTGAGAGTACTTTTCATTCTCTGGGTGAACTTGAATACTTCTAAGTAGATGAATAAATGAGTTCTGTAAGCAAGAGCATCAGCAGACCCTGGTAAGAGTGATATTATGAGAACCTTGAAAAGAATTCTCTTAATGCTTCTTTCTGTATTTGTTTAATTAAACTATGTGCTCTTACAACTTTGCGTGTTCACAGTATTTTTAAACACCTGCTTTCATGCTTTTAGCATACCACAAACTCCCATGCTTTACTTGTCTTTGTACCAAGTGCTGTGCTAAAGAGCAGACTGTGGAGATAGTAGTAATGTAATTCCTGCCATCTTGAAAGGTAATAGCAAAATAACTGTGTGAGTACTGGCTTAACAATTTTGTCTTTAAGATCTAGGCAGTTTCTAATAATTCCTCCAGAGCAGCATATCCTTCTATGTAAGATCAAGTGGGTTATCTAATATTTTTCTCTCTTTGTCTAATCCAAGACAAACTTTTCAGACTCTGGATGGTTTTGTGGAGCTCTCTGTGTGTTTAAACAACAGATCTGTGTTCTCTTGTATAAATTGCAGGCTATGAAATCGAAAGTCTCTGGTGAAGATTTTAGTGTCATGTTGTGGGATAGAGGGTAATATCTGTAGCTTTATCAGAATAAATGCCTCCATTGCAAAGACTGTGCTGACTCATCACACAGATGTGTCCATGCACCCAATGGCAGGCAGCAGTGCTCTTTGGATATAGTGCCAAAAGGAGTAGGATGGGGAAAGGGGAGGGGTGGAAGCCAGCCCTTCCATCACACTCTGTATGGGGTCAGAACATTCAGTATGTGCTAAGTACTCAGTATTTTGCTAAGTGAGTTATTCCACTCTCTTTTTCCCTTAGAATCAATTTAAGATGAATGCTATGTCTGGAAGGAAACATCTTTTATTCCTGAGAAAAGAAGTGCAGCCTAACAGCAGTAATATGTATTTCTCATTTTGTAAGTATAGGGCTGTTTTCTGTTACATCCTAAACATTGAATAAAAATCCTAGTCAAAGAAAACCAGCGTACATAAAATACACATTGCTGTGATCCCATTTGTCCTAGTTGTGCTGGGATAGAATCCTGGGCCAGCCATGGTGTTTCAGGCCATTAACAGTTTGGAGTCTGCCAGGGCAGTGACCTGAGTTGGCTACAGGTTACCTCAGACCACAAACATCATGTTCACTAGAAAGGGGGAAGTTTGCTGAGGAGAGGGGAACCTTCTGCTTGGGTCCCTGCTGACCTTTTTTCTCCTCTTCGTGAGAACTGCTTTCCTGTTTACTGTGACATTTGTTGGGCTGAGTATAATTTTCTGTACTTAATATTGGCATTGATATTAGTTTTGCTGTTTCATTAAAACCATTTTCATTTCAACCTACAAGTCTTCCTTCCTTTTCCCAAGTCTCCTTTCTTGCTGGAGAGCACTTACTGAGTGATAGAGCAACTGCTAGCACCAGATATATGCTAAATGTAGACGCCGTTCTTTTACCACTGCCTATTTTCCCTTTCTAGCCAAATTCCTTTAATGTATTTAGTGGTTTGTATCATTGGTACTGCTGTTTTACCAACAAGAGTATCACTTACTGAGAGGTGAGGCTTGCTCAGCCAAAAGGAGAGCCCATCTGCCCACTCTTGAAGGGGCCTGCCCAGCTGGCTGGCTATGAGTAGCACCCTTCTCTGCTTAAGGCACAGAAAGAAAAAGACCAACTTTAGAAAGACAGGAAGTGCCCAGGTGGACTCAAGAATTTTGTGCAGGGCAATGTGACTGCCACCTCTAGACATCTGAAGTTCGTCTGATCCTGCCATTTCTCAACTCTTTATCCAGTAATGCCACCTGGACCTGTTTGCCCAGCTGCAAAGGGTGATTAGGCTGCTGTTTTTCTCTCTTTCTTACACACTGAAGTGCACAGAGGTTGAACCCATTTCAGTGAAAAAACACACTTGGTTTATACTACAGGCTTGCAACCAGTGCTGCAGTAGCAATATCTTACATTTTATACAATTTCTTTTCTCTGGGAGGTTTTGAAAGCTGCCTATATCATGAAGGCTGCAAATTATTTGTAAACAAGACCTTACTACTTGCAAACTTTGATGTTGTTTTGTAAAGTAAGATAAGACTGAATTATTACAGTCAAATCCTTAACGTTACTCTTGTTTACAGTACACTTCACTTAACAATAAATCTCCAAGCCTGTGGGCACTTTCAATTACTGCATCTTCCTTGCTTAGTGAAGGAACTCATAAACCTCTCTTTCTGTCATAGCCTTTTGAATGATCTCTGTATGTATTGAAGACTGTGTTGTCTAACAACGTGTATATTAAGAAAGACTTATTAGAAAATAACTTATGTGGTTTCCTTGTCTTTTCCTGTGACCATGGGAGAGAAAAGATAGGTAGACTACTACAGGAAACTTGAGCCTTCCTTTGCATTCCTTTGAATTGTGAAAAATGAGTAGGAAATACAATGGAGCTAAATCTTGAACATTTATCTAAGATTTTTGTGATGTATGAAAATTGTTCTTGGTATAAATTCTTTCAAATGTACAGCACTAGACTTCTCATTAGTTCAAGTTTTATCAATTTTAGGGAAACTTAGAAAATGTGGCTATAAAGGCAAAGATATCTCTCCCACAGAGAATTTTATGGCATTATTTGAAAAGGTGTCATGTTTACCTGGTTTCTTGACCTACACAGGTGGCTGAGGAAGATTCACTCTCATTTTACATCATGTAAAAATCAGGTTCATGCAGGAAATAAAATTCAAATTTCCTAGCTGCCTTCTTTTCTATTCACATCTAGAAAACCCATAGAAAATATACAAATCACAGCACCACTGAGTTAATGGGAAAAAAATGGTGGTGGGGAGGGAAAACCACAAAACCTAAGTACTGAGAAACCTCATGGTCCAAGTTTTCTGAACACAGATAGCAAAAAGTAATTTCTGAAATTTGTGCTTAGAAGTTTATATCGATACAGCAAATAGTCTGAGTTGCTAGTGGAGACTAGAGATGTTCATCAGTTCTGAAAATTGGTCTAGCTACCTAAATGTCTGTTAGAAAACTAATTTTAGGAATGATAGTTGGAAAACATTGATGAATATTGCCAGTGTCATATTTAACTGTTAAACAAGTAATAGCATATAATCTTTTATGCCTCAGTGTAAAAATATTCCTTAAAATAAATAACAATAAAAATATATGAAGCATGCAACTCTATCACAGTATAACTGTAATCCCATTTTGTAACAATAATGAATAGTGCAGAAAGCTTCACTGATTAAAAACTTTTTGTGCCAAGTTTGTTTCCTGGTAATCAAAGGGGATGTTATCTGCAGACTGCTCTTCTATAGGGTGTATTAATGTGTAAGCTTTACTTCTGGAAGGCAGTCCACATTCCTTTATTGGTTTGTGCTTCAGGTTGAAATGTCTCCAGCTGTCAAAAGTTTAATGTGGGTCACTGGCAGATCTCTAACTTGTGGGGGTAGGAAGAAAGAGCAAAAGGCAGGAGGTGTGCTCTCACCCACCATGCATGCATTTGAAGAGTGAGCGTGCTCTGGCACGGCAAGTGGATCACAGAAAATAGGGCTCAGGAGGCCACAAAGTCCATTCCTCTAGTATTGTATGTATGGCTAGGCTTCACAAATGAAGATCCAGGGAGGGCTCCACCCATGACCCTCATCAGTGCCTTTTCCAAGCACGCTGATAAAAAGAGGCTAGCAGATAGCACCCTNGGACAGAGGGAATAGCATGTCCATAGCTGTATCTACTCTCTACTTTGCCATCCTAGTCTCAGTGTTACTGGATAAAAAGCCTTTCATTTATGTTTAGCTAGCTTTGGCATGTTGTTGTAGTTTCCAAAACCTAACGTGCCATGTGCATAATAGCTTTTGAGCCCTGTAATACTGCAGGTATTCAGTGCCATAAAGTGATACTAGAATGAAATGACATGGAGTAAAGAATGAAGCATTCTGTCAACTTTGAGAAAGGAATATTCTTTGTTTTGCTGAAGTTAAAAAAATAGAAAAGTAAATATAAAAAATTCTGGACTCTGTGGAAATAGTGATGTTAACAGTTACATCTGCAGTAATATATATGCAGTTCTGCCATGTGGCACTGCAGCAGCAAAAGTAGTGTCATTAGCTTGCTTTTAAAGATTTGACTGAGTGCTTAATTTTCCATTTCTTTGTTACGTTCTTTGCTATTGAATTATATAGCTAGATGAGTCTGTCCTAGTATATATGGATTTAATAGAATCATAGAACCTCTCAAGTTTGAAGAGACCCATAAGGATCATTTGATACCTCAGACCTGGCAATCTGGGTTAGATAATCCAAACAAACTGTTTGAGTTGTTGTCACTGGTTCAAACTCTCAGGCATATTTGTGAGGTGCTTTGAGGATGTAGAGGGGACAACTTGAAAAAAACTGTGGTTCTAGGGACAGAGAATTTAAAGAAAAATAGAGGACAGGTCCTGCAATTAACTCTTCATGAAATTGTTGATGCTAGAAGCAAAAGGTTTCATAATATAGAATTTAAAGGAAAACAAACACCTGAAAAGAGATATGCACTCTTCATTGTAATATCAGGCTGACTCTTTGTTTAGTTCACCATTGCTGCTGTGTTGTATTCTTCTCTTGCCTTGCTCTGGTCTTCTGCCCTGTTCAGGCCTCATGACCATTATAACCCAACATCAAGGCAAATTCTGAAAGTACTGGGCCCCAGTCCTTTTGTCAGTTACTTGTATTAGTGTTCTAATTAATTGACATGAAGAAAAAGGTATTTTCTACTTGTGTACAAACCAAATGCCTTATACATTCAGGGAGTTCCTAGTCAGGGTACTACCTGGACCCTAGCAGACTGCAATGCACCAGAGCTCCCTTTCCTGCTTGAAGACCCTTCATCTCAAATCACTCTGAATCAGCCCAAAAAGCCCAGCCCCAGCAGTCAATATCATTTATCCTGTGTTTAGAAGCAGTGCCATGGCCTGCAGGCAACAGACATTTGAGCACTCCTTCCTTTCCTTTCTTATGACAAAACTGTTAAAACCAGTGGATCTCTGTGAAACATTGTAGTTTTAATGAAGTAGCATATTCCAGCAAAAGAGATTGTTGGTGAAATTCTTCAACCAGCTGGTACAGATTGACATCTCCAGTTACTAAAAAGGGGCCACAAGTGAGAGTAAGGGGTGCAGGCTTTGAATGAAGAGTCTTTGCAGTGAACACTACTCTGTAGAGACGTTGCTTAGAAGGTTGCCTGAACTGTAAAATACATTAATCATCTGCCTCTGATGTAAATCCATTTCAGAGGGAAAACATTCCTGCATTCACTATTGCCTTCATGTTACACATAGAGTAGGGCAATGATAAATTTTGTTCTTTCCCACTTATTTAAAAAATGGATTTTGTGTGGAACTAAAGGTGTTTTATAGAATTACTCTTTGTCAACAATATCTCTTACAGTGTACTATCTAAGATGTATAAACCTGTTACTTTGGGGGCCACACCTGCTAAAAATCTCTCCATCTAAATTCTTGCATAGAAAAATTACTGTTTTCTAAGGCCAACTATATGAATGAAAATGCAAAATTCACCTTAATGAGCAGATCACTTTATGCTTGTAGCTGTTGAGGGCATTTGGCAACATTTTAAATTGAATGTTAGAAGAATTAAAATTCATTTGGTGTATGAATTCTATGGAAGTTGTTATTCAGTGCTACAGAAAATAACATTGTGTTGCAAGAGATTTAATAGAGTTTTTAAACAAATTAACAAACCGGACAATAAAGAAAAAGAAAAAAGCTAAATCTGTTTTTACCATGTAAATTAGACTGATGAAACTAATAAAATAGACTATAAAAAACTACAATCCAGATATCCTGCAAGCTTCATGTTCATATTTACCTACAGCTAGCAGCTGTTAGGTTAACTGAGTGACATAGGACAACAGTTCCAGCTCTAGAAAGTTGAAGTTAAGCCTTTATGACATCAAATATTAGCCATTTCTTCTTAATACCTTTCTAAGGAACAGCAAGACATTTGCCTTTTATAATAACTCTCAGATTCAATTATTTAATAGTAAGAGATGAAAAAAAATTAAACAAATCTAATAACTGCCAAATTAATGCAATTTCCCTCACATGTGTTTGGTAGCTGAAGACAAGCTAAAGGAGCTAAATAACTGTCTAACCTAAGGAGACTGAAAAAATAGGAGCATAAAACACCCTTTAGAGAAAATATCTCCCACGAAGATCAGCTGTAGTACTAGCAATCAAAGCTGAAGGAACTAATTTAGAATACATTCCAATTTATTCGTATTAGGAAGATAAATGTTCTTGGATTTCAAGGATAAGAGTACCTGAGTGTATAAGTGCTCAAAAGCAATTTGCTGTTGACATTACTGGATCAAGGCAGTTTAGAAGTCACATTGCATCTTTTTTTCCTTGCTTTAGATATCCTTCTGATGATCAACTATAAAGAACACTGTGGAATTAGTTTAATTCTTGATTATGCAGAAAGAAGTCAATTTGACTATGATAGGCTGTGTCGCACCTGAAGAGTTTAAATAGCCATAATTTGATTTAACCAAGTGAAATAAGGAAGCCTGTCATGGTAGAGGAGAAAAAACTACACATTAGTTTGATAGCATCCTTTTTATGCCAGAGGAGCTTTGCAAAATAATAGCATAGTTCTGGCCATTTGGAGATTCACACTCTCATTGACCATCTTCCTCCATCTTTGTAGCTGTAGGGTATGAATTATTTTGCTACATACTCTGTTAGCCTCTGAAAATGTAATAGCTTTATTTGATATCATTTCTGAAATGAAAACAATCTTCCTGCATTCTTAGAGTCAGAATCTAATTTGCATGACTTGTATGCTACTGCCAAGATAGAGGTAACTACATGGATCTGATTCATTATTAGTTTCTCTGATCTCCTGAACTTACTGGTATCTAAAATATGGTATAAAACACTGGATATAGGATATTCCACTCTAAATTTCTAGTGCTAATGAACCAGTGGGAACCATATACTGGGTAAGAAAGCCTTCTTGAAGAAGAATAAGGTTAAAAATAAGGTTAAAATGTCTCTGTCTCTAGTGAATGGATGCAACATGGAAAAAAGACATTCTAAGTTATGTTATCAGCAGTAGTACACAGAAATACTGTTTACTGTAAAGATAACAGAGTACAATCAGACTTTTTTTTTCCTGAATTGGAATTCTGTTAGCCATTTCCCACTAAGTCTTTGGGGGAAAAGAGTTTTAATCTTTAGTACATATCCAGTTCATTTATTTTATTGTGGTAGGACACAAATACAATAGAATAATGACATTATTACACCAGGTAGGTGTTTTGTTGCACTGCATGTATTTTGTGTCTTATCAGTAAATAGTGCAGTAAATAAACACAAAGCATTCCACAGGCTTACAATCTTATAATGAACTTAATTAATATAAAACCAAAACTAAAGCCCAGTGAACCACTCATGCAGCAAAAAGATCATTTTCATGGGCAGTAAGATAGATTATCAGCTTTTTGATATTCATTAAACAGAGGATCTGTTTTCATTCTAGACCTTAAATCTTTTCTCTCTTTTATCACAGAGAGCACCTGAGGAAGAATGAAAGTGGCTCTTCTAGGACTGTCACAGATGTAGTCCAGAGAATACCCATAGAAGGATGTTATCTAAAACTCTAAATATCTGAAAGCAAGAGCCTAAATTAGTCACTCTATCGCTTGCTTCTCGGATCTCCTAGACATCCAAGCAAGCCTAGAGAAACCAAGCAGGACTAGGCAGTGTGAGTACCTCCAATTCAGAAATTCACATGGAGCTGATATTTGGCCAATAATCAATGGATTATTCTTTTTCCTTTGCATATTCAAATAAAAAAATGAGACCACTTACAGAAAAGAACCAGAAAACCAAATAATTTATAGACTGACTTGCTGGATTGCACAGAAGACTATCAGCTGTTTTTAACCAAGTAATAAAAGCTGTAAGACTGTTTGACTTGTGGGTGTAGGTCATCCCTAGGCAAAGTAGCACACATGCTTTCAATTAGCTTTTGCAGCACACTAATTTGAGTTTATGAAGCATATTGTCCCCACAGCAAAGAAATGCTGCAGGGCTATTGTACAGTAGCATACAGCACAGCCTAACATGATTAATGAGTTAGTATTGTTACTGCTAGCCTACACAAGCAGATTTGCAAGAGATCCAGAGGCAAGGTCTAGGTGGCCATTTCCTCCTGTGCTTTGTGTCAACACTTGAACTTTATCTGAAAGGTAGACGACTAGAAAAAACCTTAGCATTTAGGGACAAAGGAAAAAAGAAAAGAGCTTGGTGTAAAACTGGGACTGGACACTATATTCTGTGAAAAGGATTGTACAAGTGTAGTTTTTTAATTAGGAGGAAAGGTGTAATTTTCATTAAGCAGTTCTGTGTGATAGGGTTAATTATAAGGGGAAAACTCTCAATATTTAGGATGTTCATTTTAAAGTGAAGATTCTTATTATACTGGTGGTGGATTTTTTTGTTTACTTTTTTTAATTTCATACTTAGTAAAGCTGTATTAGCAACATGCTTCTCTTTCACTCTATATTTAATATAAAGGTTTGTGGTGAGTTGACCTGGGCTGAGTGCCAGGNTTTTTGTATGCATGTTTTTAAGCAGGTGGAGCTAATTTCTGTTCTCTTTCTTCTGTTCCTGGAGTTTTTCTCCTTTTCAGGACACATAGATTGTCTTAGGCCTACTAGAAGAAAAGTCCATCCCCCTTCTCTTTGTCATAGAAGACAAGCATTTCATACTTTGTTATATACACTGATTGATATTACTGTGTACCAACGAGACATCCTCCATAGGGAAATGCAATACCAGGAATCTATTGTCTCATGCATGAAGACATGGATGTTCCTTGGTTACACAGATGAGCAAATCAAAGTCTAGATCTGCATCTGGCTGAAGTTATGAAACTGAGTAAAAAAGAAATTAAATATTTAAGTAAAACCAAATAAGAGTAATGATTAACTTTGACAGTTACAGAAATATGTAAAAAAAATCTCTAGAAACTGTATTTTTTTTCTATGTAGGCCAAGTATGGCAAACTCAAAAATTAACTCAAGGAAGATAACAAAGTGTGCAGCCATATTGCCAGCTCTACTACACACAAAATGCAGCCTTTCTTTCTTTACCTTTTCTTGCATGTTGTTGCTAAAATAAAGGAAGGTATGGAGAATAATATTCATGTCTTGATTTTTTTTTTCTTCAGCTAATGTGAAGAAGGATAAGTGGAATTAAAATATAGGTAAATACCTAAATACAGGTTATAAGTAATATAAGCCTAATCATAAGCATAATGTCGAAATGTTATGCTAAATACAGTTAACAAGTAGACAAAGTTGAAGTAGACTAGGCAATGATGTCTTCTGTTGTTCCAAGCCAATCAATCAAGTAGTTTTAGAGCCCACCCAGGCTGGGCCTGTGTTTGTATCCAAGCCCTTCTCTCTCCCTACCAAGGGAAGTGTTAATAACTCACATAGACAGAATTCCCAGTGTCTCAGATTTGTTTCGTTCACCAGAAACTTCAAACCATCTAGAAGTTTGATTCTTTGTCTTTTGAGGTCTTGTTATTGATTTCAGAGAGAGCAGTATTAGCTCTTCAGTAGACATTTAACTGGCATAGCTGCTCTCTCATTTATTTCTTCTGGCTACATTTTAGGGCTAAGTAAAAGCCATTCTTGAACACAAAAGGAAAAACAGGATGGGAATAATGAAGTCTCCATGGTCTAGAAAAGACAGTTTTCTGGCTTTGAGGCTCAGCCACTTTGGTAAAATAACAAAAGCAAAGCACTTGCTCATGTTTCCAGGATGCATATCCCAGAGTGCACTTTGCATCCCAACTACACAAAAGAAACAGCTCATCAGCAAAAATGCCTTCTAATAAATCTATAAAGACCTCTCAGCCCTTTCTGGTTTGTTTCAGTGATTTTTCAAGCTGTGGGAACTGCTTAAAATGTTTCCCTCTCCTATCTTGTAAAGCAGTGCTCAAGGTGTAGCACAGGGGAATGCCATTTGTCCTGCAGCCTTCTCACTGAGGCATAAGTTAGCTGATACACAACTCCTGCTTTATTTATCCCAAATGAGTGTCGGACGCTCACGCAGGCTGCCTAATTCATACTGTGAATTAGGTAATTGCATTACAGAACATTTTGTCCTCTATTACAGCCTTACTCTTCCTGCTTTGCAGACTCCTTTTCCCCTCCATTCCTCAAATGTTTCACATTTAACTGGTTACACAGCTAGGAATATAACGTTTCACAGATATAAATAATAATGAGCTCCTTTAATAAAATCAGACATAAGTTATGCAGCAGACGTCAATTATAATGGATTTTAAAGGTTTTGATCTAGAACCTGGGTGGCATTACATTTAGACTAATAACTGTAACTATGATTTATGTGTTTGCAACTGAAATGGTTTCAGTGCTTCGATATATGTCCAAAGTAAAATTTATAGTCTGCTACAGAATGTATAAATAATGAACAGCCATATGTCATATTGCATTTAAAAGTTTGACTTCTTCCACAGCCAACATAAGGTAAAATGAATTAAAATATTAAGTTCATTGGGGATCAAGTTACTTTAATATTTTAAAGCAGCTCCACTAATACAAAACTGATTTAATTACTTTTCCTGCAGTAAAAAATAAGATATTTTTAAATTTGCAGTAGTATTCAAATTAAGCCTCAACAAAAAGTAAAACATATGCTGATAAGAAAGGAAAATGATTCACTTTTCTTCTAAAAATAATTGTCACTAATTTTTCCTTAGAGAGCAAAACTCAGATAACTTCTATTGACAACAAAATGCTGCACAAATAATTTCAATAGAAAGAAGCACAGTTGCTATGATTTTCAAATTAACTCCTTCCCACAAATACCCATTGCATGTTAAAAAATCTCTGCAGTCTAATTTTGGTAAGAAGAGTTGTATTTGACTATGTGAATGTGAATCCATGTTGTTATTTTCCGGTTAGGCATTTGAAAACTAGAAGTGCCCTTGACTAATGTTCATGGTCTATTTGCAGCAGAAAGATTCCCCCAACCTTCCATTACAGGAGGGATTGTTTTACAGAATGCATCTACCTTTTCTAAATCTCTGTTTACACATTTTAAATCTTTCTGCCCAAACTATTCCTTTTTTTGTTCCTTTAATTGTGTGGGTTTTTGTTGTTTCGGTTTGTTTTTTTTTTGTTCTTCTTAGCTATCTGTAGAAATGTGTCATTGTCATGAAGGAATGATGTAAAAAAATCAGATGACAACTGCTATTTTCTTTGTAGCTTATAAGGTGTTTTCCATTTTGCCCACAAGAAGAGATGAAGCATAACAGGATTTCTGTCCTATGGGGAACAGGATGTGCTAAGATTTGACTCTGGGAGCCTCTTCTTACATCATCAGATCAATTTTGCACAAGGGAATGTTTCTCAAAAATTTAAAGTAGTTCTTCTGATATTTACAGCAAGCAAAGTGCTAAGTGTTCAGCATTGCCAATGGCTTGAAGCTTCCCTTTTCCTTTTGTATGGGAGTGTTATTTTCTTTAATTCCCTGGAGTGCTGGTACCAGGACTGAACTTAGTGAGTTCACCAAGAAGCAGAAATAAAGAAATATTTGTAGTAAAGCCATCAGCAGAGATGACACCTATTCCTCAGCAGACCCTTCTTTTGTATTATTGGGAAGTTAGCTAAGTTCTCATTGAAAATGCTATTGATTTTTTAGCCTGTTTTGTCAACTAGTCAATAGGCACATGCAGAGGCTACTCGTGATACACGACTTTTTTGTCGCTGTTAGAAAATGTGCAAGTGTATGTTGTGTTAGCAATGTGGCCAGCTCGGTGGGGCTTTTCTCTTCAACTTTAGTTATTAATACATATACTGGGTTTATAAATGTCGAAGACTGTTTTATCATCCCTCTAAAAAGGTGACTTAGTGGAGACAGATGCTTTTGCTTAGAAATAGTACCAGTGTCTTCGAGCTAACATGCCTTTGGGCTCTGACAGACATTTGGCAGCAGATTGAAAGTGAGCGTCTGAAATGGTTACTGCTCTCACCTTGTCTATCACAGATTTAGTTTGTCTACACCAGACTGAAGTCACAGAGCTGGTTTATGAGCACCTTAGACACCTCTATTGTCAGAAATGGCAACATCTGTCAGAGAAAAGCAGAAGACTAGGAGAGGAATGAAAGTATACAAGTAGCTTGAAAATTCTAGCTAAATTTTTTAATTTTAGTAATGTAACTGGGCAAGCAAAAACATGAATAGAAAAATTAATTGCTCAAATTGTTTGATTCTGAGTGAACAGCTCTCACTGAATACTGAAATGTTAATTCACCTGATGTTATCATGTGAGTTTAGTCTCGGAGAACATGGCATACCATTCAGAGATCAGTTTGCTGATTGTTAGTGAATATTGGGCAAAAAGGTAGGTTTATCATGTTCAGTCAGAGCAGTTTGAGTCAGACTTTAACAGCTTTAGGACGTGAACATTTCATTGCTGGATGAAGTCTGTGAAAATAGATACTCCTCTCTATAAAATATTAGAGAGGCATAACATTTGAAAATTTAGTTTCCAAGATTGTGATAACACCATAAAATGGGTGAAGTACATCTATTCAAGACATGGAACTCTTGCAATAAGCCCAGCTCTCTATCTGTCCCTTTTCTTTCTTGACTTTACTGCTCTGATTTTGTCCTGCTATGTTTAATCAAGAGCATAATGTTGTCATTTTCTTGTGCTTTGGAAATGTTAATTGTTAACTTGTGGATCTCACTGTGTGTCTCCACCTGCTACTCATGATATCCAATAACTAGACACACATGTTGCCAGTTTACTATCTACAGGAATAAAGGTTTTAGAAGTGATTCCATTTGCAAGCAGATGTCTGCATTCAGGTGTTTCTTATCAAAAGGGGCTGCTGACACTTCTGATGGTAATCAAGAGCACCTTGTCTTAACAGGAGCTTATTTCTCTTCTGCTCCCTTTAAGCAGTTGTCACAGCTTATCAGTGAAATGGTTGGGTTTAGCTTTATTTGTTGTTTTTTTTTTAGGGTCTTGTTCCCAGGATAAATTTTAGCAAAAGGCTGTTTATGGAAGTTAGTTGAGTTTAGGAAAACTTCAGGAGGTGTTCAGAGCACTGAAGACTTAAGGAAGTTCAGTAGCAAATACAATCTGCCCTCATAATTTCATCACTTCAATGGAAGTATAAAAAGCTGGAATCTTCCCCTGTAGTCCAGGCATTTCATGATCTCCAAGGAAACCGGTAAGTGCTTTTTGTAAAGGTATAGCTGTTGTATTGTTTATATGCTACTGTCCTGAAATACATATGTTACCAGGTAAGGAAAGTGGTTCAAAGAGTGGCTGCAGTATTACAGACAAACGATACAATAGTTTTTTGGTAGGTCTAGCTGTGCTTTCCATCCTAGTTAAGTTTATTATTGTTCAGTAGCTTCACCTTGAAAACTCAACATTGAGTTGAACTTGCATGTTCTACAGGACTGTGACTTCAGTCATGTCACTCAGCAATTTCTCTCTTCTTTTGGAGCTTCGAAAATGCATGAAATTATATCTGTAGTTATTCATGTCACTGATAGGTAAAATATTACTGTATGTATTTTCACATGTTGTCACTATTCAAACTGTGCCAGGATTTTTAAATGTATTGTTTTACTAGAGATATCCTTATGAGTTCAAACATTTATTGAATTGTGACCTTGTTTTTTGTTAAAATTGTGATGTTTTTGTTAGACTTCTTACATGAGAAGAGAATTGTCCTAGTTTGTTTAACTTCTGCATTTTTTTTTCTTAAATACCATTTCAACTGATTGAAAAGTTTGGAAGTTTTTATTCTTTTTCTCTGAAAAAATCTGCAAATAAGTAAGGAAGGGTCTTTAGCTCTTTAGAAGAAACTATCATAAACATAGGGTTGTGGGTTTTTTTTCATAACTTCTCATCTTCATCAGTGTTGCTTACAGATATTTTCTTTTGAGCAATTATCAATCTTGGTTTTACTTAACAATATTTATTTTAACCTTTCCTTAGTGTTTTGGAGAACAAAACCAAATTTTTGTTCTATTCTTACATTCCCATAAGTTTTCTTTTTTACAATGCAATACAGCCACCTCCAAAGGATTTGTGATCACCTGGGATTTGATACTTGCATTGTCCTATAGATGTGAAGCCTTAGATTCTGTGGGTGTGGAGTTTAAGCTGCTTATAACCAGCTAATTACATGCAGTGTTTCCAAGAGCCTAATATCTTCACAAATGTGTGAATCCCAGTCAAAACTCCAACCAAGTTGCATGAGTTTTCAGACCAGTAACTTTTTTCAGGCTTATCTTAGGAACAGAGATTTGTTCTCAAGGAGAGAGAAGGGGAGGTGTTGATTTGTTTCCTCAGAATATTGACAATCCAAGATGTATTTGCAAAGGTTTTTTTGGTTCTATTTATGTATTATGAAGTCTCATTGCATTCAGTCTTGCAAACAGTGACAATAATGCAGGGTGTGAGTGACCAGAGCTATTGCAGAGGAGCTGACAAAGGGGGCTTTTGGTTTAGATAGAGCTATCAACAGGTGGATAGTAATAAGGGTGTAAATGTGGCTCCCTGAGTTAGCCAGAGCATGCTTTAGCCAGACTACAGTTCAGCCTTACCTAGAGCATAAAACCTTGGCAACCAGCAAAAGGATTTTGGAGGATTTTGAAGTGGCTTCAGCCCAGGTGTTCTCTCCCAGCAGCTGGGGTTTTTGCATCATGATGGTGAGCTTTTTAGAGAGGCTGCTATTGTTAGTGCTGTGATTGAGCTGGGTATTGCAATTACTGTACTTTTCTCTGAGTAACTAAGGTTTATAGTGTGTTTTCAGGATATTTTATATCATTCTGCTAAATCAGAAGTCTTGTGTAACATCCAGTATCTTCAAATAAGTAAACTTCATATTAAAGGTTATACTTTCCATCTCTGGAATATCTTAAAAGAACTAGATAGCAGAGCATTGTATTTTGCAAGTGTCCCAACTTCCCACACACCTCCAATAGGAAAAACTCAGTTTTTCAAAGGCATGGAAGAGATTTAGGTCCATTTCAGCTAAAACATGATCATTTTGTTTGTTTCATCAGTGCCTTTCTAGGAGCCAACTTCATATTAGCCCTAAACAAAAAGGTTTACTCAGCATTTCAGCCTCTGTGTTGAGGGGCTAAAAGTTTTTCTGGTGGTGTAATGGCCTTAGAAAGCTCTGATGTACCATGTGGGAGGCCTCACCAATATTTGAAGGTCCCTGTGCCACAGATTATAGCATTTCTGTTTTACAGTCTGTAATATTGTGTTTTATACTTGGGCCAGATCCTCCCAGAGTGAGTCACAGTTCTTCTTAGATCGAACCATTGACTTCAGTAAGATTATTAGCATTAATGAAAACATGTCAGGAAATAAAATAGCTTTGCTAATAGATATTTTTGTAGTCTTATTAGGGATTCACTTTACCAAATAAATATCCTAATGAAATTGTGAGGAGTTTTCAAGTGTAGTTCATTATGTTAATTTGCTAAAAAATTAAATGGTATTAAAAGATTATTGATGTAATATTAGTGGAATATATGAAACTAGATTTTGTGAAAATGAGTAGAAAACAAATGCTTTAAAAAGGATTCGTGCTATAAAAGATATGACAGCATGAAGTGTATTGTATTTACTGACAATTGTTCTGGACCCAGTCATAAATTAATCTATGAAGGAAATAGGACTAAGATGCTTAACTTGCCACAGAATTGTTTATTGGATTGGCTGTTGCAGTAAAAGAAAGATACATTATTGATTGTGTATAGCAGAGAGCACAAGCCCATAGCATTAGCCAAGTGCACCCTCATCAAATACAATACTTGCTAACCTGTCAGCGAGGTGACAGTTAGCTATGCTCACTGTGGTCAGAGGAGGCTTTCCTTGTATGGCAATGGGCTAGCATCAAAATCTGTTCTATGGGACATGGGTCAGAAAAAAGTAAGCCTTTGGGCCAGCCTTTCCCACCCTCATGGCCTAAGACAATGAGTTTATTGTTCCCTTCTCTTTCTAGAAGCCTGGAAGAATTTTTTTCCCTCCAATACTGAGCTTCGAACAATCTTAATAATGAACCCAATTTTGTACTGTGCAGAGAAGCTTCTAGTCATTGGTTTGACTGCAGGTTTTTTCATTAGATCTACAAACATAAGGATTAAACCTATCTAATTCTTTTTTCTCACATTCTTATTTTGAGTGTTGCTAACCACCAGGCTGTTTGCCGTGGGTGGGCCAGGTGAGCATGCTCATCCCAAGTATCATCATAGTACAATCTTACTGTGATTTGCAGTATGAATATCATGTGAAACACAGAGTTCAGAGGTGTCCTTGGTCTGTGGCTGAACATGTGTTTTACTGTTGCCCATGTTTGCTCAGTGAGAGGTATCCCCTTACAGGCTTGGTGCTGCAGCACAAAACTGAGTTTCTTGGTCATGCTAGCATTGCTTGAGTTGAGACAGCCTTCCAACATGCTCTAACAGACTAGATGTTTATCTAATATATATGCCTCTCCAGGGCACAGATGAGTTTGTGTGTAGGTTTGGGTTGGTTGGGTTGGTTCATGGTTCTTTTTTTTTTCTTAAGTAGTTTTATCAGCATTTGAGAGCACTGGATGTCTCTAGAACTCTCTATAGAGTTGCTGAGGTTTAGATGACCAGTACAAAAGCTACTGTAAGCTATGGTTTCCTTTCAAGTTAGGCTATGTCACCAACTGCTAATGTAAACCAGATGGGCAATGATAATATTGCCACCAGGGATTTCTGCCTCTGTGGCCTCCTTAAATCTTCAGAGTATTTTTATCCAAATTTGTAGTGAATCATGGAATAGAGCAAACCTGTTTGTTACTGCTGTTTCATTGTTGGGCAGTGTGGCTTGAACTCTGCTACTATATGTGATTCAGGGGTATTATAAAGTTTTCTTATGCTTGGTCTGCCTCAAGGCTATGGGCAGGCAATATAATATCACTTACACAAGAAAACTTTCTAATGGAACTCTAGGTTATTGTTTTCCTCTCTTTAAAAATTGTTTTTGAAGAACATTAGAATAGTATGCTGATGGTAGATAATCAAGAAAATCCACAGTTTCAGGAAAACATGCCATATGTCTTGTAATTCCAGCACACAATGGGGTATCTCCTTAATGACTTCCTCAATGCCCCCAGTTGTAGCTCAGTGTTAGAAGACATATGGAGCCTTTCCCCCTTAACTGTGAATTTCCTTCCTGCCACTGTTTTTTTCTTACAACCTTAATCTGCTTTTAATGTACTGCAGTTGTCTTTTCCTGCCAATAATCTTTTATCCCTTGTTAGGTGACTTCATTACAAATGACAGAACTAGAACTTCTACACTGGAGTGAGATGAATGCTTAAATTCAACTTTATTTCTTAATAACTGAGCAACAAGAGAGCTTTGAATTAAACCTGTTATTCTCTGTTAGGCTTCACTTGGTAAACCTGTGCATGCTTTATGTACCTGTACCCCTTGTGCTGATGGCATAAATGGTGGTGTTCTGTAGTAGAAGAATGCATGTGTGTAGAAAAGCTTCTGATGTGGTGCTAGTTGTTGTTTCCAAATGTTTTGTGAAACCCTAGGTACAGAAATATGTTTGTTTTGCAATCTGAGAAGTCTTACTACCGTTAGCTGTTTTGCAGGAAGCAATCTGGTTCTAGCTGTAGAAGAAATGACATGAACTACAGTCCCAGGTGTCTCTTCTTTGTATTGCTTCTTTTAAATGTTTTGTATTTCATGGTAGTGACATACAGGTCTCTCTCTGAATATCAATACAGCATGCTACTCTATGCAGAAATAACAGAAAAGAATTTGCACATATTTTTTTCAAATTAAGAAGAATTCTACTCCAATTCTACTCAGACTCATGAAGGGCTGGACTTATGTGTCTCTGCATTTATTTAAAGATTTTAGACAGCAATATTTATAATTGGAAATGTCCATACTTGAGTCAAAGCCTCAAGACATCAACAAGTCTTTGAACCTAGATTTAAAATGTCATGCATGGAAAAAAGATGATAAAGGAAGATGATTTACATTCAGATATTGAGAACTTTGATGTGTGAAGGCAAGAGAGGTAATGCAGCCATTTGCTTTCCAGGACTCAGGAGTTTGAGTAGAAACTAGTGTCCTTCCCTACCCAGAAAGGGAGAGGCTTTACCCTGAATCCCTCTTCAGTGCAGATGGTTAATTCAAGTGAGGGGGATCTGAGAAGCAGCATGCATCACAAGTAGAGTTGGCTTTCACTGCTTTTCTACTACCTAGAACAATGCTGGAAATAAAATGACAACCCTGATTCACAGTCCAGTTCATAGTCTGCTGCCGAGGAAGAGCAGATTTTGATGTTGCACAAGGCTGATGCTAGAGTTGCAATTTAGCTCTTAAAAGTCACAGAAATATTATTGATTAAACATGACAAAATAACTTGATTGTTCAAGGTTTTTACTGCTTAGGAAAGGACAGTATTCCCAGGGAGAGTGTATAAGATTTGTTTTTTTAACCTAAGTGTGAATATTGTGATTGCAGCTGAAATTTGTTATAAACAAATGTGAGGTTCACTGTTAATGGAGTTGGTAGAAAGATTTTATGATCACCTCTTCTTTTATAATTTATCTGTGATGGTCGAAGGCTTGTTGTGAGGCTGTGGTGGTAGAATAAACAAACACTTCCTTTTCAAGTAAAGGATTATCAGTAACTGTAGGCTTGATTTCAGACTTGAGAACAGGCTAGTTTTTCAGTCAGAGAGATTCTTGCAGAAGAGAATCCCTCCTTTTGTGTTTTGCTTAGGGTTGTCTGATTTCCAGCCACACCACACAAAACTCCTGGTCTCCTGAATTGTGTGAGATTTCAACATGCAGCAGATGAGAGAGGGCTGGTTATTATCCAACTGTGGAGTTTGGAAGGCTTCCCAGTGGTCTGCTGAATGAAACGTTTTCAGATCAAAGCTGGGGAGGGGTTGGCAGGAAGAGGTGATGGTCCATGAAAGTGCTAAGCAGAACTGTCTCATAACCTTCCCTCCTCTTGCCAGTAGACTATTTGGATGAAAACAAAGAACTGAACAAATTCTACAGATGCTTGAGTAAAACCTTCCTGAAAGTGTATCATTTATGGGAGCTCATAAATGAAAGCTTGAGTTGATCACATTGTTAGGGCAGGGAAATATTTGTGTGTGCGTTAATAAAGGCTCTGTGGGGTTTTTCCTTTTCTTTTCTCTTCTTGTCTTTTTATGTTTCTTTCATTAGAGTGGCATTTTTAAAGGGAGGGGAAAAGGGGTAAATCAGTTGCTTATTGTTCACTGAAGTGCCGTTTACAGAAGAAAATCTATTTCCCTCCCCTCACAGTTACTGGCTGGTCATCACAATTACCAGATGCCAAGCTGTAGAACACAGTTTTTCAGAAAATGGCATCTGGCTTCCTGGCAGAGTCCACAGGCACTTGTGTTGATGCTCTTGGAGCTGCAGCTGGGTCTGGGTGGCTGCTGAGGGAGTATATGGTCCACCCTGTCATTCTAGATGCTCTTTTACCTTTGGCTCACCTTTGATTCAGAATCATTTAAGCATTTGTGCCTCTCTACGATGCTGTCAAACATCAGTCTTCCAAATGGCTTTAGATCCATTCACAGTTAGGAAGAAGAAAGCCATTTCACATGATCAGTTATTTTCTGCATGTACCTGTAAACAATAAACCTGCTCATATACCATCAGGTGGCTTATTTATCCACCAGGATGCATAGATCAAAGATGCATATTAAACCACTCAATTAAAAGGAAAAAGAGAAAGGGAATCTGATAATCTTTTTGTGAATGCAAACGTGGAATCAGAGTGTCCTGAGCTGGAAGGGATACATGAGGACCATCTAGTCCAACTCCTGTCTATCCACAGGACAATTCCAAGAGTCACACATGTCATCACACATGATTTTGTTCCACAGTTAAAAGATGCAGAAGACTGAACTGTTGTGTTAAAATGACTGCCAGTGGTGTTGTGTGGCATAGAGGTAGAACTCTCCATTTGGGAGCAGCTGCATCCCTTGTACCTGTTATGCACCACTCTAGGGCTGGGTAAGGATTTTGCCAGGTGTTTTACTGGGATACCCAACATCCTCCAGAATGACCTAAGACACAAGGTGTTTGCTAGGGGGTCAGTAAAACTGACTTGTCCTGATCCAGCTGCCAGCCTCTTGTGATACATTAGAGGAATCATCTTCTCTCATTGCATTTTATTTCTCTTTGTCCACATCTTAACACACATCCTGGATGTACTTTAAATTGGCAGTGGTAGGCACCATAGGTAGTGTAAATAGTATTTGTGCTGAGCAGACTCAGCTTTTGGAGGCTCTGTGTCTTGGCAGAAAATGTCTTTTTGGCTGAAATGCTAGCATTGGCTATCTACTCTGCTGATGGTGGAGAAGCTGAGCTGAGTGTGACTGACAGAATTTTACCCTTCTTTTTCAGTCTTGGGACTACCACATTTGTGATGATACAACATTTCTCCTTTCATTTTGTCTGCATGACTAATACTAAGATAGCAACCCCCACAGTGATGTTTCTGTATGAAAATATGCAGACAGTCCTCGTTCTGATTTTAATGATAGCAACTCAGATGGAGAATTATTGCTGTTACATCTAATTGCTAGTCCACACGGTGGTATTTAAAATGGAGTGGTGGCAAGGATTCAATGTGCAAATCTATTTATTTATAAGCAAGTGACCTTCTGTTCAATGATATTATGGTTTCTAGCTAGGGAGAGGGATCCAGCTTCCCTGTGAATGTCTGGCTGAGTGTTGACTAGAACATGGTTTTTGTTCCCTTGCTAGTAGTGACAAAGCCTTTGACAGCATCCTGTGGGAGATGGTGCATGCCTGAATTCAATTTGCTTGATGTCCTTTGACCAAGCTGCAATTCACTGACTTGGTGTAATTTTGGATAGGCAATGGCTGGGGATAAAATCCCACATGGCCTTTTACATCATTCTGCTTGGTATCTGGGAAAGTAGAAGACTGTATCAGGAAAAGAATCTGCAGTGTTCTGAAGAACATGAATAACCTTAGAAATGCTGCACAGTGAGAAACCTTGCAGTGAACTTAACAATATTGCATTCCATTTTATTTTTCTTTGGTTTTCATACACACATGACCTTATTAAGTTTCTAAACATAAACATATTCCTCTTAAAATACATCTTCAAAGTATACTTGAATTCTAGCCCTATAGGGACTTGACATATCAAAAGAAATTTGCTGACATAAACTGGTATGTAGAGCTTGATCTATTCTAATATATGATTTTAATGTTTCTCATTTTCTTGCCTTGCCAACTCACATCTATCACACACTGTCACATTTAAGTTTCCTAAATTACTGCTTTTAACTTTTTGTCACTTATTCAGTGAAGAGATATATTCTAAAGCTCAGCTTTTTTTTTTTTTTCCTTGTGATTGTATCTTAATATTAATAGTTTGAGGGGAAAATGGAAATTTTAGCTCAGTTAAGGAGACAGCACTTTTTGATAGATTCAGGATTCAATATTGTCCTGGTTTCAAATTCAAGACCTGATTTAATTTCCAAGCAAAGCACAGAATTCAGTGAGGCAAATGGAATAATGGCATGTGTGACTGGGGAGGGTGTTCTGAGCATTGTAATTACGAGCAAGACAAAATGTATCTCCACTACATCTGTTTATCAGTGATGGATAGATAAGATTCCTTTCCTATTGTTTGTAGTACATGTGTTGATGACAAAGTGCTCTGGTAAATTTTGTTGTTTGCAGGATAAGAGGAAATAATAATTGCACTCTTTAATCAAACTGCTTTGACCTCAAGCTGACAGTTTCAAAGTTGCTTCTTCCTCTGCCTACAGCTGATCCAAAGCACCTCACCCTTTTAGCCAAGGAGTGTATTTTAAGGACTATGGATCTTTAAGGTTTCAGGAAATATCAAAATATTTCTAGACATGCCAGATTTTGAAACTACCTTATTAAGTCCTTTTTCACTTTAATATTGCTTGTGATTTGAATCTTGTTTCTTAGTTAAATAACAATCTCTTTTAGCTTCTTAGGATACTATAGAGACTTTAGCATCATTTCTGCTATAAGCTGACTTCCTTCTGATGACCACTGCTCAGAGCTTATCATACTGCAAACACAAGTCTGACACTGAGTATGATAAAATGTAAAAGATAATTTTAGGATAAAATAAGAGAGATTTTCACTTCAGAGAGTCTCAGACCATCTCAGAGGCTGTTTGATTAAACTTCCATATCCTTATATGAACTCTCAGAATAATGAATTTACGACCAGGGTGAACCTCTAGTTGGAGCTCTGACATGGCTTGGCCAAAGAGCCCAAGGCAATCACTAGCAGGGCAAGCCTGTGGCTTTGCATGAAGTGATGGCATGTTTGCTAGAAATATATCCAGATTGATTTTAAAACACCACACGAGAGAGAAACTTCCACATGCTTAAGTAGTCTGTGTCAGTTTTTGGTTACTTGGTAGATTAAAAATACCTACTGTGTCCAGTTCTGGGCCCCTCACTTCANATGAAACTCGTTCTGCCCCTCTGTGCTGGAGTAAGAGGCTGTCAATTTAAACATCTCCCATGGAAAATTGCAGACTGTGATCAGCTCAACCCTTAACTCTCTTTTGGATAAGCTGGGAGAGTTTAGCTTCCTAATCCTCTGATCATCACATATTGTTTCCAGACCTGATTGCATTCTAATTGCACTTTTCAGCTTATTACCAGCTTAAGCAAAGAGCCCCAAAACCCCTGCTTATTTTCAGTTTGGATGAAGACTCAGTAAAAACAGGTTGAACACTTTTTTGTCTTTGTTTTCCTTGGCTGTTGGGAGATTTTTGGGGTGTTATTTTTTAGACATAAAGGAACACCAAAGTGAAGTAGATAGGTGAGAAGATGAACAACAAAGTAATTCGTGTTTGCCACTTGTCCGACTGATGGAAGATTGAAGGGATTTGTAGGCTCTGTGGCTGGATTATTTAAAAGGGTATTTTCAAGAGGAAAATGAGGCATTTTTATGAATATTGATTAGAAGCATTTGGCATTCTAGGAGCAAGATGTGATTTGTGGAGAGTGCTCACTGTGCTCATTGGGATAGTATTTTTTTTATCGCTAACTTCAGATGCTTCCCTGTCCTATATTAATGTGTAAGGAATTATAATAGCAACATTTTCAATGCACATATGAGACATTGCCTGTCTTTCTTTATAACAGATATATAGATGTCAGAGGCCCATCATTTGTAATCAGTTTCACACTGGTAAAATAGAAAATGTATCTGTGATGGACAGGAAATATATCAGTGAAACTAATGTCTGAGCTTCTGTGTCATAAAAGGTGAGAAAATACATTGTTAAAAGTTGTGGCAGATAGCCTGGTTTCCTTTTTAAAGCAAAGATTTGCTGCCAAGCAACTCTTCTTTTACCTATGTTTGGATGGAACAACACTTTAACATTCAGTATAGTTAGTTGTGTTGGATATCCTCTGCTGCTGTTTTCTTTTTCAAGGGTATCATTCGATCACCCAGAATGTGAAGTGTTTGTACTTCTGCTCTTTAAGGGGAACAGCACATTTATATTACATAGAAGTCACACTTCAGTGATTTATTTTCCTCTGCAGAAGTGTGTGTGCAGTACCAGATTAGTTTGCAACAGGATAGTCTCATCTTCCTCTGGTCACATAGGGCAAATGCATATGCATTTGCTAGAAGAGGAATAAAAATTGTGATATAACTAATCTACATTTAAACAAACTGCCCATCTAGCTAGCAGAAACAGGATGAACTGTGAGAGGAAGCTGGATCTTTCTTTACCTTTTCTTCCTCTGAAATACTGGGCATGACTGTTTTGGATTCATACCTGGCCCTTAATTGTACTGTACTGGGAGGATCAGACTTTTTCTGTGCCATTGGACAAACAGAATCCAGAATCCCACTTGAAGTTTAGCTTAATAACAGCTGTCAAGACTTAAAAGTGATGATGTCTTTGAATCACCATTGTAGTAAGATATAGATGAAAAATGTGTAAGATGCTGGATGGGTCCTGTGCCCTGTTCTTTTCCAGCACACAATTCATTATGGGTTTTGGCAAGTCCTAATGGATTTCAGCTCATTTTGAAATTAGTTGGGCATCTTAATAGAATGCTTTTCAGTTCAGTGGGATTTATTTGAGTTTTTTATAACCTGTGGAACTTGAGGAATTTAAAGATTAGGCAACAAATGAGACCATGTAAGTACGTTGAACATTCTCCAAAATGTTTGTGTCCTAAGCTGTATAATGAACCTTTACTATTGTGCTAGAAAATGCTCTTGGTTCAGACTGGATCACTTTGCTTGTTGTGAAGGTGAAGTCACTTAAATAACTGCTCTGTCATCCTCCCTGATTTCCCTTTGAAGTTCATCACTGCAGCTCCATTCTCTTTGACAGAATTGCTCCTGATATACTACTCCACTGTAAAGGGAGAACTGGATCTATGAATTTATTTCTAGTCTTTCAAAGAAGTTTAAAGGTATCCCCTGGGAATGTCATGATGTCAACTTTAAGGAAAAAATTGAAATTTGAGCCTTAAACACATAAGAAATCTAGACATTGTGAGGAAAAAGAATCCTGAAACTCTTGAACCAAAAAAAAATCACACTTTGAGATTACTGCATTATGACATTTTTTGGAATGACATTTACTTAGGCTAGATAAGCTGAAAGTGTAGTGAAAACAACATCAGCCAAGAGGTAGCAATGAGCAGAGTGGCTCTCAGTTGAACTCCCTAGCCAGTGCTGGAACAGAACTGCATCCTAGTATGCAGTACTACATGCTAATAGTGAAGAGTCATCTCTAGTTCTTGTGTATTTGAGCCTCCTCTTAAATATTTGCTAGTATTAACTACTTTTATTCTCCATTCTCTTGATCTGATACCCCTAATGTCATATCAGGTTTGGTGTTTTTATTTTCTTCCCAATTACTTTACTTATGCCATTGGCTTTTATTGAATTATCCATCATGGGTATTTCCTAGATTTCTGGGCACGCAAACACTTGAAGAGTGTTACCTTCAGGAATAACTGAAAAATCCAGTAGATTTGTGGTTTATGCTAACAACCAGAAAACAGCTAGACTTACTAAATGAACTTTCTTGTAAGGATACAGTGAATCTTTGGATTCAATATCCTTCACCCTTTATTTAAACCTACTTAATCTAGTAAGTTTCTTATTGGTGTTTTAATGATCAGACAAGCATGTTTGTGTCTACTATGAATTAAGTTCCAAATCTTTTTTCACATGAACTTTATCATGCCTTCTATGATTTAAAACCTCTGCTTCTTACCAGATTTTTTCTTCATCTTTACTAAGACTACAATGTCATGTACCATGGGTGGAGTTCCAGCTAGGGCTCCTTCATGGATCTTATGAAACACACCACAAAGTAATTCACTTAAACTTTTCCTTCCAGGAGATAACTTAATTTTGACTTAATTTTATAGCAATTAAATGCATCATAGTAATTATCACAGAAAAATGCAAATTAATATGTAATCCATCACTTGAAAGTTTGTCTCAATTAATACAGACAGTTTCATGCAGACTGACAGTGGACCTCTTGGTAGGAAACCTCTTTGAGAGGAGAATTAGAGAGGAATTTTCAGCAAAATTGGAGGCTGAAAAATGGCAGACTTCTACCAGTGAATAAAGATATTTGTTGTCATTCTGTGTCAGAGTAGGGGGGGGGGTTAGTGGGTTTTTGTTGTTTTTCCTGGGTTGTGTTTTTTATGTGTGAACACAGAGCTATATATAAGGAAGGCTTCAGATTGAATATTTTTAATGTAATGATTACTTGATAATGAAGCAAAACATTTTTGTTTTATTTTAGTGCAGTGTTTATTTTTTCCCCTATTGTTATATTTTTAACTGTTGGACCAACATGCTTCATAGAAGACTGAAAGCTTTTTAATTTCAATTGTTCTACCAAGATTTGGGGGCAAAAGGAAGTGGAAGTAGGATAGTATATTGCAACATTGATATTTTAAGTTGGAAGACTTTCCTTGAGCTCATTGAATGCCTTGACTTCTAACAGGAAGACAGAGGCTAATATTGAGGCAAAGGGGCTTTTATTTTCTAAACTTCTAATTGCTACTACTGGGTTGAGTGGAGGTTTTTTGTTTTTACCACCCAAAAGAGATCTCCTTTCCCTTAATAATGAAGTCTGGTCACTCATCAGCTGAAGTTTTGTAGTTCTCAAATATTTGCAACTGTGAAGAATGCAGCCCATATAGCTTGCCTGACCTAGTTCTCCTAGTCTTAGATGTGTTTTTTAAGATCTTTTCAACAATGTCTCTTCCCTTTGACTCATTAATTTCATGACATCCTTTGGAAGGTAATTACAGATCTGTCAATGAAGTCATAAAATAATAGTGAAAATTCTCCTGTGCAGCAGTGTAAATATCAAGACCTACTTTGGCATTCAGTTTTCTAAACCAATAACCAAATCTCTGATCTGTTATATGGTCAAACATATCCATGCAGCAGTGCAGGTAATGGTTTAGGTGAATGCTCCTTCAAGCCATCTTTTAAAGTCTCCATAATTATTTGAAATACATACAGCTGTCAAAAATTCCTCACAGCTGCTTTTTTTTAGATATACACTACCTTTATGTATTTAAAGCTGCTGCCTTTGAAAAAATATGCCAGTCACTTTTGTAGATTTAGGCACAAAATTAATTAGTGTGATGCATGTTCCCTGCTGATTCTCTTCTGCAAAGAGGTGCATAAAAAACCAGAAGTAAACTCTGAGGCATCAGCTGAACAGATTAATTTCTTTTCTACCATGGATATCCTTATGGTTTTTCCATGCAGAACTGTTTTGGCTGAGCTAGTATGAGATAGTTGTGCAATAGCAGTGTTACATCATTGTCCATGTGGTGCTTGAGCAAATGGGGTAAGTGATTTCCCTCCAGGGATCATAGCCTTTGTTCTTAATAGTTGGCTTGAGAGATAAAGGTAGGCAGTATGTTTTCATATACAGAGTGAGATTTCCACTTTTTAATCGTATTAATCTGGGTAGTGAAACTATTATTCATTTGGAGATCAAACAGAAGATTAAAATAATGCTAAAATACTGTGCAAGGTGAAATACAGCAGTGTGATTTCCTCCATGTTCTCTACAGCTGGAACTTGAGGTGACCTCTGTCTTAGAACTGTGTGTGGATTTGGGGGTAATAGAAGACAAGAGGAGGCAGTATTGCCCACTTGAGAACAGAGCTTTGGATCTGAGCTAGTTTTGGTGCCTGAGGAGTGTCAGAAGAGGACGTGGCACAGCCCTCAGGTTACCATCCCGCTCATCTTTAATCATTCTGTCCTTCTAAGCCAATGCCTAAATGCTTTCTTCTTCCTCTTATCAGGACAGTTGGAGTCCAGATACTGAGTGCAATTTTTCTTTAGTTAATGATATTTCCCCAATAACAGCATTACTTGAGGCTAAATGATTCATTTCAGTAATGTCAGTAACTATGAGATTAAATTATTTAGCTAATTGTTCAGAACTTTGTTCTTTTAAAAAATATCTTTTCACTTACACAGTAGAAAGCATGGCTCACTTATCAGTTTTTAATGTGGAATGTTTTAAAACTGTAAAAACCCAGTTTATGTCAGTGTCAGTTTAGCAAAGTATTCACTATGACAATATTTTCAAGTTTGTGACTACCTCAATGTAAATGGAAGTGATGTTACACTCAGATGAGGGTTTTGAACATGAGCAGTTAAAGGTTCATTGCAACTCTGGTTCAACACTCTACAGAGCAAAAGGATGACAATATGGTTGTGCTCTTTGGATAAATGCAGAATAAAAAAGTAGTATTGTTTCAGAGCCTTGGTGCCTGACAACTTCTGCCTCTCAGTAATACAAAAAGATAATTTTAAAACTTGAGAAGTTTTGACACTGTTTGCATAAGTGTCCCTAGAGCAGCCAAAAAGGTTCAGTATACATCCTGATTTTATATGTCCTGATTTTGCCTGGGATGGAGTTAATTTCTTACCTAGGAGGTCCTACAGTGCTGTGTTTTGGATTTAGAATGAGAATAATGTTGATAACACAGTGATGTTTTAGTTACTTGTCTAATGAAGGAAAGTCACATATGGGACTGGGAAAAAACCTCATTTTTCAGAGCTGGCCTGAGGGCAGTTCAGGCTGTGCTAGTAAGTGCTTCTATAAAGGAAGCTGAGTTACCTGTGTTGGAAAGGACCTCTGCAGTCTGGAGATCTCAGTGGTCCTGCAGTTGCATCTGCCTTACGTTGAGCATTTCCAGGTGCATCCCAGGTATTCCTGCTGTGAACCAATCCAATTTTGGAAAATAATAGTAGTTAATGAATGGATTTATTTATATCACCTCAAGTGACTTGGCTATTTTTGAGTTGTATAGTGTGCTGTGCAACTTTCTAGTGGCTTCTGTGGGAGAACCTGATCACAAGAAAATGACAATATAGTGTCTTTAGAAAATTCTAGTGGTGTGTTTTAGAGTTTTCTATGGGTGGTTTAAGCTAGGCTACCCATCGCTGTCCTGAAGTGTTGTGATCTTAGATGGTGTTTTGTTTCCACCAAACTGTGGTGTCAACTGTCAACAGCATCAAATGCTTCCATTGGTGGTGCCGTTACCACAGGGAAAAACATGAGGGCAGAGACGTATTCTTGTGTAACTTAACCATGAACTAATATGGTAGAGCAGGCAATTTACTAACCCTCAACATAGAAAGGAGCCCTTTTTTTGATTAGACACTATAATGCAGTAGAAAACTAGGGGTGCTGATTGACAGCTGAATATGAGCCAGCAGTGTGCCCAGGTGGCCAAGAAGGCCAATGGCATCCTGGCCTGGAGCAGGAACAGTGTTGGCAGCAGGAGCAGGGAGGTGATCCTGCCCCTTTGCTCAGCTTTGGGGAGGCCTCACCTCCAGTACTGCATCCAGTTTTGGGCCCCTCACTACAAGTGGGACATGGAGGTGCTGGAGAGGGGACAGAGGCTACCAAGCTGCTAAAGGGCTTAGAACATAAGCCTGAGGAGGAAAGACTGAGGGATCTGGGCCTGTTTAGCCTGGAAAAGAGAAGGTTGAGGGGAGACCTCGTGGCTCTCTAGAACTACCTGAAGGGAGGTTGTAGGGAGGCAGGGACTGGTTTGTTCTCCCTAGTGGAGAGTGATAGGACAAGGAGAAATGGATGGAAATTGCACTAGGGGAGGTTCAGGCTAGACATTAGGAGGAATTTCTTTGCTGCAAGGGTTGTGAGCCATTGGAACAGGCTGCCCAGGGAGGTGCTTGAGTCCCCATCCCTGGAGGTGTTTAAGAGACAGAGAGATGTTGCATTGGGAGGCATCATTTAGCAAGTTGCTAGGGCTAGGACAAAGGCTGCACTGATGATCTTCAAGGTCTCTTCCAGCTGTAACTGTTCTATGAGTCTATGTTGTATGAAACCATTTTGTTTGAGTAATAGATGAGATTATTATAAGATTATGCAGTCACTCAGTTTTAATCAGCTGAGTGGGAAATCTCTGCTTTCTTATCAAAGGGCAGTAGATGAAAAGCGACGTCTCCACAGATCATTATGAAGGTAGCCTTGTATGAAGGGACCACTCATCTCCTCTCTCTAACTAGAACTGCTACTGAGGGAGTTATGTACTGGGTGAAAATGCCTTGATTAGAACAGACTGAAATCTAAATACAATTAGACTGAAGGGATGCAGAAATATTGTATTTTCATTGGGTATCATAACAAGTGCATAAAGTGAAACAAAAACAGTAGGAAAAAGCTCCATTTCAACATGATTTGTCCAAAGTGACAAATTAAAACAAATCTGTTCTTACAGGTTTTGGCTGGAAACTTTGTCTTTTGGGATGTCCATACAGTTTGTGCAATTGAAAAAACAAACCCTCAGTGCAATCTATATACTTGTTCCAGTAAGGAATTTGTCTTTCATTTCTTAGTAGGAGAGCGAATATTTAAATGATGGCCAGAAAGATATTTTAAAAGTGAAAGCTTTGTCTTCTCATAGACACAAACTCTTTTGCAGATCAAGTACACATGGCTGGTCTGTTCCAAAAGACATCAGAACACTTGCATCACATATTAGAATTGGACAGTCAGATCTACATACACAACCTTGGGCTCTGCTCAAGTTGGGATAAAACATTAGAGAAGAGAAAGTATTTTGGCTAAAATGCTCCCTTATGGTTGGGTTTTTTTTCTTTCGTCATTTTCATTTGGATATAACAGACAAGTTCCATTCTCAATTACAGCTGGTTAACCTACAGTGGCCTCAGAGAAGCTGGCTCAAATTAGTACCTCTTTAAGTAAAGAGAGAATTTAATTGAAGATCCTTTTCTTTTGCTTCTGGATTGCTTCTCTCTAGTCAGCTTCTCTACCTAGTTAGTTGACTTATCTACAGCCATAGTTTTTACATGCCTTGGGCAAGATAGTTGTGTACTTGTGGACAGCTACACAAAGCATCAAAATTCTTCTGTGACGAGATATGCTAGGCTGCAGTATGGCATGATGCTTTATGGAAATACATCCCTTCTATGGATGGTGGGTTTTGCAGTTCCTGCTATAGTCACACAACCCACCAGGTTGTGCTGTTGGGAGTATTTCAGGCCCTTTATGCTCTGCCATTTTAATCCATGCCCAGTACATGGCATCTGGGAGTGTAAACAGCCAACAACGTCCTGTGTGCAGTCAGCAGTTAACTTTCTGTGGAAGTCAGAGGGTGCATGTTTGTTGGTATTTCATTTGCTGAAGGACCAAGAGCATTTGCACTAAAGATATAGGTCAAGGCAGTTTTAAGAAATACAAGTGAAGGAAGAAATTGTCAGGACAGGGACTTGAGTTTCTCATTTTTCTGATTTACAGCTGGTGCTTTCCATGCACCTTCTGTGACAACATCTCCAAAACAAAAACCAGCCTCTGAGATAGTTTGCTAAATCAAGATATTCTGATGACAAGATATTAAGTGTGCATTGTATAGCTCTGACAGCTGAGACATCATCAGCGTGAGCAAGTGGGCTCTATGCTTTCTGTGAAAGAGATGACTTTTTCTGCTAGGCCACTCAGGTAAACCATAACTGTATAAACACCAAAGGAAATGCTGCTGTCATATTCCAGGGTATACAGAAAATTGTTACTTTGTTCTGAATTGTCATCCTTGCTGTAATAAGCAATAATCTCTCATAGTGCTTGTTTTTCTGTCTAGGCCTGTTACATATGGTAGAGCTCTGTACAGTCCCTGCTGTTCCCCAAAGACCTAGCAGCAGCTTCCACTGACTTTCCACTAAATTGCACTAACTTGTCTTGGAAAGTCTGAGACTGATCATGTCTTGGGAGCTGTTATGGAGTCAGGAAAATCATGTTTTGGAAATGTCAGCTGTTTCCATTTCACTTTCTGATGGTATTCTGAGTAAAACCCTGGGTGTTATCTTTTATTTTGCATCTTCACACAGACCAGGAATTCTAGTTTGTAATCTGTGCTCCTTTCTCAACAAAGCTCATGAGAACACAAGAATGGAGGGAGCACTGCAAAGGCCCTTTATTGAACATTCCTTTTTAACTTCAGAGTTTATCAATGATATGCTGGGCTGGCCTTGTCTTTCTCCCCAGCACCCACTCTGCCACTCTCACTTGCCCCTCCTCAGCAGGAAGGAGGGAGAAAATAAGGTGGAAAAGCTCATGGGCCTGGGCAGGGTTTTGTCCATTCTCAAACAGCTTCTCCTAGAGGTGCCTCCAGCCTGGCTGAGGGGCTTGGCCCTGCCCTGTGCTGAAGTGACTGGAACAGGCACAGGACACCCCTGACTGTCCCTCACAGAGTGCCTCAACCCCCTGCCAGCATCTAGGCATGTAATACACTTATTAAGCCATAGTCACACCTTGAACTCCTTTTCTGTCCTTGGCAGGCATGCAAGAGCCAGTTCATTTGGCATCCATAAACCTTCACTTCATCTGGTTACTTTGATACTGAAAGTTTATAGTTTGTACAGGGCACATCTGTTGCACGGAGGGTTCCTTGTAAGCAGACGCTTTTGCTTAGGCTTTAAGGCCTTACATGTTTAGCTTTGATGTATTATTTAATTAACTTACCCTATAAGATTTCTGAAGAGCTGCCACTTGAGCAACTGCAGCCAAGTAAGTTTTTTTCTCTGTGTCTGTGGCAGTATCAACTTGCAGCACTCCAGAGATGGGAAGACAGACTTGTAGATGAGGTAATATTTCATTTCACAGGTACCATAACTTGCATTGTTAATGCTTCATAATGTAGGATGTGCTGCACAGCCTACAGCTAATGAGTTACATGCTGCAAACTGTGAATCTATATTGACTTGCCAAGCGTAAAACAACGTGTCATTACCAATGCTTACCTATAGCTTTCTGTATCTTACACAGAGCTTATAAACAAGCTGTGTGGGTATATTCTTGAATGCCAGGGGAGGGGTCACTAGCTTTAACAGCAGACCCTACCACTTTTGAATAGAGAATTGGAAATCAACTATTTCTGCCTGACTCTGGCTTGGCTTTGCACTGAACAACAGCTTGAATGTCTTTTATGTGTTTTATTGTAGCAAAGATGCTTATTTTTGCTTGCC
This sequence comes from Bucco capensis, assembly GCA_013396975.1. Lineage (NCBI taxonomy): Eukaryota > Metazoa > Chordata > Aves > Piciformes > Bucconidae > Bucco > Bucco capensis. The sequence continues at coordinate 166,236 of VWZO01013040.1, forward strand.
TATTTGAATTGCCACAGCACTTGGAAATAGATGACAGAAATAACTGTTCTAGGCATTAAATTGGTAGGTTAATAGGGGGAAATTCCCCCCTATAATTTAGAGCTTGACCAGCCTGCAGCACGACTGCCACAGTCCTGTGGCACATGGGGCTGCAGGGTTTGAGGTGCCTGTATTGCTGCTGTGTTCCTGCAGTGTGTTTATGGGCTTCTGATGCCCTGCAAAGGCTTGACGCAGAACCATTTCACTTAATAGGCTGAGATGGATGACAGACCTTTGGCACTGGGGTGGGAGATTGTTATTATGTAGTTTACCAATTGATACTCACTTCTTGCTAGTGATAATTGGTGAATGTTTCTGCAACCTTAAAGTGCAGTCATTCTGCTGCTACAATAGGGTGTCATTGCACTGTAAGTGGCAGGGTGAATCATGGTAAGTACAGCATATCCAGCAGAACAAGTAATTTGCTGACTTAGTACTATCTGTATCTCATGATATGCAGGTAACTAAGGCAATTTTTCTTAAGAGGAGGAGTAAAAATCTAAAATTGCTTTTTCTTTATTCCCTTCCTCTCTGTCTTCCCTCCGCCTGCTCCCTATGATGATTAGACAAAAGCCAACTAAAGACAAGAAAAATAATCATTTCTGGCAGACTTAGTACTGCCTGAGTCATCAATCCTTCACAAAGACCTAAGGCCCACTTCCTTTTCATTTCATTCCTTTGGCTTTTAGATTTATAATGTTGTTAGGAAAAAGAGATTCAGCCTCTTGGTCTATAAGAACCTGTTTAAACATAAAGAGGCATTTACTTACAAATAGCACTGTATTGCCTATGCATTTATCTTGACAGTCCAGTTTAATTTATAAAGCATAATGTGCTTGTAACTCAGCCTGAGAAATGTAGTTTAGCAAGCACTATTGACTTACTAAATCTCCTTTCTCCCTCTTATTGTAAATCTGATAAACCTAAAGAAGCATTCTGGGTACTAGAGAATCTAAATATTAAAGTGGAGTTCTTCAAGATGATCTTGATAGTACTCCACTTAAAACAGCAAGTTGGAGCAATAGTTTATCCTATTGTGAAATGGCTTAATCTTCCCTTGATCATTTCTCAAAGATGTGGATGTGCTGTACAGTAAAATTGCCAGATTTGTGCTGAATTGCAGCTTTAGAACCCATTATTCTGAAAAGGTTATCTAAATTGAATGGCTTTAAGATGACTTGTAAAGTCATTAGAAGACTTCTAGCCCTTTATGTGTTTGACCACACGACCTGATGTGATTCATGTGTACCCTGAGATGCAAGCTGTAAATCTGTTGTCTGGCCACTAATTTGCAAAATGGAAGTGTACATTTTCCCATTCCTGACAAAGCAAGTGCAACATTTTATTTTAACTTGGTATTTATATACAGAACAGTTATGTAAATCCTATAACAATGATCTATTTGCCATATAAAAAGTGCCAGGAAGACAGCAGCTGAATCATAGGTTATAAGCTTAAACGTGGACTTCACACTTTGAATGCCTGAATCCTCGCACCCTAATGCTTTAACTACTTTGCAATTCCCAGAGAAAACACAGGTTCTAAGTTTTGAAGAAATCTAGTTCTAAATAAATACATTCTTTTTTTATATTTGTTATATTTCTTATGACAACCTAACTCTTGTTTAAGCAATAGATTTACATTTTGTTGTGGGTTTTTTAGTATGTTTGGAAGTAGTTTAAAACTGATCCCTTTTCTTATTCTGCTTTGTGACATGGCAACAGCTAATGAGAGCTTTTAGACAAGTCATTCTGTCAAATGGTTTACTCAGCTTTTGTTACTAGGTCTTATTATTTATACTGTGGTAACTTTTCAGAATTCCAAAATATATTTTCATTAAAGATTTGGAATTTTTGGATACTTTACTTACTGGCTAATTGATGTGCTAATTATTAGCCAATTAATGTGTGAATTAAGATGCAGTACTTTTCCTGTGATGTTCAAAGAAATTTACAACTGTGCTATCATATAAATACGTTGTCACTCTCTGGGTATGCAAGAGATTAGGGAGAGGTACCCTTTGTATCTGTCTCTTTATTCTTAGCATCATAATATTCTCTCCTGTGACTGTCTTCTCTATTAAGGCTTTCTCTTAATAACTTCAACATTACCTTTACATCGAGTTCTTTTAGCTAGTTTTTCATTACTAACCTTGAGATTATTCCAGCACAAATGGGAGAGGATGCTATCTGTTCATGGACAGATGGCTGAACAGTCCCCTGCACTAAATAATACTGAGTCCCAAGCCTCTCCTTTCTCCAGTTGTGCACCTTCCACTAGAACAAAGGATGAATTTATTTATTATCTGTGTTTATTATGGTAATATCTCAGGTAAAGCTTTTTTTATTGCTGTGATCATGGAGTGAATTGCCCTCATTTTTTTACACAGTTTTTATTCAAATTGTGAACCCTACAACTTTAATTTTAAAAATCAATTAAACTACCAGGATTTTCTGATGTTGTTCTTGGTTAGTGTGATGTAAATTCTGAAGGACCTGAAATATCTAAAATATGATTTTCATATTTATGCAAATGGCACTGAGGATGGTCCTTGTGCACTCGACCAAGAAAGCAAGCCAGACTGTGGTCTCTGCTATTGATTTCAAACACATGGCAACTGGCTAATTTATAAATATTTTTTACTGGAGAGTCTGCAGGTCAGCAATTTTCCTCTTGAATCACATAAGCAGTAGTCTAATTCTCACACATAAATCCTGTGCTGGAAATAAGTAGAAAAACATCACAAGATATTCAACTTTATAGATTGCCCCATAACTTTTTAGGGCAATTGTAGACAGAATTTTTGTGTTGACTGTAACATAAGAAATGCTCTGCAGTATAGAAAGGGTAGCTGCAGGTAGTAAGAATGTCACGTGCAAATACAGGACTTGTGTAAAGAGTGACAAATCCCAAAGTGTCTAAAGCATTGAAGAAAAGTCTGTAGCAGTGGTTTGTCATCTAGGTCTTAGTATTTATACTGAAGCCATTGATCATGTAATCTCAGTATGGAGAGGAATGCTTTTTGTTCTTTCTTGAAGACAGTCAGGCAGAGAAAGGTAACAATGAAGTGATTACTCAAAAGTTACCTTAATGGAAAAATATCAACACTTTGGAAAGACTTAAGTTCTGAATTGTAGACAACCTCATATCCTGAAAGTAAGGTTTCAGAGTATGTCAGGGCTTGGAAGGGCCCTAGAAAGATCATCTAGTGCAACCCCCCTGCCAGAGCAGGATCACCTAGACCAGCTCACACAGCAATGTGTCCAGGCAGCTCTGCAATGGCTCCAGACAAGGAGACTCCACAGCCTCCTGGGCAGCCTGGGCCTGTGCTCTGGCACCTGCACTGCAAACAAGTTCTTCCTCATGTTAATACTAAACCTCCTGTGGTCCAGCTTGCTCCCATTCCCTCTTGTCCTACCGTTGGATGCCATTGAGAAGAGCCTGGCTCCCTCCTCCTGACACTCACCCTTAACATATTTATATGTTTATATAATGATTTATATAATGATTACAAACAGAAAAACAGTTTAAAATTAAACTGTACACCAAGTAGATTGCACCTTGGTTTGAGTGAGATATACTCTTAAGCTTTCACTGGGATAGACAGCTGCAATGGGTTAAATTGTGGCCTGGATCATGCCCCAGCAAAAAGTAACTTCTTGCCTATGAGAATGATTTGCATTAACATGTTCTCTTCTCTCAGCTATCAATAAAAGATGAGCTGGAGAAGAAGAGGGCATGAAGAGTATTGACATCAGGCCAGTTGCAGATTGTTGACATTTCCCCTACCCCAATCCTTTCTAGGAGACTTGGTTCCCTTGTATTTTCCTGACTGTCTCTGGAGGAAAAAAGACTCTTAGATATAAACATAATTTTGTAATAGGCTAATTGATGTACACATAGGGTATCTGGTGATCTGTACAGGCTGTAGTTGGGAGCGGAACAAAGATGCATTTCTGACTAGATGTTTATACATGGACTGGCCCCTGGAGGCTCTCATTAGGCAGCAAAAACTGGACAGGCTTGAGAAAGCAATCAGCTGATGCTTAGGGAATTTGCACATGGAGCTGAGATAAGACTGACCAGAGTTAGCTCTTGATAAACTAGTTCAGGCACTAGAAGCATGATAACTACATTAGCCCTCAGCTTTGTATGGGCTAATTGAACAAGCTGAAAAGCTATTTCTTGTGGAGCCCACTGTAGCTCAGGTAATGCTGCATGGAACCATACCCTGCAGGTACCTAAATTAAATCAATGCATTGCTAAAAGGGCTCAGTAGTGAGGCCAGCAAGAGCTGCTGAGTGCTGAGCACTTAGGGAAATTTGGTCATTTTCCTTTAATGTGATTTATTGGACTTAAGATCAAGATATAAAATAGATCATTTTTATGTTTCCTTAGCAGTACAACTGGAATCTCCTTGTGCATGTTATCCATGGCTGCTCTCTGACGTTTGTGTGTTTATTATGCACAGCAATTAAACACCCCTTTTTCCTAGACAAATTAGAGCTGTGCGAGTTTGTGATTCTGCTGGCAGGCTTACAAATCTTGCTGTGCAGAGCTCACAGTGTTTTCTAATTTTTCTGTGTCATGATGTATCTTGTATGACTAGGGTTGTTTCATTTTCATAGCAAAGCTATAATGATTTCATACTGATTAAGTGGAAATAATGCCAACTTCTCTAGCTTCTTTGCTTAGTTTTCAGAAGGCTGCTTCAAAAATCCTTCCTCTTATGGTAAAAAGGATCAAACGTGTTCTCTAAACATATATGCACACATGTATTGGGATGTATTTTTGAGCAAGAATTTGCATGTATATATGCAAGCTGTGATATATAGGTAATTGCTGCTAGCCATTAATGATAATTTGTAATCACATCTCTTGCAGCACAAGCACCAACACATGTTTATGCTGCAGTTCTTTGCTGTGTAACATATACACTTCTATCCCGGTTTTGCTGGGATAGAATCCCAGGCCAGCCATGGGCTGCAGGCTGTTGACAGTTTGGGGTCAGTCAGGATAGCTGAGCTGAGTGGGATACAGGTGTATCCCAGACCATAAACCTCATGCTCAGTATAAAGGAAGGAGGAGTCTGCTCCTCCTGATTCTGCTTTTCCTTCTCCTGCTTCTTTCCATCCTTGGAGGGGCTTGCTTCCCATTCTGCTCCTGAGGACTGCTCTCCTGTTTATTGTGATCACTGTACATTCACTGGGCTGAGTATAACTTTGTATACTTTATATTGATATTGAGATTCATATTAGTTTTGCTGTTTCGTTAAGCTAATACTCATTTCAACCCATGGATGTCCTCTCCTTTACCTGCTCCCCCTTCTCTGCTGGCGAAGGGTCATCAGGTGCCAGGGCAAGTGCTCTAAGTTCATCTCCAGATACAGGTTAAATGTAGACAGCTTCTCAGCACAGTGAGACAGCAGCTGCCTGGAGCAGGGCAAGAAAGGTCTCTGAGCATTATGAGCCTGACAGTTTTAAAGGTGGAACAATGCCTTTTGTTCCCTTATGGGTAAGGCATTTGATCCCCACATACAACATGTGGTATGTGTTGTTTCATCCCCACATACAACATGCAGGCTTTTTGGGAACTCAGCTCTGGAAGGCCACCAGGTAGACAGCTGTTGGGCTTAAACAACAGACAGTCAGGCTGGCAATACATCAGACAGGAACTGGGCAGATTTACAGGAGAAAACTATCAAAAATACATTGAAAATGAACACATTCCCACAAAATGTTTTGATTTTTACATGTAGAATGTTTTTCCATCAAAAAACCCATTGGAAGTGTTCCAGTCTTTTTTTCTTTCCCCTTAGTTAGAATTCCTAGCAGAACTGAAAGTAATCATCATTTAGTGAGCGTTTGCTGTGATAAAGTGTGAGATGCCTCAGAGGGAAATTCTGTGTGTTGCAGAACAATGATATTGCTTGGTATCACTGATAATCCTCTTGCAAGCTTTCAGTATCTCTTAGTAGCCACTTGGCATGCTCAGTTCCAGAACTTTACTCCTGTAACTGAAGAAATCTTTTCTGATAAAGTTGTATGTACATCTCATATTGGATAGGTGACTTACAAGGAGAAATTCCATGGGTCACAATAAGAAATCAGGTCCTTCAGACCAAATTCAGCATACCACAAAAGCTAAATTTTACCAGCCTGATGTGTACTTTTATGGGGGCATCTCTATCTTTTGAGATTTTGTGAGAGAGGAAGATAAGACTGGAAAGAAGCTGCAAATGAATTATTGCAGGCAGGAGAAAGTGGAGAAGAAAAAAGACATGACGACCAAGTCATTTTCCAGAATAAAAGTCTGAATTTATTTATCTCCTTGCACCCACTTCAGATGGACTTGAGTTAGAAAGTAACAGTTTTGCAGAGGGATGAGCATAAAGAGTAGGGATTTCTGCAAGCTGAAAACAAATGACAAAAGGGTAGATAAAAATGGACAGGAACTGTACCATCAACAGCAACTACATCCAGGAACTCTTGTCCAGTTTTGTTTAAATTCCCAGGGGCAAAGGAGGAGGAAGGGGGAAATGCACTGTGTTTTAATGAAGGGCAATGGAAGCAGTTGTGCAGGGGTCAGACCTCGTGTGGATAGTGACATGTGAGGAGCACCACAGTCTGCAAAAGTATCAACAGAGGTTTTCCTTTTTCTTCTTTCTCAAAAATAAGACAGCAGCAGAGAGGGCAGATCATCTTCTCCAGGCCTAATGCTCCAGAGGAAAATATTATTTTCTTTTTTGTAATGTACCAGCCGAAAAGATGTTTTTCTTCTCTAGTTATATCTGTCACTGTTGTAGCAAATACCAGAGCTTGAGTGAAATGTTTTGGCACTAAGTGCTGTGGCAGGATGTCAGTTTGGCAGGCTCTATGCTCCTTCTACATGAGACCAAGGCCAGATAAGTGGGGCTGGGAGACTCCCCTACACAGGCAAGGTGAAACTTGGATGTGACTACCTAACTGCTTAGCATTTAGTCTCATAATAGGGAAAATTGGTTGCTGAAGGTAAGATATGCTGAAGCATAATGGGTGCTTTGCCAAGGAGCTCTGCAAAGGGAGAAGGACAGATCCAGAGAGCTGAGGAAAGAAATAAGTCATGGTACCTGTTCCTGACAGAGAAATGACAAGCACAGAGCACAGCCTTCTGCCTTGCTCAGAGGAAAGGGCTTTCCTTACTTGCTTTTTCTTTTCAGCCTTTGGCAGCTTTGGCAGAAATCAGCTGAACTAAGATGGTTCAATCTTATGCTGGTGTCCCTGCTGCTTTCCTGCCTTCAGCTTGTGGAGATGATGTTGCTGCTCTTGCTGTGGTCCCACCTCCCTTCTCCTCTGCCCTGTCTTTGCTGCTGTCAAAGCCACAAATGTGCTAAGAAAGGGCAGGAATTGCTTAAAAACTTGCATTCACTGAAGGACCAGGCTAACATTAAACCCCCAAATTCCATGCCAGTCTGAATTTGAGGTAAAATGATGGTTTGGAATCAATATAAATGCCTAAAATAAGGTTGTCTGATTTTTGTGGACTTCACTTGTTTATGGAGCAAAATGAATAAAACAGTGCAGTGTGCCACAGAAGCACCAAATATAGTTAGAAAAGAGGTGACTGTGAAGTTTATAAATATATTTGATCACTTGAATATTTACAAGAAAGTTTGGTTCACTGCATTCAGAGCCACAGTTGTTATGGGCAAGGGGGAAAGGCATAGTGTTATTTTTCCACAGAGGCAAGGCAAACGCTATTACTTTTATTGACATAGATTCTGTGAATCCCAGTGCTTCAAAATCTACAAGTGTCTAAGCCAGAGATTTTCATTTTGCAACTCTGTGCTGAGATAAAAGTAACCTGCAGTAGATTTCAAATCCAATGAATATATATTTTGGTTGTGAATTTGGCAAGTGCGAGGGTTGTGTTTAACCCAGGATGTGGTTGGTTGGTTTGTTTTTTGGTTTGATATTTGGCTTTTTGTTTAGAGATTTTCAGAAAGACACTAGAAAGTGATCTCTTTTTCCCTTTCTTGGAAAAAGTATTTTCTTTCAAAAGAAACATTTAAGCTTTCAGCTAATTCCCAGGGATACAGAGGGATATTCTGCAGTAAGCTTCCCTCAGAAAACAGGTTGGCTGCTGCCCTAATATTAAGAACGGCAGGATTCCTTGGCTGTGGGGAAAATGAGATGGTCCAGCTGATTGAGGTTATGACTGAGCCAAGATGAGTCAATTACCTCGATGTGCTCAGCAGCCATCCAGAGTACAGCAGAGAGGAGAAATGCCAAGGCTCGTACTTTCCACTCTGACAACAAACAGCTGCAAAGAGCTGTGACTAGGGAGAGGAGCTGCCACTGTCCCCAGCCTGGGAGAGAGGGAGCTTGGGCTCATTTTATTTTGCTGCAGTTGGTGCTGTTAGAGCTGGTTTGTTTGGTAATAAAAATTTGGAGGAGCCATTCAGAATGCATACATTTTCACACTGTGCCTTTTCAAATGTTTGTCAGGCAATGCAGAAATTGCCAGTCGTTTGCTGACACAGAGATACGACACAGATGCAGAAGGCCTTTGGCATTCACCAGGAACAGTAAACTTGGAGCACTAAGAGAGCTTCATGCCAAATATTTAATGGGTTCTTCTACAAAAGGGGGTGTTTAACAGCCTCATCCTTTTGTGGATATTTTATCTCTTTGTTGTATGGACTTGAGGCAGGCTGTACAGTCATCGCTTTGACTTGCATCTGTGGGACTCAAGGCACACTCATAACCATCTGCTGCCTACAGTTCCCAGTGATACCAGTCTCTGTAGGACCTTACTTCCTTTGGTTTGTTTTCTGAGCAAAACACAGGCATTTCACATAACATTTTATCACTTGTGCTCACCCTTGCAATCATTAACAACAATTTCTTCATGAGTTCTTGTGCAACCTGACATTTTGCATCTCGTCTCATTACTTTAGCAGAAAAAAACACTTATCCTCTGTACTGTAATTCTCTTGGCTAAAAAGCAGATTTCCCTAACCACTGTAGAAGAAAAATAAAAACGGATGAGTACTAATAGCTCTGAGCACAATTACATAAAAAGTAGTATTTTTATTTTTATATTTAGGATTTAATAATAACTGATTGGTATAAACAATAAAGCCTCAAATCTGGTTTATGAAGAAAAATTGCTTAACAGAACTCTGGAAATTAGAACGGTAAAAAAAATTATCTGTAATCTCATCATCATGGTTAGGCTTCGTGAACAAAGATCCGGGGAGGGCTCTACCCATGCCCCTTACAAGCTCACTGATGGCTGAAAAGGCCAACATGAGATAGAAAAGATTGGTTGCAAAAGGCACAGCAGAAGAACTCCTTCTGCAAGACACAATTCTTTCTACGCTGTCTTTTCTCCTCCAGAGTGATCCTGTGTGCCTGCTCAAAAACATCAGCTGCATTAAAGCTAGTGTGTGTGCAGAGCTCCTGAGTGGAGGCCAGAGGAGAGCAGTTCAGGGGAGCAATATGGCCAAGGCTGAGCTGTTGTTTCAGGGAGTCCTTGCATCTCCTCTTCGGGGCTCCTCTCTTGCCNATGGGGTGCAGGTTGATATAAAACTTCTGTCTTCTTTAAGCTAACTTCCAGCCCAAAAAGCTCAGCAGTGGCTGCAAAGCAGGACGTTAAATGCTGCAGAGCTACTTCTGTATGGGCAACAAGGGTAGTGTCATCAACATTAAGCAGTTCCCATACAAGATGGTTTATGGTCTTAACAAGATGGTTGAAGGTCTTAAAGACCTGTAATCTCATAGTTCCACATTATTTGTATGGGAATTATGAATATGTTTTTTTGCCTTCCCTTGAAAATCAATTCAGAGTTGCAGGTGGAAAACAGAGCAAAGCATTGTAATTTTCTCAGCTACAAAAGCTTGAAAATGGGAATTAATATGATATTTTTTAAAATTCATATCAACATGATTAAACAGGACATGGATACTGTTTTCACCAGTATAGATGTTCTTATCCTTCCAAGGTTTTTACATTTCATAGGATATGCTAACTTCTTCCTACTAACTTTGCAAAGCATTCAGTTCTCTCCAAAGTACTGAGCAAGCATCCTCATAACTTAGTGTATTCATAGGTCAAAAACAAAATAATTTTTGTCCATGCCCCCTGGTGCTAAAGCAGAACTTCTGTTTTCAGATTGCTAATCCATCAGTCCAGCCCAGGCACCATTGCCTTCTTCCTTAGTTTCAGATATTCAGACAATGATCACCTAAACATCCATGAGTGAGGCTTTTCTAATCCTCTGACATCCCTTCCTGGGGCTGTGCAAGATATGCTTCCCTTGTAGATCTTTCAGAGACCAGTCTGAAAAAAACCATTGTTAAGATGATAATAGCATTCAGGTTTGCTATTGGTGGGCTGCCAAAGGTGCTACTTTGTTGGACAGATGAAGTTTTCTGTGTCAAATGATTTCAGATTCTTGGACTTCCAATGGCTTTAGGATAGTATTTGTCTCTGCAGTGTCTTAACTTTCTTCTCTAGTCAATAGATGCCAAGTTTAGCAGCAAGTTGCATTTGTCTCTGCGTTCTCATTAATGTGATGGATGTTATATAGGTGTATTTATGCAATTCTTCTTGATCTTGTTTTTGTAGTAGTTTCTAGAGTGTGGTATCATTACTCTAGTCTTTCATAAAGACACCTTTGCCAAGAAGATAAATACTGGCCTTAATCCTGAGTACGAACATCTTTTTCAGCTGTCACTATGTTCCTTTTGCATACAAGGTTATCGAGCAATTTTGCAGGCCTGCCTGTGTAGTTTAGGGATGTAGCACACAAATCCCAACTGACAGAGCTCTTCCACAAGAAAAAACAAACAAACTTTTGTAGAGATTTAGGAAAGGGAAAATCTTTTTCTCCTCTCTCCTGGCATTGCTTACATCTCCATAAGTGTCTGCTAGTTTGTTTTCACAGTCTAACATAAACCAAGGCATTATATAGGTGTTGTGAATTTTATTCCCCATCAAACAGTAAGGCTAGGCATTCATTTTTTACAAATCTTCAGAATATGCTTGTATCGTTGTGTACTTTTCAGCTAGTGGAAGAATAAATAATGTTAGTAAAGGGACAGGTGGTTCTGTAAATAATCCTGCATTAACTTGTGGCTTTGCTGGTTTGACAAGATTCACAGTTCTCCATGACAGGAATAAAATCAATAGTTATTAAAATTCCATAGTTGTACAATTAAATGTTTTCCATCAGTGGAGCATCAGCAGGACATAGACATATGCAAGGGGGTTGTTTTATTCATTGCTGAAAAGCTGCCACATTATGCAAGTTGTCTGTTTTCAGTAATGAGTGGAAGATCCTAGCCTGTGGGGAGGGTAGAAGACTACAATGTGAATGCCAGAAGTTAACTCTGACACCTCCACCCTTGGAGGCTCTGATGTTAATCCTTTGTGGGCCAGGTGAAAATTCATATTCTGCTTTACTTGGGTGTTTAGGTTACCTTGTTGTCTTGCTCTAATGACAGTTACTTTTGTCCATACTTCACTGGAAAGGTTGTTAAAAATACTTTTTGCTAGAACAAAGTTAAATATTAAGAGAATCAAATGGCTTCAGATGACCATTCCCATATTTTGTTGCAAGTTTATTAAACTGGTCTAGCTTTGTTTTCATGTTGTTTTTCTGATCTGGAACATTTTCCTGAGTATAAAATAGTGGATTTTTCGAGGACTAATTTTCTATTTTTTCTCAAATGAAAACATCAATTATTAAAAATCAGCTCTGAAATTAGAGACACTTGTCTGACAGATATTTAGGCATATCATTATGGTTGTGCACATAAACATCACCACTGGGGCTTGTATACTTAGATTAAATGATACATAAATATCTGCAACATTTATTTGGCTATGAAGTTATCTTTCATTGCACAATTCCAGACATTCAATCCAAAATCATGAGGTGGGTACAGAGCTCAGTGAAAAAAAAAATCAAGATGGAGATATGTTGTTTGCTGTATATTTTTGAGTATTTTAAGTACATAATGTTTTCTTGCTCCCTGAGAACTAGTACTTTCATGAAAACTAAAAAATCTTGCAGAATCTAGCTTTCAAGTGAAATCCAAATATAGTGACAGTTGCCACAATGATGAAGGATGACAAATATGGATGCTGCACATTCATATGTTCTATGTTAAGCATTTTTGGTATTAAAGGTAGGGGAATGACTAATTGCCTATTACTTGACTATTTCTTTTCACCACTGCAGCCAGCTCTGCTCTGCTTTTGATAAGGATGCAGCACAAAGTCCTATCAGCTAAAATCACCCTCTCTTCAGCCAACACTCTTGATATGAGATTAATATGAATCTCGTATGAGATTAATACCACCTACAGACAGAAGGGAAGATGTTCAGGTTTTAAAGTCAAAAAAGGACCATTACTATCTCAGCTTTCAGACTTTGGATTTTACAGAGGATTTGGCTTCCCCCCCAGTTAGATATAGGTACTATCTATTACTAACTGATGTGATCTTTCATCTATGAAGAGTGTTAAAATTTAATGACTGATACTTCACTGTCTCTGATGTAGTTCAGGCTGAAATATAAATACCAGAAAAAGAGCATTTCTCAGATTTAGGAAAACACACACTAAGCTTTATTTGGAATAGTGCACAGCTGAGACACTAACCTGGTTTGAACTTGGGCTTTTTAGAAAGGTCCTTGTGTGACAAAATGAAGCGAGACACAATTTCCTTTAAATCAGTGCTATGCAAACGTGAAACACTTGCACTGCTTACTTTACTGGAGCCTCAGAAAGCAGATGGTGCTAGCCTGCCAGTGAGTGCTATACATCCCAGGTGATATTTCAGCAAGAAAGATCTGTTAGTCAAGAACATTCTCTTTCCAGTCCGTGGGGAAGAAATTTATAGAGCAATGCGTTGTGGGACTGCTGATTTCTGAAACAGAAGATGGCCTTTTTATTTATTCGTTTGGGATTTTGGTTTTATAGCTTTGCTCACTGGTTCATCTTGGTGTCTTTCAGTGGAGCTGAGGCTCTGCAACAGACATGCTTCCTGAATAAGATTGTCTAGTTAATTTTTTTTATTTTTAGTACTTATGATGGCACTGAGATTTCTCTTCTCAGAAAAACACACGTATTCCTTTCTGCTGATTTATTTCTGACTTCTGCTGTCATAAGAATTCTCTCAGGACATTTGTTGTTCACTCAGTAATTTAAACTTTGTGAATTTCTTTAAACTTTGTTTAAGTTAAATCCCAGTATATTTTCCTCTGAATAATTTTTTTTTTTTTGCACTCAATCCCTGAAAAATGGTTTGTACTTTATTTATTTATTTATTTACTGCTATCTTTTTGATTCCACTGACAGTTTTCCAGCTCTTGCTAACAGCCCTCTGGTCAAGTGTCCTTGGAGAAAAGCAGACAAAATATTCTGTACTGGAATGTTTTTGAATTTGGAAAGCACACTAATAGACTCGAAAATTTAGCATTCTAGGGAATGACTACTGCAGAAGTTATTTGAACATGCACTGTTTTCAATACCATTTTCCCAGTCCTTGATGCTGCAGAGTCTCCATTTAGTGTACCTGCACCTGTGGGAAATATTGTATGAATACTTGGTTAGCTTTCTGGTCACGTCAGTGGAAAACAAGTTTGAATGCAGGAGGCAAACATCAGTGGAGAATGAGCTTCTATAATGTCGTCGTGGCTAGGCTTCGCGAATGAAGNTGCAGTCAGGACAGGTCCATTCTTCCTGCTGGAGAAGAACCATGCATATATTTGAGCTGTATTCTGCTTTGACACAGGGATGCCAACAGTGAATTTAGAACTGAATCTTATGAGTGTTATTAGAAAATGTTCTTAATAAACTAATTTACCTATTAAATTTAGTTACTGAAACCTTGCAGCCAGTGTGGCACAGCCAGAGGCATATTGAAAACAAGTGGACAGCTCTAAATTTGTCTGCTTAGAACTTTCTTCTTATTTCTCTCTAGATGAGCTCTTTCAAGGATGGAGAAGCAGCTCTCCATCTTCACTCTGGTGGTGCAGTACTGGAGGGGCACGTTTTGTGTGTACTGGAAAAGGGCATATCATCCTTCTGTGTGTTGTATGAGTTGGAGTAAATTTATGCTAAATCTTATGCTACAGAGTATCTTTGACAGAACCACTATAATGAAAGAAAGGAGAGAAAACACTTTTTCTAGGAATTAGTAAACTTTGTGAAACCTACTTGCCCTCACATCCTTAATTCCTAAATCTTATGCTACAGAGTATCTTTGACAGAACCACTATAATGAAAGAAAGGAGAGAAAACACTTTCTAGGAATTAGTAAACTTTGTGAAACCTACTTGCCCTCACATCCTTAATTCCTTTATGGGTGCATCTGCTGTGGATATAAACCAAGTTCTGTAGTAGTGGTCTCGGTCTATCAGGCAAGAAAACCTGTGTGGTTGAGATAATGTTTACCTAAGGCTTGGCAAAGCTGCAGAATGTTATGAAGAACCTCAAAGATAGGACATATGGTCAAAGCAGTTAATTGCATTGAAGGTTTCATACTGAACTTTTGTAACATATATGCAATAAAAACACAGAATACAATCAACAGAAGTGAAAAGATTTCTGTAGAGGACAAGTTTGTAGTAACTGTAACTGAGATGAGACACACAAGCTATTTTGAACAAGAACATTTTGAGTTTCTTGGTTTGAGTTTTTCTTTCCTATGTGTACAGGAAGCCAAAGGCTAGATACAATCTTTCAGGAAACAAGGAGTGATGCATGGATTGGGTTTGGGTGTCTTGCCTCTTGCATGATGCTAGCTTTGTAAATGAAATGGTAGAGATCATTTGAGTTCTATCAGGAGATATTACAAAATGTCTAGTTAAAGCAATTTCAGAAACTCTACCTCTTGATATTAGATCTCTTTAGAGTAGAAATCATAATAAATGCACATTAATATTAAATCTTATGTCTGTTTAATCAATTAAGCACATCCACAAAATTGAAAAGCTATTGCACATGTCCCCAGAGCTCGTGGCCATGGTTGGAAACAAGCAATAACTTCCTATGAGCTGCAGAGGGAACTTCCTTTGGAAAGCAAAGGACAAGTGGGGTTTATATCTCCAAAATTAGAGTTGTCAAGACTAAAGGTACCAGAAAGGTGTGTTTGTCATAAGCTGAGCTCGCTGTCTGACCCTTCCCATCAATAAAAAGCACAAAACCACACTACACAACTACATTTTTCACAAGTCTTCTTTGCTTTGCCATCTGTGCTGCCAACTGTTCTTCTACTGTATATTGTCTGCCTGAAGAAGTGCTAAGCAGGTGTGGCACATGTTTGGCTCATTCCTGCTTTGCATGTGTAATGTAATTATGTTTGACAGACTTGGTTTGATTGAGAGAAAACTATGAATTGGATTAAATGTTTTTTGTTTAGACTTTATTAGCTAAAGATGCCATTGCATAATTAATTTGTGAATAAGCAGCAATCTTGCAAATGAGGCAGTGAATCAAAAGCACAGGAAGACATTATAGCCTCTTCTCTAGATGAGTTTACACATTTCTTATTTGTAGTATTCATTAAAAATACATAAAGGCAGGTTAACAAAACATTGCAACAAAGAACCACAAACAAACCAGCCAGCCAGCCACAGAAGCCTTCATATATGCATATAAGTCAAAAAACTGAAAGCAAGCCAACTCAAAAACATGAGGCTGTGTTAAACATGAAAAGCTTTAACAATATTTGAATTCTATCCTCAAATGCTTTCTGTTCAACCCCAATGTTTTGGAGCAACAACTGTTTCAATGTAAAAAAAAAAAATATTTTTTTAAATGTAGGGAAATTTTCCATGTGAACCTCTTTAGCTTTTACTTGGAGAAGATACCAGTTGTCCTGGCCTTGCTGGCACAGAATCCTAGGCCAGCCATGGTGTGCTGGCCATTAGCATTTTGGAGTCAGCCAGGGCAGTGACCTGAGCTGCCTACAGGTGTATCCCTGACCATAAACATCATGCTTAGTATAAAGGAGGAAGTTTGCTGAGGAGAGGGGAGCCTCTTGCCTGGGCTCCTGCTGACCCTGCAGCTCGTCCTTCTTTGAAGGACTGCCTTCCCATCTGTGTGACTGCTGTACCTTTGCTGGGCTCACTAGAACTTTATGTATTTTATTTTGGTGTTGGTATTAGTTTGGCTGTTCCATTACATCCATTTTCATTTTAACCCAGAGGTCTCCTCTCCTTTTCCTGATTCCCCCTTCTCTGCTGGGGGGGGGGGAGGTGAGGGTGGTCATCAGACAATAGACCAACTACTGTAGTTTAGCACAGACACAGGCTGAATGTAGCCAATTCTCTTTACGTTTTAGGGATGGAAAGTCACTGTTGTAATTCCTCTTCTTTAAAGTATTTGCATTTATGTCTGTTTCTCCTCTGTGTATGTATATGTATGGCTAGGCTTCGCGAACAAAGATCCAGGGAGGGCTCCACCCNTCATACAAATCATACTACGTGGGAAGTGAAGAAAATCTGTATGATGCAGTGATTTGGCTTAGAACATGCTTTGTTTCAAGTGATTTCTCTTGTGGGCCTGCCTATGCCAGATCTAAAGAAAGGGTTGGGTTGACTTTAACTGTTCTTCTTGGCCTATGGGCAGAGAGGTTATGTGGAGGGCCCTGACAAGGAAAATCACCTCTTGGTGCCCTCAGAGCCTCGATGTTTCACTGGACTATTTGAGATAAATATACTACATTTTACATCAATTTTTCTACCTGATTTCTTGTTAGCTAGTTCTCATCTTTGAGCACATCTCCTCATCCTGGGCACGTGCTGTCCCAGTCAATCTTCCTTCTTGGCACTGTCACTATCATGCTTACTTCATACATTCCCTTTGGGTGCAATATACCAGCTTATCTCAGTTCAACAGAAATAAATATATCTAGCTCAGTTATACAAGGACATTTTCACTCTAGGGTCCCAAAGATGTAGGCTTTACTTGAACCAATGACAATAGGTTAAATTGAGGGTGTCCTAATGTGCTCACGGAAAATAGGCAGGCTGGAGTATCAGGTTACTTATTTTCTTCATTTTATTTTGCTTTTTTTCCCGTTTCTTTCTAGTAAAAAGTTAAGTGTCATTACAGGTACTTGTCATATATTTGTTTATTGCATTGTGATAGAATAAATACTGAGTTACTATTATCAATAATGTTGAGGTACTAACTTCCATGTTAGTAATGTGTTAGCAAAAGTTCTTAGTACAAACATCATCAAATACCACTACAAGGTAAAGGTACAAACTGGCCCTCTGAAAGTCAAATGTAGCAATTAGGTTCCTTTACCAGTAAGAACTCACCAGCCTTATAATTTATGTTAATTACACTTCCATCTTATTTTAATTGAACATATACCTATATGCCAGCATATGAGTGTAAAATCACCAACGCCCCACATACTGGGTGAGAACAAATAGTGTTTTTTTCCAGAACAATCCTGTTCAAATGCATCTTCTGTGGTAAAGGAATGAAACAAATCTGTTGGAGAAGTTGTGATAGGTTTAGCCATCCAACTTCTTCCTGCTGGCTCTTTTTCAGTCCTATGTGAAACATTGTGCTGCTTCTGCTTCCCAGCAGTGTTGCATTTCTTCTCTCAAGAGTAGTAATCACAATCTGGCAGGACAGAAGATTGATGCAGGGTCATTTAGTAAAAATTTTTCTTTCTTCAAACAAAGTTACTTCCTACCCTTTGCCAAGGCTTTATGGAGTGGTAAGATGGCTGATCTCCATTTTTACTCTAATTCTTTGGCCACTGCTCAAACCCTGCCTTCAGTCATATGCTCTCAATGATGATTATGTTCCTCTTATGCAGCACTTGGAGCCTTGAGCATCCATGCAGATGTATTGCTTTTGGTACTCCAGATAATGGTTTTTTCTTTGTTATTTCTACTTCCTATTTTTCTGTAAGTTTCCAGTCATCTTGGATCTTTTGGAGAAGATACTCAGAATATTAAGTACTACGACAATGGTGTTGATTTTTCTAAAGACTCTAATACTCTTTCAGGATCTCCATAATGCTTAAACACAGTTTTCTCTCCTTTGTGATTTTTATTACAGAATTCCTCTCTTTGTTGTTTGAGTTTCAACTGACTCCACTGCTTTTCAAATCCCTCTAGCCTTCCCTCAAATTTATTTACCTTAGTCTCAAAGGAAGCTGTGGAAGCTTGAAGGTTATCGATTTTTAAATGAAGAGATTGAAGAAGTTCTTTTACTGAGGTGTCTTGTAAAGTGTTTGAAGGCAGAGAGGCTGTGCTAGGCATGGAAGATGATGTTGTATCTTCAGGGTGGACTCACTTGACCCATCATGCAACAGGTTTTATTTAGTCCGTGGGGTTTTTCTAAGCACCTTCTGGCACGTTTTTGTTTGGTTGTTTGTCTCAAACAATGTCATAGCACTTGAGGAGACTGTTACCAGCAGGGTTTCAAAGACAGTGGTGAGCTTTTAGGCTTGTAAGTGTGTGATAGGAACTGTGACCTTTGCAGCAAAGCCATCAGATGATCTATGCTGTTGGAGTGCTGCTTAAAGCCACTATGGTCAGCATGAGCTTTGTGTCAGGATGCTTTGCACGGCCTCTGTCTGGGGTGTTAGAGACACCAGGCAAACAGGGATCTTACCTCAACCTCCTCAGAAATATCCAGAAACCAAGTGCAAGGAGGATGAGAATCACAAAATAACAGCAGGGAGTAAAGTGAGAGGAAAATGCATTTGTTAATAGAGTTTATTAGCAAATAGACTTGTTTAAAGCAAAGCAGGCAAAGATGTCTCTGTTTTGCCAAGTTGAAAAAAAAGTCCTAGAATCACAGTCTATTCATTTGGCAAACTCTTATTTTGTTTTTTTTCCCTTTGCTTCTTTCTGTTAGATTCTGGATTTGAATTGGGAGTCTCTGGGTCATAAATAACCAGGTCATTTTCCCGCTCTTGTACCTTAGTTGTACATCTTCCCTTCATTAATCAAAAGTTGCTGTTGCAATGAGGCTGTTAAGGCTCTGCCCTTCTCAAGCAGTTAGATCTGGCAGTTCAGTAAATCAGAAATGCCTAACATCCCTCTGACCACTTCATTTTTGCCATGTTGCTTGGGGGTTTGATCCCCACTGGAGATTCTTTGCTCTCATTAGTACTAGATCTTTCTAATAATATTGGTAGAGTCAGGGAAAGATGTGAAATACTTTGTGGTGATTTTAGGGCACACTGAAAGGGCATGACACAGATTTCTGTGATGTGAAACATTTTCCAAAAGGTTGTTAGTTGATTGTGGGCAAACTTTTAGGCTTTTAGATTTTTCCGTTATTCAGTTTCTTTTGTATTTTCTAAGGAAGAGCATTCATGTTTTCAAACCTAATATACAAAGTACATTCTCCTTCAGAAGAGTAGTTATTATACCAAACTAGCCCCTCTAACCAGTGGTTGGCTCTGACAAGGGAAGGAGAGGCTTCCATCAGAGCACTTGAACAAAACTCCCAAACCTTGAGGCTGCTAGGGAAGCTTGGACTTGGGAGTAAATATTATGGTACAGGATTGTTTTTATTTATATTAAATGTATCCGTTATGAACAGAAATAACATGCCTGCTTAAAGAGGTGTTTAGAGAAGGCTTTTTGTGTTACAAAACACTGACTGTTCTCTGAAAGGGACAGAACTCAGCACATTTCAGATTCATCTTTGACACATCAGAAGCTGAGACTGATTGCTTTGCTATTGATACAAAAAAGTTCCAAGAGATGAGAACTTTTGAATTTCATTCAATGGTGAATTCATGTCTAAGCTTCAAAATAATGTTTGAAAGTTGTCCAAGAAGTAATAAATTACTGCAGAACCCTCTTGTAATTACTGCTTTTATTTTTCACATACTTAGTCCCTTAAATAATTTTACCTACTTTTCAAGTATTTTGGATCAAAGCAAAATTAATTACTACTAAAAAAAGCATAAGCAAACTTAGTCAAGTCTGTGTTTTACAATAGGTCCTGTCTTCTAAGGTTCTTTGATTCTGCAAATTTTTTGTCACTCAAGACTGCAAGGGAAGTCTCTTCCATCTGACATGCCTTCAGATGGCTTCACTGAGCTTGACATGCAGCATTTCCCTCCTTATGTATAATGTTATCAATCTTTAGAGCATGCTGATATTGAAGTGTTCAATGTAACACTTGTGATTTACAATATTTTTACAATATATTATAATATACAATCTATGACCAAACAAAAATCAGCTATGAAAATTAAATATCTAGTTTATTTACCGAGAAGAGTAACACTGGAAACCTTCTGAAGCTATTAATATGATAAAAGATAATGACATTTCTACTTTGAAGTAACTTATTCAAAGTATACTTGTAATGCTGTAGGCTGGAATTTTCAAAGCAGCACAGGAAAGGTAGATATCAGGCTCTCATTGAGTTTCAATTGGGTGATCTAGAGAACTGAATTTAAGAATATCCTTGGAAAAAGGAGTTTCAGTAGGTCTAGAGGGAATAAGTCTGGTAGTTTCTGAACTTCCTTTTAACAGTGAAGTAGAAATTTATTAGTACATGTTCTTTTTTATGCATCTTAATCTTCTTTCCCAATTTAGCAGCACTAAAAAGAGGTCCTGAGTTACTCTTACATGTCTTCTCATTTTCTTAACTTGAAAAATAATTTGGCTTTGTAAGATTTAAGAATTTTAACATGTATGATAACGAGGCTTTTGGGCATAATGTATAATGCTGAGAAGCACCATTTTTTGACTGTATTAACCAGTATCAGCCTATCTTTCTTGTTTCTGACAAGGAGCCTGTATATTTAGCAGGACTAGGGTATTTACAGTGGCATTATGGCACTGGCTGCTAGTTGTCTGTACCTCTCCTAGGAAGTGACCAAACTACACTAACTGCGTATTTTATTTCCCCTGTATCTTTTCTACCTTTTGTTCTAGGGGAGGTGACCTACAGTTAGAGACCACATTATTTTGGCTATTTGTACCACTTGCACTAAGTGCTGGAAGTGTTACAGCTGTCAAAGATGCTACATGGTGTTTTTAGAGAAACTGGGGAATAAACAGAAGATGATATTTTTGTTCTGCACAAGAGATGTATGTACAAGAGACAGAAGAAAATCATCTGGAAACAGATGTTTTCTTCACTTTTCTTGGGACTCCTTGTCCAGATGTAGTTATGTTTCCACACTTCCCCCATTACCACTAATTTATCTGAGCTTTCAGGCAGGGCTGCAGAAGACCAAGGGTACATTTTCTCCAAAAACTAAGGGATTATGTTGTGTTCATCTCAAAGAATACTGACTACTGACTTCCTTAGACAAGAAAGCCTTTTTAGGAGTAGTAAGTAACTTATGTTTTGATGTTTGACAGTAAAGTGTTTTTCTCTTCTTGTAGCATGCTTTTACTCTTGGTCATACTATCCATCTTGCTTGGAAATCTGATTATAGTGTTCAGTTATGAACTCCTGAGGCATTAAAACCCATAGGATTCTTCTAGACAGTTTAAAATTCCTTGTTTAAAAAAAACCCAACACCAAACTTATCTGTGCATCTGTTTCAAATAAGCTTTCAATCTATTAAAATGTGTGTGTGGGGGGGAAAAAAAAAGTATGAAAGCTAACCTGCCTAACCCTTCTTCCTTTTTCTTTACAAAGCCAACCTTGTCCTATTCAGCCACCCAACATAAATGCAGTAGACTAGGTTCTGCTGTCAGTATTCTTTTCCTGGATAGACTGGAGTTTCCATGTTCCATGGGCTACTTTTCATTATTTTTTAATTTTTTGCTGTTCCTGAATGAAAGCCAGGATGCTGTTGTATCCCTTCATTGCCTAGCAAATTACATTAGCACAGAATGATAGAATTGCCAAACACTAGCAGATGCAATTGTTATAGTGCAATAAAATGTCACAACTGAGAACACAGTTTGTATTTTCATTTAAAAGTTTTGGTTTTCAATATGGAACTTGAACACGATAGGAAAGTGAGTTTCAACATGTCTGTTTGTCTTCAACCAATGTAGTTTTATTTAGTAAGAAAAAAATGGCAAGTATCCACATCCCAACTGTAGAAAATAGCCAGGTTGTCCTGAGGTGGTCTCTGTGTATCAAACCCTTCAGCAGTGTGAGTGCTACTGATCTGGGGGCTTGGGGACTTCCCAGTGGGAAGGGGAGATGCTGGCAAAAGCAATTCTGAGACATATTTTGTGTACAGCAAATCATACATTGCACCATAAGCTGCATTTTCATTAGTCAAGTTGACCTTTATTGAAGAAGAGAAATGTGGTACATGATGACATTAACCTGTAGGAAATGCAAAACTGTAATGAGAATTTCTTTTTTTTTTTTCTTTTTAAGTCTGTGGAAAGAAATGTGCAAAAGCAAATTTTCTCTAAAAAAAAAACAGACTTCCATATTCTCTTTGCAGTTATTTAAGTATTAAGACTTAAACTAATATTTCCTTGTAATTGTTTTGATGACTGATTTCTTTGAATTGATGTGTCTGCAAGTAGAAAACTTTTGAATTTACAGATATTTGAATTGATATGATCTCTTTTTGTTTTTTTCTGCCCCATTCTATCTGCATTCATTGCAGGCAAATCAATGAAAATTGATAAACCCATGATGGAAAAAAGGAATATATTTGTATTCATTACAAGGGATTGGGGATAATAATAAAATGCAATGTTGTTATAGTGAGATATAAACCCAAGCTAAGGAATTGTTCAATATGTGACTAGCTAGATACATTTCATTACTGGGATGTGGAGCAGCTTGATAGCGGAAGCCAATAATTTAAAGAGTCTTGAGCAGAGGGTTATGCTGACAATCCAGTTCAATACCTTAATTGACAATAAATCCTGCTTGCCTATAAAAAGCACTTGACTAGTCATTTTCAAGATGGTCATGATTTTTTATGATGCGGAACTTTTAATTTACAGGGATGATAAAAATAGATTTACTTTCAGCCACTTGTATTTGATTTAATTACCTAATCAACTATAAATCATCTACTATTGAAAAAGTAATTTAACAGAGATGATATTTTGTCATCTTTTTTTCTTAAGTGGGAAAGAGTCTTTTGTAAAGGAAGGGGAAAAAACTTTAGAGGAATTAAAAAACTCTAACCTTTTTAAGAGAGGTTCAGAGTCAAGAAGTTTCAATTTACTGAATGAAGGCCTTGGCTTTTGGAAAGATTGTGGTTACTTAATCTCCTGTTAAGAAAACAGACAGTAAAAGAGCAGTATGGCAAAGGGTTAGCTATGGATATTGGGGATCTGAAACAGGCCTTGTGCAATGTGACTTCCCTGTCAGAGACTTGTTTGGGATAAATACCTCACCATTCCCACATGAGAAACTTCCAGCGTGGCCGTGGGGAAAGAATCTACTGTACCTTGTGTGGGCAAGGAACAAAGAAACCAGTCTAAGTCAGAATGCAAGTGAGGCATCAGGGAGTGAATTAAACTGCAGATTTTAATCTCAAAATGAAATGAGGATGGTAAGTTTTCCTATATTTTAATGGCTAGTTCACAAAAATTGGTGTAGTATAAGGAAAAATCTGAGTAACAAAGTGCAGATTAAACAAAAATGAAGGAAGGATGAGGTTTTATAAACAAAAGGTAAAATTATTTAGAGTTTTCCCTGTACAATGTTATGAAAGAGGAAAACGATACACTGGGATGAAAATTTTTCATCCTACAAATCTCCTAAAGCCTTGCTTGAAAATCATTGTGGATGTCATTAAAAGAGTGTGTAAGACATATCCCCCAAATCACCTTTACACAATGCTGATAGTGCTCTAGATGAAAACCTTTCCAGAAAAAGAGCTTTTTTGGAATCTATTCAGAGAAGATTTTTGGTCAGATGAGCTAGAGGTGTGAAAGAGACTCAAAGATTACAAAGTAAGAATTTATTGTAAAACTTTTGCTATTGGGTGTTCTTATTTGACATTATTTTCAAAAACAGATCAAACCCCAAATGCACTATGGGCATATCTCCTACCTTCTAAGGGAGTGTGGGATGTGGACAAGAAATGGGAAATTATTCCAGTAAGAAAATATTGTATGGTCTAGATGAGAAAAAAACATAGTGTGTTACTGTGAGATTATAAAAATAATAAAAGTTAAGAAAGTACAGAAAGTAAAGATAGCCATTAATGTTATGAATGAAGAAAAATCAATGCTAGAAAATATCTCCTGGAGAATTCAGGTCACTTTATGAGTTGGGAGTAAAGCCAGCTTCTATAATAAAGGTAAGAGAATCATGTGAAATAATGAAAACTGAACCGGAAAGTGGAGCTTTTGAGACTAAATTACCCCGAGAGCTAGAAGGCTTTATTAAATTTAAGGAAATACACACAAAGAAAAGTATGTATGTTAATAAAAATGTGCATTTTTCTTGTGGATAACAACAAGCCTTAAAAATCCTGAAGTAATGGGTATATTATAAATCCTATAACTCTTTCCAAGGAAGACCTAGGAACTTGGCATTTTAATTTTCACAATCAAACCTTTCATATTGGGAAGTGTGCAGTCTAATTCACAACCAAGATGAAATTAAATCTGCCTTCACAAAATTCTTCAGAATTACCATAGGTAAATGAAAATTGCCATATTGAGTTAGACTGGTACCCTTTTATCAGATGCAGCAGAAATTAGCTACTGGGAAGGTAGTATAAGAAACCCTGAATAGGATAATTAGGATATAGTTACCTATACAGAAAAGTTGGTTTTTCCTACTCAGTGAGAGTAGGAGAGACTGGATTACAGAGACAGGAAGATTATGTTCATTCCAACTGTTCAGAGCTTATTTTTACACCCTCTCCCCCTTTTACTTAACTGAGTGTTAGAATTCAGGGGATTTTAGAATGCTTCTTTTGTATAATTACTCACGTGTGCTGCTAGGGATGAGCTTTTGAATTACCAGCCTTGTTTCAGTTCTCATTGACTTATTTTTGTGTTTGGATCTGGATATTAATTTTCTGAGAACAGATTGAGGTCTTGACTGCATCCATTAGCTGACTGTGTGGCTTTATTCAGTATATGAAATTCTAAACTGAAGCTGTCCTGATGCCATGCCTGATGTCTGCTGCCTCAGAAATGGACATGGCTCCAGTTTAAAGTGAGCTCATGATATGAAGTGCACAATCACATGAGGCACTGCAACATTTCTGTCCAGAGTACAGGTGGAAATGGTGGCTTAAATGGACAGGACATATATGGGAAGTGTGACTAATCTGGATATGTCAGATTTGCTACAAATGTAGTTGCTCTACAGTGCTGATATACATAACATTTTCTGTTGCTGGACACCTACTTATGTGACACAGAATTCTTGCACAGGATAAGACTAATGAGAAATTTGAAGGATATAGAACCTCAAGAGCATTATTCTTTCTCTTGTAGATATGTGTAGTTATTACGCCAGTAGTTGTTTTATTCTTCTGTGATTAGCAATAGTTTTGTATTGGTTTGCTTCAGGAATACTCAAGTTTATGAGCTGACCATGCATGAAGCCTATTTGACAAGCATACAAACCATTAATTAAGTTTCTAAGGGAAAAAGAATGAGCCTTCCAGCAGTAGCTGAATGTTCTTTTGGCCCAAAACGTCACCTCGATAGCAGAAGTCTGAGCATCATGTTGTGACTATACTTTTCCTATGCTGAGCCCTGCCAGATTTTTGTTGTCAAATTAAAACAGAGAATGCAGCCTCAAAATAAATACCACGATGAGCAGTGTGCCAGAGGTGATCACCTTTAAAAATGTTGTAGAGCACTTGATTTTTCTGATGTATTGGGTTTGTATGGGGAGGTTTTGGTAGCTGCTGGGCTGCAGGGGTGGCTTCTGTGAGAAGCTGCTAGAAGCTTCCCCTGTGTGTGATAGAGCCAAGGCCAGGTGGCTCTGAGACAGACTCACTGCTGGCCAAGGCCAAGCCCATCAGGGACTGAGGTGGTGCCTCTGTGACAACATGTTTAAGAGGAGGAAGGACTCACAATGGAGAAGTTCATGGAGGACTGGTTCCTGTGGGAGAGATTCCATACCAGAGCAGGGAAAGAGTCTGAAGAATCCTCCTCCTTCAGCCATAGGAGGAAGTAGCAGCAGAGACTGTGTCATGAACTGACTGCAGCCTCTGTTCCCTGTCTCCCCTTTGCTGCTGGAGAAATCAGGAGTAAAGTTAAGTATGGGAAGAAGAGGGGGAAAATGTTTTAAGATTTGGTTTTATTTCTTAGTATCCTAATTTTTGAGCACATTATAAGAAGTAGCAGTGAAGCTGCAATAGGAGGAGAGCAGGAGTTTTTATGTTCATACTCACCTGAGTATGAAAGAGTTTATGATACACTCTCACAAGTCCATTTTTTCCTACAACCTTTCAAAATTAGTGTCCATGAATATTTCTAAAAGACTTGATAGGTTTCCCTTTTCTTGCCCTCCCAGGAACCAAAGACAAAGTGAGACAAATGTACAGCCTGTGAACAGCAGCTATAGAGTTCCCATAGCAATCCTGATTTCATGAACATCCTTGCAAGTTTCTTCCTCTTTCAGTATTTGTTTTGCATTTGTATACTTTATCAGGCTAAATGTTTTAAAGGCAAAATTTTGATTAAATTAATCCTGCTTAAATTACTTTGGAAGGAAGAACAGTAGAAAGAGAAGATGGTATATGTAATTACTTTGGGTTTTTTGATGTGTTCAGAGGTAAACCTGGTTGTATTTATTTTATGTGTAAATTTTTGCCTTAAAATAGTCGTCCTCTTCCCAAATATGCTGCAATAAACCCCACTGAAGTCAGTTCCATTGGCTGTAAAACTGATGTTTATAGGGAAAAAGGGTAATATATAACAAAGTATAACTGAGTACTGAACTTCTTAGTGGAAATATTTAAAATTCAACTTTTCCCCCATGTACTCAAAGTTAGATCAGAAGTATGACATTCGTTTACATTTAGCCTTATTTCTACCTTTCTTCCCATCACAGTCTCAACAAATATACCCCTATTGCACGTTCTGAAGTGGAAGTATTACAGGCAGAGTTGAGGAGTTTGCTTCAACAAGTGCAGGTGCCAACATTTCCATCATTTTAACTGTATGATTCTGTCCTTAAAAGGCACTCTCTTCCCACATGAGGGCTGTGAATGATGCTGTGCTATAGCTGCATCCCTATATAGAATTAAGGTAGAAGTTTGTTATGGATTTTTCTGAGGAGGACTAATTCTTTTCCAAATACATGATTTTTTTGTTTGTTTGTTTTTTTAGACTGAGCTAGGTAGGAAATAAGTATCAGATAATTGGCATTTGTTCTAAGATAATAAATAACTAACAGGTTTAAAAAAAGTAGAGAAGAAACAGAATTATTTAGTTGTTGATACTAGCAGCAGGGCAGAAAAAAGATCATTTTCACTATTGTAAGAACACACTGACTGCCTTTAAATAAACTCAGTCTTTCTTGAATGCTCTAAGTAAAAACTATTACTTTCTTCTGTTATTACTGCAAGTATAGATTGGGAATTGACCCAAACAACAATTCCTTCTGGTTTAATATTTCAGACCCTAAAAACATATATCTTTTTCTTCACTCAGTATTTGCTAAAAATGATGATTTATTGTTTTCCACATAATGATGAGAATGTTCTCTGAACAGTCATTTGCAGTGTTTCCTGCTTTCTGCCTTGGTTCTCTAGTACTGATTCTCTAATTCCCTGTCCCAGAGCAGGTTTGTGTCACATCTGTAGTGTTCCTAATGAGTTGCTAATGAGGCTTTGCAAATGTGGAGGAGAGACAATGAGGTGCTGGTGGTAGGGAGGCTGATCTAGAGCAAGGATTCAGCATCTGGAAGAGTTAAGTTATCGTCTCTCTGTGCACTCTCCCCCATGTAACTCCAATGCCCAGAGCTTTCAGAGAATAAGCTGGCTCTACTCAAATGCTGTCTTGGTTTGAGTAGCACTTCTTGGTATATTCTGCTTAGGAGTTTTGCAGTTTGCATTCCTAAATTCCACAGCTGGAAAGGGAAAACCAAAAAACTCACCTGACAGAAAGAGAATGCGTGGCTTAACAAAATTAGTCCCACATTCAAAATTGATGAGGATCACGTTTTGAATTGGTAGCAGATGGAAAAGTGCCGAGGTTTGTCTTAGTGTCTTTAATACTTATGCTAGAATGTGTTTTTATTTCTTGCATGGTTCACTTGAGTCTTATAATTCTAGTAAGATTCCCCATAAACAGTCTACAATGTCTACTGATTCCCTTCTCGAAAGAACAGTAAGTCTAACTTTGTTCAAATGAAATGTGAGCTAATTAAGGTGAAAGTGTTTCATGCTTTTCATCACTTATTTTGGCTAGTCAGATTATATTTAATCCACTTACTCTGAAGTATCTTTTTGAGTAAAAATAGTAAAAAAAAAAAAAAGATGGTGAAGGGAGTAGATTAGTTGGCAAATTCCTCACTTTTCAAGAAAATGAGCAAAACTGAAAGACTTAGAGAGTGAGTAGCTGGTGCCCTTGTGTTAATTATCTTTTTTTGTATTGACATTTTGGATCAAATTAACCTTTTGGTATATGTCTTGTATGTAAAACGTGGGAAGCTACATCACTCAGGGAAGAGTGTCTGGTCTGTTGTCATTACAGAACATGGCCATGGACTATTATTCAACAGTTCTGCAAGTTAAGAAATAATTTTAATATGCTTTTCCTAACTGCTTAAGCTGCTTACTTACTAAGTTCAATCTTCTTTCTAAAGGAGACTCTTTATTTGTGGAAGTATTTATACAAAGAATACGGGCATTATTTTATAGAGACTTTCTAAAGAACAAGACAAGTCTATTTGAAGCTTTTCTTTGGTATTAACTAGATATTTTATCATAAGTGAGCAGGGTGTTTCTGGTTCACTGGTCTTTATTGCTTTCTTGAATGCACTTCAACCTCATTCACAGTTCAAGTCTATATAATCCTTGTGCCTTTCATACTTTTAAATCCTCCACAGTGTTTTCTGTATATCTTACTCTGCTAATATCCACAGAACTTGGGTCTTAAAGCGCTTTCCTGAGCTGGCATCATTCTGCACTGAGAGTGAGATACACATTTTCACCAACCCTTTACTGCTCATAAGCAAGGGCAATGTTTTCTTAAATGCCACCAGTCCCCGACCTCAGTTTTCCCCTCTGAAACCCCAAATCCTTTCTTTACATTGAAAATATGAACTGTAGCTTGCTCATTCATTTCTTCTTGCTCTGAACACTAGTTATGGGTCTGCTGCCCAATTTTCTTCAACTGAGCAGACTCTCCATTTGCTGCTGCTTACTTTCTTTCCACCAATACTTTCTCCTTGAACTTGAAATGAAAAGGGAGTTTGAGTTATGTAAAGATGCAAACATACTTGATAATGGCCAGAGAGCTTATAGCTTCTTTTCTGGGTTGTTAAAAGCTTGTCTATGATTATTGCAAGGTAACTTTACCTATTTCACCTTACATAGCTGTGCTATTCACAACATCAGTTGGATTTGTTGGAAATGATTTGATAGTCTCTTGAATGCTACTAGGCACCCTTGGTGTATATGTTTATTATGATAAAGCCTGTCTGTAGCTACAAGACTTACTTAGATGAATGCCTGCCTTGGAATAATTTTGAAGTGTGGCAAAGATCTTTTTATATTACAAAATGCCTAAACAAAAAAAAAATCTTTTCTGCTGTGACTAGTTTTGTCATTAAGTAAATGAAACTGCTTTGGCTTTAGGTTTTAAATCTAAAGTGGGAAAAATTTTTTCTGCTCTCACATAGCAACTGAAATCAATATGAATGTTACTAATCAAACTGCCTAGACCTATTCTCATTCTCACCCTTATCATGTCAACCTTTCCTGTAAATACTTTTAGGTAAGATATTTTGAATAACTAGAGAGAAGTGAATAGTGTCACACAGGCCTTTTATTCCTGTCTCTTCCTGTATGCTAAGGTGGTAATATTTTTGTTTACTTATCTGCAGACTCCCCTCTGCTGCACTACCCTTTCAGTGAAAGGTGAAACATTGGTGTTGGCTATTGTCAGTTAAAGAAAATTTTAGTTCATGTCTTTTGCAGACCATTTAAAGGAATCCATGAAGAAGAACATGCTTTCACTCAGATGAACAGCATGATCCTTTTTTCTTAGGTTTTAAGGCACTACAGATTATAACTTTGTAACTATACTGGAATTAAACAAAGAAGGGCATGCAATAAAATATCTTAATTGTTCCACATTTTCAGGCACTAGGCTTGATCATGTCTTTGTGCATTACCTGCTCTCTTTAACAGTCAGAGGAGACTATTAGCTGGAGGAGAGACGTATATGTTTTATAAACCACCTGTACAAAAGCAAGGCTATTAAATTGCCTTCTGTTGAGAGTATGAGACATTTAGACTCAAAAAATAGAGAGTATAGTTTGAAATGAATTCTTGATCTCTGTAGTATAGCTCTGGGTTTTTTTGCAACACTGTGAGCCTCCCACAGCAAACCCTCATGTAACAAGTGTGGGTACAGAAGCTCTTTGTCACAACTTTGTGTGTGAGCTTTACAGCCCAGGAGGGCTTCAGAGAGACTGAGCGTGGGTGGAGCTGAGGGTGGAGAGGGTTGGAGGAGGCAGTGTCCTCTTTTGTCCTTTCTCTGCTTGCCAGGGGGAGGAACATCATAGCAGGAGAAAGTCAGCTTCCCCTCGTGCTATAGGAATTTACAGTGCTTACTTCAGTAACAAGGCCTAGTCCTAAAATTGAGTAGCTGCATCTCTGAATCTGGCTAGAGTCCTAGTGATTTTGCTAAAAGTCAGCAGTAATATATGGGCCTAACTATCTGCCTGATCCCTCAGCTGCAACTATCAAACATTTGGCTTCTCTTTAAAATACCTCAAGATAGTGTTTTCAGCATTTGTTACGTTAATTAGCAGTTTGTTTTCTCCTGTGTTCTAGCAAATGCTCACTCTACCATCCTGTATCATAACCTAATGTAGAAGGTCTGGGAAGATGAGGGATTTTTTTGCTTTTACAGAACCAGTGTTGTTCTTTTGCTTATATATTTAAAAAATACATACCACTATTTGTAATTATATACATAATGAATGTTAGAAGTTTAACTGTATAGCACATTCTTTTATGGTTATTACAGTCATCTTTTGCTGAAATTCACCTATCTACTGTGTGATGCAAATGGATTTGCAAGATTCACTACTGATAAAAAAATAAAAATCATTGAATGATTTGATTTTGGCCAGATATTTCTGTGCTTTGTGGCCTTTAGTAGTGAACCAGATTAAACTAGGGGCTAGGATGGTGACCATGAGACAAGTGAGGTAGGAAATACTTCCATTGACATCACTTGCTTTGCACCAAGTCTAACATTAGCTTTTCCTGTATAGTCTGATTTAAGACAGAGAGGACAAAGGAGTAGAATGTGCTGTATTCTAGATTACTGCAAAACAGTTCACACAGAAATTAGGAAGCCAAAACAAATGAAGCACATTAAAGTACTTCAAGGAGTAACAAAAGTGTCCATCAGGATTTCAGCGTGCTTTTTGAATAAGATAGGGTGAATTTAATGAGTGACTTCAATGAGTAATATGATAGTTCTGTCCTGAAAGTGAATGGAGATTAATTCAGAATCTGGAATTACACCAGAGTTGTAGGAATTAACAATCAGCTGCATAAAAAAGAATCATCTGCAGTAGATGAAAAGACCATTAGTTCTTTGAAAATGTCTGGTATCTAACAAGACTGCTAACAAGGAGACCTTAGCAGAAAAGAAATGAGGGGGGTTTTGTGAGCAGCAGAACAAGAAGTCTGGTTTCCTACACTTTTTTTGCATCTTAAATCCCTGTGTGTCTCCTTTTCAAATACTTCTCACGTGTGTGTTCTCCTTATAGCAACCTCCTTTTCCAGTTCCCTCCAATAGGGCCCACATTTCCCCTCAGGAACCTGCTGGTGTCCCCTGTCTTCCCACTCCAAGTCTCTCCCTCTCCTCTGTGATCCCACCAGCACCCTGACTCCCTCTACACATCTTTCCAGCATTTTGGTCAGTTACTGTGGTGAAAAGCTACCTGTGTATCAATTGGTGAGCTAGCTGCTTCTGACAAAGCTGAACTCTCTTGTCTTTCCTTTGACAGGATATAAGAAGGTTTATTTCCTCTACCCACATGTCAAGCATGGTTAAAACTGATCAGGGAGAGGTGCTAAATGTACAGTATCTCAGAAAGAACCACAGCTTAAGGATCTATAGTGTCACTGGATCAAATACTGGTGCAAAATACCTTTGGCTGGGGGAAACACCAGTTTGTGGTGTTGGGCCCGAGCAGCTTTCTAAACCTTCAGGTCCACAAACAAAAAACCCGAATAAGCGAAGTCCTGACTCCAGCAACATCACACTTGGCAGCTTCTGTCACCAGGACTGTAGCATGAGCAGTTCCCTGGGACTTGGGCACCAACAGCAGATGTTCAGGACTGCAACCCTACTGTGCTGATTGATGTTTAAAAACTGGTATAGGTTCTGATGTTATAGACTCTGATACTTTTTAAAAACAGCTCTATCACCAATTTAATTTATGTTGAAACAGTCTCTGCCTTTTGTGGATTAGGCTGTTTTATTGAGTGCAGGGTAGCTGATCTGATGAAAGGATGATTGCTGCATATGTGTATGTTCTCCCCAGCTCAGCACTTCCCCCCCGTCACCCAGCTCTACATTCCATGCAGACAGAGGTGTGGGACATTGTGTGTATTTCAGATGTATGATATCCTTTTCATGACAGCAACACTGGACCCTGTATGTACAATCATAGTGACTGAGCAGATCCATAGATGTCAGCAGCAAACGTGCTATGTAGATAATGTTCAAGGTAACAAACCTGCATTTCCAAAAATCTTTGTCAGCAGAGGTGTTTTTAAGAGGGACAAGTTTTTTCTGTGAACGGAGGACTGGTTAAAAAGCAGAAGCAAAGGATAGGCAGAAATGCTCAATTTTCATGCTGGAAGGAAGTTGTTAATGAGGTCTCACAAGGCTCTGTGCTAAACTTTGTGCTGTGTATTTACAGAGAGCTTCTCTGGCAAAGTTTGCTGGGTGTGAAGTGATGCAGGACAACTTAATCTATAGCAGACATGTAGAAGTTACAGGAGGATCACTTAACATTGAGTTATTGGACAATTAATTCAAAGTATTGTTTATAGAGGGGAAAGTAATTCTAACTTTACTTATGTCATTATGGGCTCCAAATTAAACATTGCCACTCACGAAAGACATCTTAAAGTCACTGTAAATTGTTCTCTTAAGACATCAGGTTAGTGCTGAGTTGCTGCCAAAACACTAAGTAGAACATTAGCAATTGCTAGGAAATCAAAAGGGAAACACATGAGAAAATGCCCATATGGGGAAAGATTAAATAAACAAGGACAGCTAAACAACTCTTGAGAAGTTACTTGAGTAAGACCCCAATTTCTACACTGGGATTCAGCAATGCTCTGATTTAGGGGTTTTATACATTTTCTGTAATTAGTTAGATGTCTTGAAATTTTCCTTTAAGTGAAAAGGAAGCTCAAATAAATCAGTATGGGATGACAACACAACAAACAGGAAACTGTTGCTTCTATTCAGCTATGGGTTGATTTCTGATTTTGTGTGCACAGTTAAAGATATCTTTCTAGTTTCTGAAGTGAGCCTAGCCCTCTGACAGCCAACATTTCTGGTCTCCAAGCTGTGAAAATAGACCTGTTACCCTCTGAGAGCTAGATCTACATAAATTTTTGTTTTCCTATTGTTGCTATGCTTTTGCATTTCTCACAGGTTTAAATGGTATAGCTTTTTCTGCCTCTCCTACCAAGGGTTGCCAAATGCTAAAATTGGGGTACCACAAGCATGTGAATACCATGTTCTCTTCCTCCTAGGTAACTAAATGTTGGTTATTTTCTTGCTCTGTGAGGACTATTACATAATTTTTTTTATGGAATAAAGGAGTCCAGAAACTTCTGGTTTGCCACTGCAGAGAGCTAAATAATGTGAAAAGATCCAGGTTTTCAAGTATAGAGACTTTGACCCACTTATTTCCATGGCAAACAATCACCTCTAAAAATATTTCTAACCTTTCTTTAAAGTTGGTTTAAAGCATTTGATGTATAAAGTAAAGAATTGGTTGTAGCAAGGTCCCTTACTCCCTTTCCCTTTTAGCAGCAGATTGTATTTAACCCCCTCCCCCCCACACACCACCACCTTTTTGCTCACTTCTCAGCTGTACCAGGGATGGTATTTGCTCTTTCCTGGGGGGAAAAAAGAAAAAATAACTTGATAGAGGCTAGCACATGCTGCTTCTGTTAGAACTCAGTGTTGTTCCCTTGAAGAAACAGTGAGACAAACGCTTGCAAAAAAGCAGAGCAGAGCAAGCCTGGCTGTAAATGCAGCTCCTGCTTGGGATCTGGCTGTTTGCTTGCAGCTCTACTGGTGGGACCGAGGAGCAAAGGGCATGCTCCCACTTGCCACTACGGGAGAGATTTGGCTGGTAGGGCTGCGAACGAGGGAGCCAGGAGACATCCTGTTTGTCAGGGAGAAATCCTTCCTGACACTGCTGAAGCCTCTTCTGTAGTTTTCCAGCAGGAGCAGCACGCTAACACTGTCAACTTTCCCTGACATGGCACGCACATGGAAAGCTTGCTCTTTACCTCTTATTACTGTGCTAGCAAATGCAGTTATACTGCAAAATGTCATCATTACTAGTTTGTGTTACTTGCAGGGTGGTTTTATGCTCGGTCTTTGTTTGGAAAATGCTTTGCTGGCAGATATATATTTCTCTCCATGAAGCGTTCTTGGCAATCTGAAAAAAATAACAGTTTGATCCATAGTGCTGTGTCTAGCTGACAGTGCAAAGAGGAGATTTTTCCACCTGTTCATGCACTATGCATGAAATGCAATTATTCAACCCAGAAAGTGATTAGGACATTAGGCTCCTTGTGTGAAAAAATTTCCTTGTATCCTTAGTGATCCCAAGGGTCTTGTTTGATAACTTTGAAAGCAGGGTGAGAGGAGAAGGGTGTCTTAAAAATATGTTTGTCACAAAGGGTTAAAAAAAGAGAAAGCTGATTTGACCAGCTGGAAATGGGCTGAAAGAATTTACATTACAATAACTAAGTAAGAAAATGTGGTGAAATGCAAAATCATGTAAAACCAGAGCAACCCCAGAGGAATAATACTATTGAGAAAGTCACAGTGAGTACAAAACACTGATTTGGAATTTTTTTTCCATTTCAAAACCAACAAAACTGGATGGGAACTAGGTGCCCCAAAGGCTCATTTCTAGTGCATAAGCATTTGGGGGAGAGGGGGGGACAAAAAAGCTCTCACTGTTCAGTAGCACCACCACCAAAACCTAAAGGATGTCTAGTCTCCTTATTCATGGACTCATTGAATCTGTGATTTTGGGATTAATGGACTGAGCACAAAGCAGATACAGAGCCCCTGGCTTCCTGCAGAATGTATTCTGTTTCATCTTGTCATGCTGACATCCTGAACTCCTTGCTAACATGGAATCAGTAATTGCCTCTATGACTACTGAATGGTCATTATGTCACATAGATCATAGCTCCTCTACCAGCATATCTTTCAG
Organism: Bucco capensis; assembly: GCA_013396975.1. Taxonomy (NCBI): domain Eukaryota; kingdom Metazoa; phylum Chordata; class Aves; order Piciformes; family Bucconidae; genus Bucco; species Bucco capensis. Next base: position 201,857 of record VWZO01013040.1, read on the forward strand.
ATTTTCAAAGACAGAGAAAAAAATAAAAGGCAACTCTTTGCCTAGCATCATAACACAGTTTGTTGCTTTAATAAATATTGAGTTCATCTAAATGGATATGAATAAATAGACTAAAATACTACTTTCAGCAGTTTTAAAATAAAACTAGAGAAAACTTTTTGTGTGCCAGGTAAATTAAAATATCTGTGCCAAATGTGATGCTTAATAATGCAGCCAGAAAATGCAGATGGGTGAAGAAAAACATGGCAAACCCAACCAAATTATGCTACATAAACTGCTCTTTTTTGATCCTAGACACTGGAAAAAAAATTCATTCTAGCAGTATTATAAACAAATCTGAGGTTTAAGAAGAAATGTCATTGTTGCTATTGCCAGTTTTAATATTTTAACTAATAATTCAGATCCAGATTAATAAATGAACAGTAATAAAACGATGATGTGCACATCAGTTGGAATATAAAAGGTGGTGACTGCAAACCCTTGAAAACCATGCCAGCCTAACCAAAATATTATCAGTGTATTGACATCAGCAATGTGAAAAACTCAAACATTATCCATCATATCTAAATAGCAAAAGATTTTTAGATTAATATACATGGGGTTGACCTCATTTATATTCAGTAATGTATTGGATTTATATTGTTTGGGCTGATTTCTGTGACTATTCAGACAAGTGCATTTAATGGCAGTGATGTTGCCTAAAGAGTAAATTTTAAGTGACTATTAGAGAATGTTCTATTAGAGAAAGTTAATGCAGAAATTGGAAGCCTGAGTGGTCACAGTGGAAGGCAGCTGCCAAGAACTCTCCTCACCCAGAAGAGAATCAGAAACAGTAGGATGAATATCAGATACTCAATGTACACTGTGGGTGTCCAATTAATAGGCTAAAAATTGGAGAGGCTTTGGCAGATAAGGCAGGGATGAATAAATAACAGAATTGTAACCTGCTAACAGGAGAAGATGCAGAATTTGTTAAATAGTTTCCCCACTCTAAAACATTCACACAGCATTTTTAATAAAATACAGGGGCATCTCACATCCCAGAGAGCTTCCCCAGCTGCTGTTCCCCAGCTTGTAACAATTGCAACTAATCCAACCCCAAAGCTGAACTTCATTTTAAGGGGATTTAGTTGTGAAGGCCTAAACTGGACCCCAAATCTCCCATCTGTAAAATGGGGTTTTGTAGGTCACAGTGCTCTTGGTCAGGTTCTCAGAGGATAGTTGTCAGCCAGCATTAAAAGTAACTTTTGTAGTCATTCCTGTTGGCAGCCTCAGCAGAAGGACTGATGAATATGCAGACACGAGGCCTCCATTAATTGTCCTTCCTGAGATACATTGGCAATGAGGAGGCATAGTGAGAGTTCTCACTGCTGCTCTCCTTTGTTTGCTTTGTGGTGGAATGGCAATTTCCTCTCCCCAGGTTTTAATGCACAGAACTCTAAACCCCCTCCCTGTGATGAAGTCTCCATGCTTGCCCATGTGCTGCCTTCCTGTGCAAACACAGGGGCTGGAAGGGCTTGGCTTTGGCACAGCACTGGCAAATTGGGCAAGTACAAACTTGCTGAGTTTAGAAATAAGAAATATCAATAATGTGAGATTTTGGAAAGTTTCCGTTTTCTGTTTCATTATGGGTGCACTATTTTGAAATCCATGAATGTATTTAAGATCTATGAAGACAGGTGCATAAATAATTTTGAAGATGTGAGCCTTAGTGGTTTTGTCTCTCCAATTCCCATCTGTAGCAGAACAAATACACTTGTACTGCAAGGTGTGTAATCTCTAAGCAGGTACATGAATGTCAAGGAATTATCTGTGAAGATGTGTGGCAGCAGGTCCATGGAGGAAGAACACCAACAGAAAAAGTGAATCATGTCCTTTGTTATCAAAATGAAATTTCAGGTTTATATATGTGTAAGTATTTATTTATGAAAGGAAGATGAGAGGCTAGCATAGGTAGTTATTCAAACTGAGGTTAACTGTAATTTAACATTTCCAAACGTGCAAAAAACACAGAGCAGCCTTAATCAAGCACTTCTGGGCAGGACCTTGACTTTGCAACTCTTCCAGAAGACAGTAACCAGTATGCTGACTGTTGATGCTGTGCAATGGGAAAGTGTAGCCTGAAAACAAAAGGGTGCTTTGGTATTGTATAGCATGAAAATTACTGTGCAGTTTGGGATGATAACCAAAAATACTCTAATGGGTTTTCATTCTGTTTCTGGGGCTCAGTAATCATACCCTCTCTTTTTTAATGCCATTTGTAAATGGTTCCATCTACTACTGCTGACAGGTCACTTGTCCCTGTAGCACTAATGCTGCCATGCTGATACTTCACATTTTCTGGAAATGGCCTTAACTCTTACTGATGGACAAGAATTGTTGAGTTCCAGGAATGCCAGTTCAGTCTGGAAAGTTGTAGAAAGAGATGCTACAGAAAACTTTTGAGAGAAGACAAAAAATAACATTGGAATTAAGAAAAGGATGCTTTGCTGCTCAAATCTCTCTCATGTTAACACTGAAATACAGTTGAAGGAATTTTTGTCAGTCTCATTCCAAGTGCCCAGATGGATGGAGCCTATGGAATCTATCCAGCAATATGATGTGCTCTCCTGTAATATATTGATATATATCTTACATTGGGATTCTGACAGTAAAAACATTTTCTGGAAGTAAAAATACCTAAGAGGAAATGAAAATCTTGGTATTTATATTCTGAGACTCAGTAGGCTAGCAGCATTTCATACCTACTGGACATTCAGTCTTTAAAATGCTAATGATCACAGATGATGTAAGGGAAGGCAGGATCAAACCTAAATGATTTAGACTCTAAGCCTGCCTTAATTCATGTCAGTAGAAAAACTTCTGCACATTTCAGTGGACCAAACTGAGTGTCTGACATGGTATTACATTTTGTATTCACGAGTTGTACAATTCTCTTGCATCTGTTTCAATTTCTGTGTATCTCTAGTTTTCAAGACTTAATGTGTGTCATATTTCTGTCCTTGTATGGGTCAGGGTGATCTTAATTTGCTAAGATTAGAATAGATTTAGATCAAATGACATTTGTTATTCTGATCTATTTAATAACTATATATGCATGCACAAACACACACATTATATATATGTGTATGTATATATATATTTATTATATATATGTGTATGTATATATATATATTTATTATATATATATATGAGGAGGTTTATGACTTTACCAAAGCAAGAGCAGAGCTCAGGAAAAGGAAGTGAAACCCTTGCACTTGTAAACGGAGACATTTGTACACATGTAGCTTGACACATCTAAGGTATCATCTCTGAAAAATTGTAATTCTAGGCAAGGTGTAGACTGTGGATCCCACGGACTTACTACTTTTATCAACACTGTACTAGCTGTACGTGGCCTTGCAGTGCTGTGGGTTGTGCCTACAGAGAATGGTGAGCAGGGCAGCTTTTACTGAATTGTCACTGGGGATTTGTCTCAGTCCTACACTCCCATTTGTCTGCTATGTTTAATGTTTAATTGTTTGTTACTCAGAGGTTCCCTTCTATCTAACTTAAGCACTAAACATTTAATATGCTGAAGGTTAACCACTGAAAAAGTTAAGTTTCTTTTTTAATGAAAAAGGAAACCCATATCTGCTCCTCAGGAGGGCTTCCTCTCCAACAGCTAACATGTATTAGCAATTATCCTTCAGAGGGAAAAGCTGTCTAATTACTCTATTACCTCAAGTGCAGAGCACTCACCTGGGAAGCCACTAGATCAAGGTTCAGGTCCCATCACTGACTTTAATATTAATTTATGACTTGGCATGCATGTCTGATAATCAAATAATGATCTGTTTTACAGAGCTAAGATGGCTGTAGATTGGATTCTAGCTTTTTAGGAGACTAGTCTGCATCTGAAATAGGGTTTCACAGTTTTCTAAACTGCTTTTTAGAGTATGAGATAGCAAAAGGTGCTATTCAAGCACTCCAATGATGGCAAATATAATTTAATTTCAGAATACACAAGCAAGAAAAAACTTAGAGTTTATTCTTTCACAAACAAATACAGATATTTAAAGTGTGGACAACAGTGTTCTAGAAGTTTGGGGTAGTTTTTCCTAACTGACCTTTATCTTATTAAAATCAGGTCTTTTTTCCTGCTCCTTTTATCCCCAAAGTTTAACTGTACTGTGCTGGCAGTGGTGATTAGTTTCCTAGGGGTTTCTGATTTATCTGAAGAAACAGAGCTTAAAGATTTTTCAAAGCTACTTTGCCTTGTACATAGGCAATCTTCTTACTTAAACTTTTTTCTTTTTTCCCAAAAAATTCATTAGCCCTCAAAACCTTTCTGCCTAGTGCTTACAGATCTTGTGTTGACATGTCACACAAAGGTCTTCCTCTAGAGAGAAAGAGCTCTGTCTTCTCTGAGTCACGGCCAGTGATTTCACATCTTGTGCTGTTATTGTGTTCATCTGTTAACTTCACGTTTGTGTAACTGAGTTGCCATTCAGGTTTCTGGGGTGTGATGTGTGTTTGAAGAAAACAGGAGGAAGAGTCTATTTGCACAGAAATATTCTTAGAAACTTTTAGTTTATAAACTTAGCTCTGAGGAAAAATGAGAAAGTAAAGATTTTTAGATTGTAATTCCTTTGGTGGTAGGACTTTGGGGCAGTTCTTGGTGCTAGTGTTGCTCATAAGGGGCAAGTCTCCTGGGCACTAACACAATACAAATCAAGTCTGGGATCATTACAGACTAAGTCTTAGAAGCATGGAGCTGCTCTCTCTTCTTCCCCCCTCCCCGTACTAAGTTAGATTTCAGCTGGGTATTGTGTACAAGTTATTATGAGATAAATGAAGGTAGAAAAATGGGCTGCACTGGTGATATTTTCAAGGCAGTTCAGGTAGCATAGCTACCATCATCTTTACGTGAAAGACACATGTTCAACACAGTGTTTGACAACTAACATTTGAAAGTCAAAATTCTTGTTTATGATATTTAAACCACAGACAATATCCAAAGTATTTTCTCTTTTTATAGCTACAGTGTTTAATAGTTAAAAAAGGGATTTCAGTAAGTTTATTAAAACTTAAGAAGGTCAGGTATTAAATGAGAATTACACCTTGCAAAACTGTAAGAAGTTATTTTGTTATTTATACAGCCATTAATATTACTGAACAGAACTGCTCCACAAATAATTAGATAGCCCTAGCAAATTCTTCCTGTTGCTACAGACTACTTCAGGCTAAAGCAGTCCTGCTCAAGTGAAGGCTTGAAATGGTGTAGTGATGGTTCAGCCTTGAGAAAAAACCACAGCCTACCTGCTTTGGTTGTGCAACTGAGGTGCTGCAATGACTGAAACAGGCAGGTGACTAGAAGAATGTTTGTGACAACTGAAGAAGAACATTGACCTCTCCCTTTCCTGTGAGCTGATGGGCATCACCAAAGGAATCTATAGCAAAAGCCATGAAAGCTAATATGCCCACTAAGGAACTGAACTTACTTTACTGACAGAGACTGAAGCTTGACTATGTGCTTAATTAGTAGGTATTAGTAGTCATTATGCAGCCAAGAACTATAAAACCCCCTGTGACTAAAAAAAGTCCTGTAACTGATAGGAGAATGTGCTGAGACAGCATGTTGTGAACTGACTAATCATATTTAAAGAGAGATTATGAATCATAATCTTTAGACTTAGGTTCTGAACAGATCTCTCTCTTTGGCTGAAAGGTACCTTTCAAAAAATTCAGATAAGGCCAACAGGCTTTGGACTGCCCTTACTACTTTAATAATCTGCTTATGGGAAGGGTTATTGAAAAGAAACTCATTTGCACATCTAAGTGTTGCAATAATGCTCGTTTATGTCATTTTGTTCTTTCATCTGGGTTTCAATATACATGTTTATGGGTGAGAACTTGGTGACTTGCAAAAAAATTAATTCAAATCTCTCATCAACCAACTTAAACCATATGGGAGTGCCTAATAATGGGTAAGTGGAAAACAAACTCCAAACTCAGAAAAAACTCAGAGATAAAGCATTCCATAATTTTGAATCTAATTAATATCCATCACTGAGTGACAAAATACTGTGAATCTACTCAGAGGAGATCTGTAGTATTTGATGTATGTTGCACCCAAGCCTATATAGGCTATTAACCAATTTTTCCCTGAGGTTACATAAGTAAAATATATAAAACTTACAGTAGGAGGCCTAGTGAGACATCTGTTACATTCAGGAATAGCCTTGGCATTTCCATATAGTTATGACAAAATTAATTTTAGGTTAAAACTTTCTATTAGAAAGAAAAAGATTTTTTTTTATATGCATATTATTCACCCAGAAGCACCTTTCTGCTTTACTTGTGCTCCTGTTCAATGAGATATGGTAGATCTCATCGTATGCCTGAACCACAGATTATGAAATACAGAAAAACAATTTGTAAAAAGATGCATCTTGCCCATCCTGCCCTCTTATTGATGTTCAGTCAACTTCTAATGTGCCTACTTAGCTACAAGAGAAAGCTTCTACCAGAAAAAGCAAAAAGGTGAAGCACAGAGATCCTTTCAGATACCTTCAGCCTGCTCTACCAAAAAACCCCTATTCCTTTTTCTTCAGTCAGAATGAATTACAGAATACATTCCAGAAGAAAAGCTAATTATTCCCTTCCTTCAAATTTATCTTGTTCCCCAAAAGTTTAGCAATGCCTTCTGCAGGAAGCTGAAGGGTATTTTATTCTCATCTTCTGTCTTGTTCCAGCTCAATCAGGTGTTCACAATATGTTGCTTGCCTGTCCAGCTAATCCTATCCTGGGTCAGTTCCTCTACTTTGTTAAAGCTGCTGATCTGTGAAGTCATTCCTCTGTTGTGCCTTGAAGGATCCTTCTGGGTCAGCTTCTTTCATGTTGCAATGTGTTTGACAAGACAAGTTTGTTTAAGGGCCCTTTTCCACTACCAACCATATTACTAAGGTTAAATCCAATTATTCACTGATGTGTTTTATGCTTTGGAAGTAGTTATACTTCTTCTGTTATCTCAAACGCTTTTATTCAGCCTTACCATTTGTTTCTAAATTTTTGCACCAAAAATCCTGAATGCTTTGACAACTCTTTGATCTTTTATGATCTGTATGTAAGGGTCATGACTGCATTCTTGCTGTGCACTGGTAGTTTCCAGTATCACTGGTGTTACTTCCACAGCGGGATGGCGATGGTTGCCCTGACTGTGTAAGCCATTGCAGCATAAATTCAGTTAACTGACTCATAAACCCTGCAGTTTTCACAGCTTTTACTTTCAAAATGATAGAATTATTCAAGGTCAAACTCATTTTCATGACCTTTGTTTTTTACTTCTAAGAACCATTTGTTTAGCACCTCTGACTGGCCTGTTGATCTACTGCTGAGCTTTGTTTATTGATGAGAGATCTCCTTTTGCAGACACAAATGAAAAAACTACAGTACTATAAATGTCTCAATTATTGGCAGTACTCCTGAAAAATATCATTTTGAGACTTAGCTCTTAAACAGCGTTGCAGGTTTAGGGAATTTTTTTTGCTCCAGCTGAGCTGATTTAGCTTTATGGTTAGTAGCTTAAGTGCAAATTGTAGAAGCAGACTTACTGGAGATTCACATGGATGGCAAGCTAAAATATTTAGCCACTGCTATGTTCATTATCTTTATACACTTAGGTGGACATGCTGGAAACTCATACTGTGTCACACTTCTGTTGCTATGTTAATAATTATTAGCTGATTATATATGCACTTTCTTAAATGCTCCCGTGTTAATTCCATCCTCCTAACTACTAATTAATTGAACTTTCAATGGCTCATGGGTTGCTTTAGGTTTGGCAAAGCTCCCAAAAGATTGTCTGTAAAGTTGATTTGGACTAAAACACAGTCATTTGCTGATAACCTTAGTAAAGTAGATCGTCTTGGCAGAGTACAAGTTCTTCCTGTGATTGGCAGGAAACAGAAATGCCACAAATAGATTTGTGTGTGTGTTTCAGATTTCCATTTCTTACACACAGTCCATCCTGAAGCTGAAGAGAATGTTATTGAATTTAAATGCCTGCCTTCCTTGTCTAAGATGCTAGTTTGTCAGCGGTGGAAAATAATTTTGTCTATTTATCCACATAAGCACTGCATCCACTCAGAGCAAACACAGGGGATCAGCGTCAGAGTCAGGCAGATACTTTGCCCTCCATTTCCAATTTGTCTTTTGTGTATTGCAGAGTGCAGCTGGAAGGTGCTGGCATGTACTTATCTAATACCTTCAGAGACAAACGAAGGACCATTACATTATAAACACGGGATGGATTTGAAGAGGATATATAGAATTAATGCTCTTTTAGAGACTCTGAGCAGCCTGCAAGGCCCAGCATTCATTCTCTAATCTGATATTAGCTTCTCCCATTTCTTAGCAGGCCCCAAGAGCAACTACCAATGGATCAGTAGAGGCTAGACATTCAAACCTTCTCAAATCATTTTAAATAGCCTTGCCTGAGTTTCACATTGACAGCAAGCCAGGTGGAATTTTCCATTTTCTTTCGAGCATTCCAAATAAGAACAGTCCTACTTTCTTTTGACTCTGGTTTTATATAACCAACAAAAATGACAGATAGCCTTGAATTTGGAAGATTACATTGGCCTGTTCTCAGCTGAAATGTTCTGTCATAGTTGACGTATGTGTTTAAATGAGCACTGAAGTGTGAATGGCCATCTGTCCGGGAAGTACCAGAGATCCTGATTACTAAAATGAAACCACAAAAAAGCTCAGTGCCTAGCAGCACCACCAAAACACGGAGGGAGAGAAAGCCTTTTTCACACTGTGGATATTTAGAGTAGATGGATGATTATAACTCAGCAATTGCCTGGACTCCCTGCCCCATATTTTTCTAAATATGTTCACTCTCAATTTTTTGCAGACATTGAGCTTTCAGTATTTGCATCTTTTGTAAAAACAAGCAAAAAGCAGCACTATGTATTTTCCCTGTCAAAATTAGTTGGTTTTTTTTAGGGGATGTTGTTTGTTTTCTCATCACGAGTTGGTCTCTGCTTTATAAGGCTTTTAGCCAGAGTATGCTCTGACTGTGAATAACAGTTTGAACCTCCATTCTCCCATGATTGCTCTCCAGCAAGACTGAAGGGTATTCTTGGGTGCATCTGTTCCTCTGCAAACCTGAAAAACTTCCTAAGGAAAGGCTTTTGAAAAATATATAAAGTTGCTGCATCCGATTCAGCACAAATTTGGCTATGAGAGGTTCCAGCAACAAGCACTGGAATTGGGTCAAAGTTACACACTAATTTCAGTGTTAGGAAAAGCTCCTTACAGAGAGGGTTGTTTGGTTTTGTTTTATTTTTGTTTGTTTGGTTGGGGTTTTGTTTTGTTTTTTGTTGTTGTTGTTTAAATTACACCTTCTGATGTGGAAACTGCTGTTTTATCACACAATAATTTGTTGGGACAGTCTCCTGTAATGTTTAATCTTAAAGTTGCATACTCATGTTGGCTGCTATCGATGGCTTCAGTGCTGCTGAGCAAGTAAGCTGCCACTATCTCCTCCAACACCAGTAGGATGGCTTTAGAGCACTCACATTGAATCAAAGCATTCTTTTTTTTTTCCCATTTCTGCTTTTGCATTTTTTCATTGTTTCTTGTAATTATTGCTTTTCCATTATGCATATCATTATGAAAATACATAAAGAGTCAGTTTTTAAACTGTTGATTTCCTGGGACTGTGCACTGTTTTCCTGTGTCACAAAATACAAACATGTAAAGCAGGAGATAGGGACACATCATATTTGTAGGCAAGCCTCCACAACATTTTCATTTCCATTGGAGCATGCTTCCTCATAGCAGGGTTTTCTGTAAGTTACTAAGTCTCTGTGGAAAACTGAAGAGATAATTAGACAACAGAATATAACTGCAGTTTATTTTTTTAACTTCATAGTTTTGAAAAAGCACCTAAGACAGAAAAATATGTAGGAAGCCAATTAAAATCAGGGCATTTCTTCCATCGTTTGGTGTGGTGGATGGTTCAGAGAACACAGCAGCTTTGTGTTCTTATTTATTTATTTATTTAGAGTGTAATCTGAGGAAATGAACCATGAAACGCAATTAATGAAATAGCTGTGCTGAATCACATAAACTGGTGTCTGCACAGCTGCCACTCATGTCGCAAATGCATCTCTTGCTTAATGTCCACCAGGAGAGTCATTAGCCAGCCGCTTTTGTGGAGGGCCTCCTGTGCTTTAATTTCAGTATATAATAGAGCAGGAAGCTGGCTGAGTAGCCTTACAACATCTTTTTCCAGCAAAGATAAGGTAAAAAAGAAATGGCTGTTACAGGAAGAGTGTGCTGAGGTGGGGAGGGGGATACACAGGAGCAGGGTTCAATTGCTAGAAGAATATCTGCCCAGGTAGAAAATGCCCAGAGCAGCATCGAGGGCTGTGCAACCTGAAATGCAAAATGACTGCCTGTAGGTTCTTGATGTCAGATGACACTCTTAACTGTAAAGCTTTTTGCTTCTGTGTATGTCATTGTGTTACTTTTCTTTCCTCTAATGGGTATGTATTTCATGCCAGCATCAGAAAGTGTCTCAAAGAAAAAGCCAGATGTGCTCCAGGGGCTGGTCTGAGGAGGCTGACTGAGGTCAGCTTCACTGAAGTGGCACAACACCAAAGCCTCCAGAGCCTCAGGGTCCAAAATCTTCTTTTAGCTTGCTGAGGAATTAAGGGGTGGGAGAGTTTAAAGGAGACCTCTGAGCACTTGCCAAACTAGCTGAACACTTTCAGTGCTGTACACTGTGTTGCCACAGATAGCAGTTTTATCAAGATAAATCTAGTCTTGCTCAGGAGGATATTAATAAATTATCTGGTAATGAAAAATGTGAGAGGAACCACACTCTTACATCAAGGCCTGATGATTACTTTGATAGATGCAGTGGTGAGATTTTCCTGACAAGGCAGAAATGAAAAACATGACACGTGGACCTTTAAGGGTGACCTCAGAGGGAAATGCAAGTTGCTGAATGATACAAAAATAGAACTGGGAAACAGAAGCTTGAAGGGGCTCAATGTCAACAGCCAGACAGATAGGCTAGACTGATCAACTGATCATTGAGTTCAGTGTCAAAAGCAGAGCAGAGAGAGAGAAGCCTTACACTTGGCAGCACAATAAATGTAGCACAGGAAGATTTGAAGAAGCATCAAGTGTTAAGAATTTTAAGAATAAGGAGCAGCAGGAAAGTTGAGGGGAGGAAAAAAGTGAGCATTGATAAACAGTAGGCTGGTCAGGAAATAAACCCAGACAGTGTCATCACCAAACCTGCTACTTGTTTGGCAGGTATTTTAGAAACAATGCTAATGAAAAAAACAAATAATGCAATTGAGAATGACCCTTCATTGATTTAAGAGTTGCATAGGGGGATAAAAGATTAGGTCACTTTTGGAGACACAAATTGCACAAATCTGAGTGTATTATTTAGTGTTAACTGTGCTAGAGTTCCTGTGAAAATGTGCATGAGCTGTTTTTTTTCTTATACCCCAGGTGTTATTGATGCTGTGTGGCTGATATTCAAAATGAGCCAACATAAACTGGAAAGAACACTAACTTCAAAAATATATAACAGAACTTACCCTGAATGCAACCTGATGGAATATAGTGGCAAAGTGAGGCAAGCTTTCCTGTACTCATTCTTCAAACTGTTCCTACTTGGGACCCATTTTCATGTGTGTCTATTGACAAAAATCTATTTAGTCTAAAAAGAGAGAATTTGTCCTAACCCCGATGTATTTGACAGGTGTTATCTGGAACTTTCCTTTAAAAAAAAAAGGCAGTGAGTAATCTCTGGTTTGAGAGGAACACTCACCTTTCTAAATAAGTGACAGCTAAAGACCACAAAGAGCAGACAAATCGATTACAGCTGGGCAGTGAAAGGGGAGGGTGCTGATGTGATCTTTAAGTGTATATGCAGATTAGAAGACATTCAGAAATTGTTTTTGAAAGGTAAAGGCTTGGTGACTGTGTGTGTGTGCAAATGCATGCATGTGGGTAGAGAGCTGTTTTGGGCTTCTCTTCATTTCGCACTGTTGTAACTGCAGGGCAATCAGTTGCCAGATTTTAGGAAAGCCTAGCATCTGATTTTGGAGTAGAACATAATAGATGATCTACCAGGGGGTTCAGCAAACATCAGATATAGCTTTAAACTATCATTACAGACAAAAATCTAGGAAGGTAACGTTTGGTGACATTTGAAATGACAGAACTTGCTTTCAGAGGTAGCATTCCCTCCTGCTGTGAATCAAGGGAATCTGTACTGTGGCTATGAATTGTTTTATTGATGACCCTAACTTCTGCAAAATGTAGGCAAAGAGCTTGCACTAAGTCCTGTCTGTAGTATCAAGTAGTAGTGCAGTAGGAGAGGACAAGCAGAGAGTATTTACTATGCATGGTATGATCCGAATGCCTTAGCTCTGTAAAGGAGTTATAACCTCTACACCTTCAAAAGAGTTTATTGAGGAACGGATAAAGAGCAGAAAAAAATAACCCATTGGAGGAATGTATCTGCTTTACTCCATAGACTTCCTAGGATAGCGAAGTTTCCCGAGCATTAGAAAAAGCAGCTCAGCGCCTGGGTTTCACCAACCCCCTGCTGCTCTCAAGAGTCATCAGTAAGTGCTCACCTTCTAACAGATGTAAATGAGCTGAAAGCTTACTTCTGAAAGCTCTCGGAGCTAGGGGAGAACTTGGCTAATTAACAGCTACCTGAGTTCTTGTTGACTGCTTCCTTTTCTTATTGCATACCAGTGAGCCAGAGTTTCTTTTGATTGCTCCCTACTTCTGCTGGGAAGGGTTAGAAGGACTCCTAGCAGTACAGTGATCACTGGAATGAGGCCAATTTTGGGTATGCTTGGACTGGAATCTATTGAAAACCCTTGTAAACATGAAAAGCTTGTCGAGTTCAGGGTCTCCTTTGCTTTTTTTTTTTTCTTTTGTACTGTAAGAACTACAAGGGAAAAGGGAGCCGGTTTCAGACACTGTTTAAACTGATTTATCAGTTTTACATGAGGAAGTTTACTTCTTTGAGCTTTCTGTGTGAGTTTAAACCATCTCTAATGCAGAACTTAGAAGAAAATCATCAACAAATGGAGTCTGTTATTTTTATTATATGTTGTAGCATTACTCAAGCCAGTATAGGAAACAGTTCTATGAATCAGAATTAGACTTCTGGGAAGATATTCTGTGTCATTTGTTATCAATGTTATTTTAAATGCCATTAACTGGCAAAAAAATTTGGATGCAAGTAATTTTAATTGTTGAATGCTATATTAACACATAATGGTCTAATCACATTTTGTGTGTGTGCGTGCTTAAATGAAACTCCTGTACTCCTAACAGTTTTGTTATAGTCAAGAAACAAGTGCCTGATTTGCAGTCCCTGAGGTAAAGGGACACAAGGAAGGGGTGAGAGATAGTGCTCTATCTCTGCAAACAGCAAATTGCATGCCTGAACTTTGTTTTTAAAACTAGTATTAGTAGAAAACATTTCGTAGGGTTTTAACCTATGTAGGTGAAACAAATATGTTATTGCTCTTTCTTCTTTTAACCTGCTTTAGAGTCTATTTAATGACCAAACAAAATCCTGAAGCTCCCATATGAATGGTTCAAATATGTATCTCTGCAGCACAACAGCTGAAGTGTTTAGGAGTGGCACAAAAGCCTTATATTGGTTCTTGCTATAGGGAATGAATTTTAACTTCATGAGCGTGACTTTCCAAGAACTGGTGTCCTTAAGGAATACAAGAATCACCTTACCAGGTTAGCCAGTAGTCTATCTAATTTAGTGTCTCATTTCTCAAGGCTTATATAAGAAACAATAATTCTGGTTTATGAATCAGTTGAAAAAAAGGACTAGCTATTGGTTGTGGGGGAAGGAACAACGTAACTACTGATCCCAGTACTCTGGGAATTTGGATGGAAAGTGGCAAATCTACATCCTAACACTGCTGTTTGAATAACAACAGTTGGCTTGGATGGGGTCTTCTTCTCTCCTTACCTCCTCTACCTCCCTGATTCTGTATCAGGAAACTTCTTATGAGGACAAGATGCAAACAAACCCTATCCCAGATCCTTGTAGTTTTCAAGAAATTTCTTTTTCACAAGAACATTTCTGGTAGTCATAACCAACACTTCTAATAGTTCTTTTGGCTAGAAATGAGCTATGGAATATTGTTCAAATTTTTCTCTGGTGTTTCCATCTTCCCCATGGAGACGCCAGAGGACCTTGCTAGTGTTAACATGAAGAAAACTTTTATGTCCACTCTAGCTCTTGGTCTCAGTAACATCTTGTGTCAAAGAATCACAGGGGTGTTACGGCTTGGAGATTACTACTGAATGCAAAGACTGATATTCATGACGTGGCTGAAAACTGATTTTCTTTAGACCATAAATAACTGCAGGGCTTTTTTGATCAAATGTTCGTTGCTTTTATTCCTCCTCAATGGCAGTTCTCTTTTCTTCACAAGGCTTGGCTTCCAACTTTTGTATCTCCAATAAAATAATGAGTAGTCACTGTACATTTTGGATCTCTCTGAATATCCATCATTGCTAGCATGAGGAAAGAAATAATAAAGTTTATTCTCTAGAGAACCTGGGCTCATTATTACACATGACCACTGTGTTTGCTGTACTTGTTTTCCAGCTGTTCTGATATTTCAGCTGATGGGGTAGGAGAGATGCCTGACTTCTAATTGGGTGATGCATCAACAGCATTCTGTGCTCCTTTATTAAAATGTTTATCAGGTGTCCTCAATTACAGAAGCATTAACCAACTCACCATCATATCTCTATCTAATACTAATGCTATTTAATTTTTTTTTAGTCATGATCAGGAGGATATGATAGAGAGTAGGCTTATTAAACTTGCAGATGCTACCATTTAGGAGAAATCTGAATGCTGAATGGCAGGATCTGATGATTAGATACATGGGGTTTTTTTAGATATATGGCACTATTACAGATATATGACTCTATTTAGCAGAAACAAGTACTGGCCTTACACAGGAATAATCAAGTGCCTAAACACAAGGCAGAAAATAGCTGGCTAGGTGGAAATTCAGTGGAAAAGGATCTTGGGCTGGTGCTCCAGAGATGGTTTTCTTGGTGGCAGCTACGTCAGGAGGAATTTCAACCCTTGAGCTGACCTCCTACTTCCTTACAGCCATTGATCTGCTTCAAAACTACCCAGTTGTTTTTCTCAATTCATTTTCAGCTGGATCAACAGCTCAGCTGACAGATGTTGAACCACTGGAACTATCAGGAGGGCCACAACAGAGCAGTGCAGTTAGTGTCTCTAGGATCACACCTTTCGACAGCAATGTCATCCTGGGTAAACTTAAAATAATGGTGAAACTGCAAAGGGGTTCTCCCTGCTGCTGGCAGAAAGGATAAGAAATTCTAACTATAGAAAGGAAAATTTAGCTCAGATGTTAGGAGAAGCTTTTCCTTGATCATGAAGTGTTGGAGCAGAGTGGCTAGGGAGGTCTGTCTGCAGGTCTCTACTGACCTTGGATAGACACACATCTGTTGGGAAACCCCACATATGATTTTTCTGCCTGCAAGCAGGGAAGCAGATTTAAGTGATCTCTGGAAGTCACTTCCAGCCTTCTAATTCATATCTCTTAATTATTTGCAGTGCAAAATGTGTTTAAAAAAAATTTCTTAGGATACAAGGACTGAATTTTGCAGAAGTCATCCTTTTATTGTTAATTGCTTCAGTGTAAGCAACTGGAATAGCCTCCTTCTGCTTGATCAGTGTGGGGGAAAAGGGAGATAGAAAGAACATTAATCACATCAAATTTCTCTCCCAGCATTTTGACAATAAGATGGCATTTACGAAGAACTTGGGTCATACAATATCTATCTGTCTGTCATTAAAAGAACCACTTTCCAAGCAGTTAAATTAATCATAGAGCTTACTACAAAAAAGTGTCAGTGTGACCACACCTACAGCATTAATTCAACAAAGATATTCTTGATGGTTATGTTTATCTTGGTATCTCCCACTAGAAAAATTCAGCTTTGAATGAATATCCCTGTCTACTTCAAGGGAAATGATAGGACTGCTTTTTGGTTGGTGGGTTGGGTTTTTTTTAATGACCATAGTAGTGTTTTGTACAGGATTACAGGATCACCTGATCTATTGAGGAGAGTCCCTGCACACGGCAGGGGAGTTGAAACTAGATGATCTCTAAGGTCCTTCCAGCCCTGACAATTCTATGATTCTATGATTATGCTTAAGTGTTCATTTTGGTGTCTGGAATGACTGGTGAACACTGATGGAGAAAAGCATGGAGATGTTTGCAGTCATTGACTCTCTTAAACATTTTATATAAATCCTATTCTTATGTAATTGCAATATGAATTTATCATAAAAATTTGAAATGTTTGTCTTTAGTCACAGGAGCTGCTCAAGCTTTGAAGATGTGCAGTTTTGTTTTGAGACTGTGCTAGAATTTTCCTCAGTCCTCTTTGCTCTGCAACTTCATTCTTTAAAGCTCAGAAGTGGCACTAATATTGACTCTTCTTTTTGTGTTTCCATTTGAATCAAGATCTGAGGGCTAGCTGTAGGCTAGTAGTAAGGACTCTTGAAATGTATATGCCACTGTATTTTACTTCATATTTAGCACAGATATACATTCCTCTGCTTTTGAAATTAGAAGTTGAGCCCAGCAGATCTTACTGATAGGCCCACAGCACCAAGATTTTAAGTGCTTGCTAGGGAAAAATCTTGCCCTTAGCAGGACTAATTTGCTTGCATAACTGTTTAGATTCCATGGAGACTGATGCCTGGCTGGAATACAGAGGCAAAACAATGCTGCAAAAAGCCCTGCAGGACTGCTTATACCCTTTTGCAACAGATCTCAAAATTACTGCTCCTACTGCTATAGCACATCATTCTCCTTTTAATATGTCCAGTAAACCATGTTTTGGTTTGGCTTTTTTTTGCTAATGAATGAACAACTATATTCTCTGTAGGCCATACTGGTATTAATCTTGTTGATGCACCTCCTAATACCAGTTGAACTAGTGGAATTCAGCACACAACAGGCTTGGACTTTCTAAGCACTTCCTGATAGAATTTGGGAAGTGGACAGACTCAGACAATCAGGAGGAGATTATTGGTATGAAAATCCAGAGAGGCTGCAATGTCCTGCATAATAGTTAGAGTAGCTCTTTGAAAAGGCAATAGCATGTAGCTGATGGCAAATAGATCCCTCAGTCTATGAATTTTAAATGCAATATGCAGCATAGAACAATATAAATCCAGGAAGAATGCAATTTCTCTGCACTTTATTGTCTTTGTTTTCTTAACTCATGCAAAGACAGCAGAATTACATCATATATGAAGGAAGGTTTGGTTTACTATTTCCTTCCCTGAAATCTCAGACTAAGAAGCTAATATGCTTTAATGATAGTAGTCAATTAGTACATTAGTAAATAATTATGTTCACTTACAGAAATCAGATGAGGAAATACAGCTGTGTGCTTATTACAGTTTTATAAATTTATAGATTCCAGCTAAACTGTGTGCTTTGATGATGTGCTAATTAGGTTAGATTTAAGCATTTATGGCTATGCTAAGAAGTGGATCCAATAGGTGCATTCTTCTGAGAATATCGGTAGATAATGACAGTAAAGATTACTCAAGTATGGGACAGGAATAAAGGTTCCATAGGTTAGAGAAATAGGTACCACATTGGCCAGCAACTGAGATATTGTGGTAGAGAAATGATCTTTCTTTAGTTTTGTATTGAAGAAATTTCACTTCCTGTGCAAAGCATTAGGTCAGATGAAGAACAACTGTGTAACTTTGTGTTTGCAACATTCATCTAGAACACAGGAAACTCAATGTTCCAGTAAGTGCTGACCAGGAACCTAGAGGACTTTCCTGCCAAAAAATTCAGAAGGAACTACTTTCTTTTCTCTAGAGATGGAGGGGGAAAGCTAAATGTCCTTTTGTTGTGGAGTTTTCTTTCCTGACAAGGCCTATTAGGTATGAAAGCAAAGATTAAATTATAATTAATCAGGTTATTCTAAAACTCTTTCTATAATGACAGGTGTATGCTATATTTAAGCAAGTAAGAAATGAGCATCTGTGCTTATGGGAGCAGATTTTTGTCCTAGGAAGCTCAGGGGTGAACATGTCTGTTGTGCCCCTAACCAAATGCATACAGCACTTTCCATAGCTTTTTGTACTATCCGAGAAAGCATTCTCTTTTCTTGTGTGTCTGAGAGAGACATGTGAACTCCCTTCACCATGGTGGGAAGCCAGGGTCCCCATGAAAGTGTATGAACAGAAGAGCGGAGTGAGCACAGCAGCACAAAAGGGATGGGACTGCTGCAGTGATGGTGGCACAAAGAGGGAGGGAGGAGGATTTTTTTGTTTAGGCACAGTCTACGAATTTACCTCTGCCACTTCAGTTTAAAGAAAATAAACTGTGCTTCTGCCCACAACTACATAATTACATTGTACTCTAATATCTCTCGACTTCAAAATGACAGCTAAAGCAGATTAAAGCTGTTTACAGCCTATGGGAAGTAGTATGGTGGCTGCTGGCAATATTTCTTTCTCGCTCAGTAACCAAAGTCCGGTCATAAATCTATATTCTTCTTCAAGGAGGAAGGCTGTGATTAAAGGATTCCTCCTACAGCTGTGGCTTGGTGATAAGAGCTTTATGTTCAGACCCTCCTAAGCGACAAAAAGAAAAAAAATCATTTTTCATTAAGTTAGCTACTCTAATTTGGGCGGGGGTGGGGGGAAGCAGACAAGTAGTTTGGTCAATGACTTACTGTAGATTTGGGAGAGAGCATTGTATACAGTATTTCTAAGCAGCAGCTGGGATTTGAGAGATAGACTACAGCCCTTGTACCACCTCAGCTGTGTCCCCGCACAGTGATAGTTTTCTCTGCAGGATGGATATTGTGAATTTAAAGGAGTTTCTTTTTTGGAATACTTGTTAGCTGTCCTAGTCTTGTGCCAGAACTGCAGGCTTACCCACCCCAAAAACTGCAGGTAGGAACCTGTGACTTGTCCTTCCAAAACAAACAGCCCCACAGAAGGAAAAGAAATCCTAAAACTCAGTACTGTTGATGTGCTTTACTCTTCAGCTGAAGCTTTCACAGAGGAGCTGTAGAGACTAAAGGAAGGTCTCCTGGGGAACCAAAGGGACTTTGAACAAAGATTTAAATGCCATACAGTACTGCCAGATGTCATTCTATGAGAGAGAACTTAAAATGAATGTTTTTGTGATACCTTTAGCACTGGAAAAATAACAAAACTGAACTGAAGGCACCAATCCAAAACATAATAACCTAAAATGCAGCAATTCTGATGCATAATTTGCAGGGGTTTAATGTTTCTGATGACTGAGCACAGCTTGATTATAGTAGGGAGGCTAATTAAACTATACACCAAAATCATTGTGGGAATAATACGATGGCTGGTACAAGAAACAAACAGGAGCAAACTCAAATCCTTCAGCAAGACATGAGTTGTCCCCCAGTTGTGCTCTTTAATTCAGCAGTGACTAAGGATGCAGTCAAAGATCCAATGACATGTTTCTATATATTCTTCATTTTTAAATTAGAATATATTTATGTTGGAATCTTTTGCCTGTACTAAGTTTACAATGTTTAATGTTTAATTTGCATAATAGTGCTGAGCAAGATGGGATGAGGGTTAATCAAAAGGTTTTATCACTCTCTTTAATTATCTTCAATTATGTTGGAATAAGATGTAAATTTTAATTTCACCTTGTTAGCTAACGTTTTTCACCAAAAGTTTGGATTGCAAATCATCTGTCATTTTTAATAGGAGCAGATGCTAGTGATTTTGAAGAACCTAAATGCCTCAAGTATGGTAGACATTATTAATTTGATTGATATACAATCTAATGTAACTTAGCAATTATTAATGCTATTTAGTATTAGTGATATTCAGAAAGATAGTCTACAAGCAAGAATAGCAATGCAAGAAAAGAGAAGGTTGAATTTTTTTTTTCCCCTCTAGATTTGCTTCTGAATAGATACTCCTTTTATGCTCACTACTGCAAATAGTCTTTCCTCCTCCCCATCGAATTTTTAGTCACAGCTATCACCTGGAAGGTTATTTTCTAGAGGCATCTAGTTATCTCACCTTCTGAGAGGCAAGCAGTAAGCTTACTCTTAGCCTGAAGACATTTACCAACAGTGTTTTATATGTTACATTTATCAACTCTTCCAATCGCAGGGAAGCCAACTGAAAAACATACCTGCTAATGGAAAAGGACTATTAAAGTACTGCTGTGCGTTCACCTTGCACTAAGCCAGCTGCATAGAGCTGGGCCATAAATCACAGCTAAATGATTACATTCCACCAGAATAACTGCCGAAAGAGTAAACTTCCAACCAACAGGGAGACTATGCTAACAGAAGGAAGAGTCCATTTATTTGCAGAATGATGTTACTCAGGTGTTTAGCCTGGGTTCATGTCAAACAGTAGGAAAAGGGCTTTTTGATATGCTGAGCTTGGCTCTTTCTTCTTCTAGGCTGGGTATGTGTGGTCACTATTTTCCAGCACTCTGGCTTCCCACTGCCAGAACATGGATGGGCCTGGGGGAGCCAAGTCAGGGGTGAACCTGAACAGGAATGGGGATGGTGTCTGGAGCCAAAGCCGGGGTGAAGGTAAACAGGAACGGGTCGTGGCTGAGGTTAGTGCACTAGGCTGTCAAGCGCGGTGGCTAAGGAGCCACTGCACAGCCACTTGGTGTGTAGCAGAGGGCTGGCAACTCTGCCAGCCATCTCATAAATCATCTCATAAACCATCTCGTAAATCTGACAGAGCTTGTCCATCAGGAAAGACAGTGCAGCGATCAGGTGCTCTCTCTTCAATGAGATTTAGAAGGTTTTCATTTCCATCTCTGGTCGAAGCACTTGGGATTGCAAAGCTGTGTGTCAAAGTGGGAAGGGAATAGCTGGTTGCTTTTCTTTCCCATGTTCCTCAGGAGACAGATGTCCTGCCCTTTCTGTCTGGCTGGGGAGCAACTAGAACTCAGGTCGGTCTGTACTTACAGTGAATCAAATATTGTGTGGCAAACAACCCACCCAATAGCTTGATCTCTAGCAGCTGCAAGAAAAAGGAGGGTAGCATTATGTTAGCCATTGCTTTGCACCTACAACCTCTAAGCAAGGTGTAGTGTAGCTTGGATTGCACTGTGCAGACAGGGATTAGAAGAAATTAGAGGGATGGGTGAGGAGTGTGTGTTTGTTCCAGCGCACTTGCAGCAGAGCCTTGGGATGAGCAGTGGCAACAGGGAATGTGAATGAGTAGGGATGCTGCTGGGGTCTGGGGAAAATTGCAGCACTGTTGAGTGAAGCTGGAGGAGTGGGGGGAAATCACTGCACCTGTATTTCTTTACCTGAGAAGGACCTTCATGAGCCTGAAGTTGGAAGTAAAGGTGAGGAGAGTTCCTGGTATCAGAAAGTCTTCAACAATCAACAAATCAAGGAGTTGGCAAATAAAACCACTCGGTCGTCTTTATGGTGAGGGTGACGGAGCACTGGAACAGGCTGCCCAGGGGGACTGTTGAGTCTCCTTCTCTGGAGACATTCACAGAATCACAGAATGGTTTGGGTTGGAAGGGACCTAGAAAGATCATCTAGTCCAACCCCCCTGCAGTGGGCAGGGACATCCCCAACTAGAGCAGCTTGCCCAGAGCCCTGTCGAGCCTCACCTGGAATGCCTCCAGGGATCGGAACTCAAGCCCCTCCTTGGGCAACCTGTGCCAGAATTCCACCACCCTCGTGGGGAGGAACTTCTTTCAAGACCCACCTTGACACATTGCTGTGTGACCTCATCTAGGTGATCCTGCTCTGGCAGGGGGGTTGGACTAGATGATCTTTCTAGGTCCCTTCCAACCCCTAACATTCTATGATTCTATGTTTTTTTTCTTCACTCGGGCATTTCTTCATAATCTGGAAAAAATAGTTGATATTTGCAAATTATAAATAAATGTTTAACAGCTGCTTAATACTTGATGGTTGGTGGTCTCCATTTATCTCCTCCCAAAAATATCTGAGAAAGAGGAATCTGTATATTTGAAGCACGGGGGATAGCAGTAAGACAAACAATTTCAGTGTGAAAGGAGAAAGATCAGTAGAAGCACATGAAGCTTTTGGGTTCAAGGAAAACAAATGCTACTAGCAAGCCCCAAGGAAAAAGGGCAATCTGTGGGTCCCAGGACACCAAATTCCCAGAGCAAGTCCTGCTGCACCTCAGACTTCCTTCTGCTATTGCTTAACAACCCCGTCTCAAGCTTTCCTTTGCAAGCAATACAACTGAAATTTGCTGTGATTTTTTTTTTTTGTGTGGTGTGCTGCTGTCCCTGTCATGCCCAATGAATGATCTGTGCACTGACCTAGGAATGTCACAAAAAAAGAGAAAATAGAATTGTTTAATAGATGTTGAAACCCGAACCCAAATGTGGGATGGGCAGATGAAATTTTAGGTTTTAAGTTAGGACAGGTACTTTTTTGCATTATGCTTCAATAAAGCATTTAAATATAGTCATGAATAATAAGTAAGTAATTTTATGCTGAATGACTGCAGAGTACAGAAATGGTTGCTCCTTCTCTCTCTTTTAAGTGTAAAAATTTCTTCCACTAAAGGCCATATATTCCTTTCATTCCTGAGATGCAGCTTCCATTGATGCCAGTTTATGGTCCTGAAACCTGGGCTGAAGATTAAGAAGGAAGGCATAAGGGAGACCTTTATAGGTTTTTGTCCTCTAACAATTTGAATCAAATACTTTCCCAAGAAAATGTGTTTTACATGTGTTTTATATTCCTTCTTTCACAGTAATGTCTCTTTCTCTAAGGAACTTGCATTTTGAAAATGTTGTGACATATTACATTAATTGAATATAAAGCCTCAGAAACTGGGAGCACCTTTTCAGTTGCACTGAATGCATCTGAGCAGACTGGAGGCTCACTGTGTAATTTCCACTTAAAAAAAAAAAAGGAAAAAATATGTTCTCATTAAAAGCAAGATCAGTAACACAAGAAAGCAGCAGTAGCACTGTCTTCTATCCATTAAATGAATTCTTGTCATTGCACTTCCAAGAGCTGGTGAAGGAGAAATCTCAATCTGGCAGGCTATTCCAGTTTTCAGTGAAGTTCTGGCTTTCCTCTAATTATAGACCTTCTAGGTAGTTACTGATTTGGGGCATAACTGCAATGTTAAGATAGTCACATGAAAACATAAACCTTCATTAAATGGTTATATATGCCCATTCCTCTTTCTAAGTAGTTGGTGGTGTTGTTCTGTTACATTGCAGCAATCCATTTTTTTTTAGCTAGCCACAGATTCCAGCTTATGTCTCCATCCGACATAATTCTTTCCATGAAGGATATGCAGGAGTAGAAGATATAGCTGAGCTGCATCTCTAAGACTCTTGTCTCTCCTTGAGGTGGACAGAGAGAACTCCATCAGAAAAACACTTTTTAGGACTAAGGTCTCGTGATGTTTCACATACAGAGGTAAAGCTGGACTAAGAGGTCACTGCCTTCTAGTAGAGTTGTCCCACTCCTGTCCTCCTGACTTGTACTTCCACTGCTTCCCTTATGCTGCCCCTCTCTGACCTCAGGGCTAACCCAGCCCCAAACACCCAGGAACGATGCAAAAAGTCTCTATGGGGCTTTTACTGGTGGCAAGAGGATTCTGGTCACTGATGGGTCAGAGGAACATCACTGCTGGTGAACTGCAGAGGACTCTGCAGAGCCTGGAGATGGCAATGGGAAGAGGAGCAGGGCCAGCAGGAAGCCAGCTCTAACTGGGTCACACGTCTTGCTCCTAAGGTTGGCAAGCAAAATTCGGGATTGTGTGCTTCCTTGAAGACCATGAAAGAGAAATGATATCTGAGCAAGGTAGTTATATTTTAAACAATGTTATCTAAATGAAAAATAACCTTCAGTCTGTAATAACTTGGTAA
Source organism: Bucco capensis (assembly GCA_013396975.1). Classification (NCBI taxonomy): domain Eukaryota; kingdom Metazoa; phylum Chordata; class Aves; order Piciformes; family Bucconidae; genus Bucco; species Bucco capensis. The sequence goes on from VWZO01013040.1 coordinate 225,862, forward strand.
GAAGAGTTTCAATTTTCAGTATGAATCTCTGGCAATCGATGAGCTATTTAGAACCTTATTGACACCATTTGCATAGACAGGGTAGCTTGTGAGAGTGCAGTTTGTCACTTGTTACATGCTTTTTCTTTTAAATCTGGGACAAAGTAAAATTATGGTGTTGTTTCCGAAGCTTTTATTAATGATAGGTCATGTGAATTCATCCTTATATAGAAGGCTCTCCTTAAATAATGAGAAGGCAGAAAACTGCGAAGAAAGTTTGTGAGTCACCTCCTCCATTTCCATCACTTATTGAAGTCTAAACAGCTCCAACTCCTCTAACGTGTTAGTAAGTTTCTGCTGCACAAAATGTAATTATTACATGTTACAAAGCTACTTTTGCCCCCTTAAACACGAGCATTTGATTCCTTTACAGTGATATCCCTCAGCTGCTAGATAAGTAGCAAACCCTTATCTTTCATTGGTTTATGCAATGCCTGAGCATTATTTCTTTTCACCTCATTTTTCTGGTGAAGCAGCATCACCAACAGTAGTTTTTAAGAAGGAGCATTGGAGATCTTTCATCAGGGAAGCTTAAGAAATGAAAGAAAAAGAAAATAATGATGTGAGAATATAAGAATTTGTCTCATCAGAATAGGTTTTGTTGGAAAAGGCCACATTCTTTCTCTGCCCTATCAGAATCTAATATCTGAAAACATGGGATGATGAACTCCAACCACAGAGCTGCTGTTTGCATTAGTGTGGAAATTAGGCACAGGACTACTGAGACATACTTCATCTTGAGGCTTCTCATTTGAGTACTCTCCTTGTAAAATGTTTTATGATCACAAAAGGAAAGGTGTCCTACAAGTACAAATTATTATTACTTTCCTTTTCTGGAATCTATGGCTGTGTTAGTTCTAATTTTATAATCCTCATGAAAACAAGCTTCCCCTATTAGGCAGTGAAATAACTGCTGACTTATGGGAGGCATGGCAGAGCTTACACACGTGAAACACCAATCCTTGCACAGATGGCTGCTTCTGACATGAAGTGCTGTGCAGGAGGGTGGAAGGCTTTTTCAACACCTATTAAAATTATTTGAAATGAAATATAATCTCTCGTGTTTAACCATATAAAATCATGGCCTAATTATTGATAATTCTTTTTTATATTTATGTTACTATATTAATAATGAAGAAATCATTTTAGTTTAATATGGGTGTTCTAAGTAGTGTTTCCTCTGTAATTTGTTGTTCGTTAATGTATCATTATTAGAAACTATTCTCCTCTAATGTTTTAGTGTTGCTATAAAGCTAAGGATATGGATAAAGTTGAGGTAAGAATTTGCCTTTGCAAATAGCTAAAGACAGAGTGAAGTTTATTTTCCTATTTCAGGTCTTACTTATTTTGCAGTTTGAAAGGGGATAAATGAAAAGCAAAATCTAATACTTCTCATATCTGCCTTTACACTCCTGGTAAAGACACAAAATGAGCAAACCTCATATTCACCCTGGAATGAATCAGCACTGTAGAAGTACATACAAAATAGTATGGCAATTAAATTTGCATTACAGTTGCTATATAATAGCTCCTAATGTCAAAGAAAGTTATTGAATTTAAAATTGTGTTTATTTCCTTAGAAGTTTAATGCAATATAATCCTGTATTTTGAGGAAGCGATTTGGCTAATTTAGCTCATACTGATGTCCTCTTCCTTTCAATGGCATTCTTTTTATCACCTTTGTGTGGGACTGAAAGGAAGTCTTCATTTATCTTTCAGGTCTGTTATGGCTATATGCATGTTCCAGCAGGCTATAATAGTCTTATGTTTTGGAAGACTAATTGAGATACAGAAATGAGTCTTACATTTTCCTTTATTCAACTTGTTTTGATATTGTTGCAGTTTTTCAAGCCCAATCCCCTACTGTTATGCCCTGGGTGAGTGTCTGTGTAAGAGAAAGGTACATCCTAGCTCTAATGGCACTTTTTAAAACAGATCTTAAACTTTTCCAACTCTTTGTAGTGCTCTTCTCACTAAGTTAGGAAACTGCTCTAATTTCCTATCACAAAAACAATGCCACTGTCCAGAGCATTTGAATCTTTGGGTGTTAGTAAGAGCTGTGAACACATGGTTGCTGGAGAGATCAATGTGTTTCATAGGAACTGTGAAAGTACTGAAGACAGTTTGAGTATAAAGCATCAACACTTAGAGCAGCCTTGGGAGCCACAGCTCCCCACCAAGAACAAGGGTGCAGTGAATCCTGAAGTGGAAGTGTATGACAATAGTGTGTGATACAAATACATCATTAATATCCCTATGAATCATTCATGCCTGTCTTTTTTAATAGTACCAGGAATACTCTGAGTTTGTAACATTCAAGGGGATGCATTTTATCCTGCCCAGGTCAGAACCTGGTGTAATGGTCCCCAATACTAGGATGGATGTGCATACAGTTAAATATTAAGGATCTATTCCTTAAAACACTTTCTAGAGTATTCATTCTTTTCTGGGTTTTTGTGTGACAGTAATTGGTGCCATCATCTTAAGCTGCTATCACTACAAATGTGATGGCATTAGTTAAATGTGTTAGACTGGCACCAGCTCTGTAGCACTCCTAAGGCTGTTAATCAGTTAGGGCTTCACTGTGTGCCTTCCACAGCCTTGAAGCAGTGGGTATTTAGCATCACACTGTGTGGCAAGAACCCCTCAGGCTGCCTTTTGACCCTGGTGGCTCTGTGGAAGTTATCCATGCTCTTGAGCCTTCTGGTTACCTGGATGTGATAGCTAACATGTATTCTTAATAATATGACTTGTGACAGATTGTCAGGATCCAAACCATGTATGCTACAGTTGGTATACAGGAACACACAAAGCTCTTACAATATATTCCCAGCAGAGAAGAGTTTCATGTCTCGCTCTAGATGACTTATCAAATAAGTACGTATCATTTGTATCTGTGTAGAGTTTAGTATGAATGGTTTGTTAGACACTTATACTTTGTCAACAACCTCTACAAATGCATTTACTTTAAGTGTTGAACACTTCATTATAAATGGCTTACAGAACATATCCATAACCTTGATAACTCCATTCACTTTGTTAGTAATGGCTGCTAGAACACTTAAAGCATAACAATAGCCAAAATGTATATAAATATTTCATCACAAATCTATTGTTACTTATTTATAACATGCTTACCAAAAGCATTACAGAATATTTATTAAACATTTATAGATTATTTTTGCTACAACTAGTATGTAATATAAATGCATTATTCATCTCACACTAAATCATTGTTGGGCATCCCTTAAAAATAAAGTGGTACCAAGAGGATTTTGGGTCTGTAGAATTTGAACAGATTCATTTTAATCATGTGCAATTCAGATTCTGCTCTGTATTTATGTTTGTTGAATTAAATGAAAGAGGAAATAAATATCAGCAAAACAACTCTCAGTAACCAAAGACAGAATGAAGAAATGGTTGCCTTGAAACCGCTGGCCACATAGCAAGCTCTGTCTTGGTGTCTGCCAGCAACTGCACACCAGACTCATGAAACTAAGAACAATTCTTCCCCTCTCACAGCTCTTCTGGTGGGTTAGGGTGCATGTTTCCCAGAACTAAGAATTTGGCATGAAGGCTATTCTTTGTAGCCATCACTTTGATTTGATCTGTAATACTTCTCTGCTGATTTCCAGCACGCCAACCTCATTCACTTCCTCACTAGAATAGCAGACAAAGCACACAGCAAACAAGTGTCATTGCCTGTATTCGGGCAGATCAAGTGCATTTGGATATGTGCTTGGGTTTGGGTTTGTTTTTTTGTTGGTGGTGGGTTTTTTTTAATACTTTATCTAATGCCTAGAGTGTACAGACAGGAATCAGGATGCTTTTTAAAGTCAACATACAGTAAAGAAATTGCTGCTATCTTAGAGAGAGGATATTTTAGGATTGATATCCAGAAAGTATTGATACAATGGTTTGATAATAGATAAGAATAGTTCCTTTTCCCTGTGTAAAATTACATGAATGTTTAAGTAAGGGCAAGAACCCATCTCAGGTTGGTTACAAGATGCTATCAACATTTGTCTAGCTATTCTCTCACATAGTTTCCTTCAGTACTTTCCTATTCAGTAACTGTAAATAGATGAGGTAATTTAAACCCTTACCTAGCATTCAGGAGAGTTGAATTCCTCCAAAACAAGCACATAATTTTACTGAAATGACTATGGATATATGAAAGGCATAGAGTTTTAAACTTGTTAAATTCATCGGGTGTTGGGGTTGTTTTTTTTTTTGTATGCATCTATATTCATCTATCCTCAAGTAATGTTTCCTCATTAAGTGTGGCTTTGTATTACTGGTTATTTCTTCTCTTTTGTTATAAATAATAACCTATGTAATTAATTTTGCTCTAATATAAAGGGAGGATATAGCTCAGTGTTTCCACAAATAGGGGTGTGTAACTGAAGAATCAAGATAATCTCTCAAACACATTTTCTCCTGGCCTTGTGACGTTTGCAGAACAGTTGATTTGCTGCTAATATTCTTGGGTACAATACTGCTGATTTCTCTAGGGGAAGATATTAAGAATACCTTTGAAGGGGTAGAAGTATTTGGTTTTATTTAGTACTCAATCTCCATTTCAAACTCGTGTATACCTTTCAGACTTGTCTTTTCTCATTGTCATACCCATACAGCACTGAAACCCAAGATGAAGAAATGAGGAAGATGGAAAGAAGAGCACAGAACGTGTAGACCAAAGGAAATGTATAGTAGTCACCATGAAGCCAGCCTCTTTGGGCAATGTAAGACTGCATTGTGTATTTATTCTCAATAATGTTTATTTTGTAGTTCTGGAGCTATTTATTATTCTTGTCTTGATGACCTATGTGGAACAAAGCCCATGTAATTGGAAAGAAAAAAAAGAACTGCTTTCACTGAGGAAGGAAATCTACTAAATACGTGGTTGCACAATTTGTGGCTTCTCTCTACAGCTGCAGAAACTCTCTGGATATGTAGGCTGATGCAGGGCAAAAAGTGCAGTGCCCCTCTTGTGGCAGAGAGCATTACAGAATCACAGAATCATTAAGGTTGGAAGAGACCTCTAAGATCATCAAGTCTAACCACACCTATTACTACCATACCACTAAATCATGGCCCTAAGTAGAGCATCTATATGTTTTTTAACTCCAGGGACAGTAACATCACCACTACCCTAAGCAGCCTATTCCAGGACTTAACAACCCTTTCAGTAAAGAAATTCCTCTTTATATATAATCTAAATTTCCTCTGGTGCAACTTGAGACCATTTCCTCTCATCCTCTCACTGCTAACCCTGGAGAAGAGGCCTACCCCCCATGTCAACCCCATTGAGGGTGCACTCCATCCCCTCATCCAGATCATTGATAAAGACATTGAACAGAGCTGGCCCCAACATTGAGCCCTGGGGAACACCAGTAGTGACCAGCTGCCAACTGTTTTCTGTCAGGGCAAGGACAGGTCTGGTGTAATTTCTGCAGAAAAAGCTACTTATCCATATCCTTCTTCACTAACAACTGGTTTCAGGGGGTTTAAGGAGTGGGACTTTATACAAGTGGACTTTATAGCTCTTTTTTATCTCTTTAGTCTATTATTTGGAAGCTATTCTGGTTTAAGGTGATATTTGTTTAGCAATTCTTCTCACATACTGTTCTCTAAAGCATGTAAGAGGCAGCACTTCATAAGAAAATGTTAATTTGGCTTTCAGTATTTCATGTGTCTGCTTAAATGTTTGTACTTTGGAT
>VWZO01013040.1:236885-288710 GCA_013396975.1 Bucco capensis
TTGGAACTGGATGATCTTTGAGGTCCTTCTCACAGGCAGCATTCTATGATTCTATGATTCTATGAACTGCCACCTGGTGAGGAGCAGGTGGGGTGATTCTGGGCAGACCTGGAGCTTTCATAGCCAGAGGGAGAGAATAACACAGGTTGCTGAACCTAGTGACAGAGCTTCTGTGTTGAGACTGCTCTAGTAAAGTACTAAAAAGCAGAAGGAGGAAAATAAAGTAAAACTGAGAATCCTGCTATGAAAATTCAGGATTGTTTTCTGTGAATTAAGTTATGCTTAAGCTGGTAGGGAGACAGTGCAGTAAATCTATTAACTGTACCAGTGGAGAGCTGCTGGAAAGCAACTCCCATTTCTACTTCAGTATCCTAAGATCCAGCACTAGTTTTAATTATTAATAGGCTTCACGCTATTATTATTTGCTTGCACATATACATTAATCATTACATGGGTTTGCTAATTTTTCATTTCATTCAAAAATAAATAAATAACCCATGACAAGATGCTCCGAGTCCTCAAGAGAATATGTTCCCCTCTGATGGGCAAGTAACATCTGTGGGCATTTTGCTGGCTTAACAGCGTGTCTGTCAGAAACTTGGTGATTCAGAAAATTTACTAGCACTCACCTAATGATTAATTAGCCTTCTCTGTAAGGAATGGAGTCTCTTCATTATGCATATTGTCACCAAGAGTTTCATCTGTTTGCTGTAACACGTATGCTAGAGAATTAATAAGAGGAATTTTGATAGTCAAGAAATAAGTTAAGATTGTTTTTGCGAGCAGAATTAGAGTTCAGCTCTAAATATTTAAGAAAACCTCCAAGGATTTTAATCAATATAGGTCCGTGTGGTATTACAGAAAAATTGTTTTGTATTGAAGTAGGAATTATTGTAACAGAAATTGTATCTATCTGTAACATGTACTATCTGAAAATGTTTTTAAAGATCATGTAATTCATAACATATGTTAAGAGTTCTGCCTGGCAAAACCTGCAGCTAGCCTTCTGTTTCATAAGGGCTTCAGTTGTGGAGTCTAGGGTTGTCAATGTGTTGAAGGAAGAGGTCAGACTGACACTTCATAACTTAAATCAAAATAATTTATCATCTGCATAGAGGTAAATTAAAGATTTGTTGTTCTTGTGGGTGAATACAACCAAATCTGGTGTGTTTGATTTGTTTGCATCTGATGAGATGTCCACAGCACAGTTCCTCCACCTCAGGTGGGTGGGAAGCAGCATTGTTGGCTGTAGATTGGCAAGAGAATTGCCAACTAGCTTTAATTGATGGCAGCAGCTCTGTTCCCTCAGGTTGTGGCAAGTAATGATTAGAGCATCTCTTCTATCCCACATGAGATGGTCTGCTGCCATCTCCTCTGAGAAACTGTAGGTAGTTGTCAGTAGTTCTATGTTTCTCTTTGAAATTATGCTCTGATAGATTATTATTTGTCATCTTAACTTCTCCCTTTCCTTTCATCCTAGAGGGACTGGAGGTGAACACGAGCAAAGAAGAAAGATACATCCAAGGTAGGCTTGGCATTTTGAGGGGATGTTGTTGTTTTTAGATGACACAGGGGAAAGTTTTCCTTGCTTAGCTACTGAATAAACGAAAGGCTTTTTATGTACCTCCTCTCTGTATATACAGATGATTCCCCAGCCAGGTTCATTGCTGTTGACCATGTTCTGTGTTCTTCTTGTAGTTGTCTCCCATTCCATCATTCCCTTTTGTGTTTGTTACCATTGCATCCACCAAGTGAGATAAGGACATGTTTCTGTCCCTGTGTCCATAGCTAGGGAACGGAGGCACAGATGGCTGAGTGACCAGCTTGGGTGCCATTGTAAGAAAACAGTGAGCCCAGTACTGAGGTATGATTTGAATTAAAAGACAAAACTTAGTCTAAGTGGTCTTTTTGTTTATCCCCATTAATATTTCATTTTCCTTTGGAAAGTAGAAAAAGACCCACTTAAGCCTCATTAATAGCTTCCCTACAGCCTGCTAAATCTGGCCATGGAATGATCCTTTCCTTGGATGAAAACTAAGGAGAATCAGACCCCCTTTTGACTTTTTTCCTACTGGTGGCACTGTCATTCTTTCCTTATCCAGATTCAGAGAAGGGAGCTGTGCTGAAGGTTGAGCCTGGAAGAGTACTTAAACGTGGTTAAAGAGCACATGCATGCAAGCTGTGTTTCACCTTTCTAATTTAACATGCTTAGTTTATTGCTTTATTAAAGATATAGGCAAAATCATTCTATGCTAGAGAATAAAAATCATCAAGAATTTTTGTGGCAAATACATTTCCATCTTGGAATGGGTTTGTTTGCAGGAGAAATCTGTGCTGTTGTGTTGGTTGGTTGGTTTGTTTTCATATACCCAATAAGGAACCAGAAAAATGCCATGTGACTAGTATGTCTAATTAAAACTATTCAACACAGCTTGAATTTACAATTTTGATTTCTTGCAGTAATCTGCTTGTGAACATTCTAGAGGCAAGGACTTATTCATAGAAACTGTTGAGTAAATAATTTTCAGATAATGAAAACATTCAAAAAAGTCAAGATAGTTAATTAGTGAGCAGAAGAAATTAAATTAATTGAATGAATAATTCATAATGAATTATTCACCCAGCTCTATTTTACACAGTATGGAAGGTCTGAAGAAGAGCCAGTGTTTGAATGAACTCCAAATGGAAAACCACATCTCTATTTCTGCTGTGTTGATGTTATTTATTGATGTGTAAAAACAAGCTGGGTGAGCCAGTCTATTTAATCAGTTTACTCTTTTTGCTCTGTAACGTGAGTCATGCTGGATTTGAGACCATAGATGCCTTGCTTGCAAATGTGCATTAGGGAATATGTGTTCCAGGGCTCTTTGTTTTTTAAAACGTATTTAAATAGTGTGAGAGAAGCCTGATTAGAGCTGAAAATGCTGTGTAAAAGCTATAAATTAGGTATATGCCACAGTACTAATACTTGCAGTTGACATATGTCAGTTTAATTTTATCTTGCTACTGAACAGAACTGTATCCAAAATAGAGTTTGTTGAAGCTGTACTATTTTTTTTTCTTGGGGTTGAGGAGGGGATTGCTGCTGGTTTTGTCTGGTTTTTTTATTATGTATAAACAGATTTCTTACTTCACTGCTTATCCTTTGAGGGGGAAATTCTAATGACAATTAAATAGTGGTTTACTAGAAACCCAAATGAGTGCTGAAAGGGTTGAATGTGAGACACAGTGGGCAATGACTGATCAGAGCTCACCAAAGAGGACACTTTTATATCCTTTTACCCTTCTTTTTCTCCCACGGTGCCATGGAGGAAACAAAACCTCTTGTAACAACAGTCTTAGAGGACTGTACGAGAAGAGAGAGGGCATGCCAAGTGATTTGTATTCCTTGTGCAACCCCAATGAGAAAACCAAACTCTTAGTGTTTGATGTGAGTGTATGTGAGAAGTGAATAAAACAATTAGGTAGCAGCTACATCTACTCTGAGGTATAATTTCTGGTCTCAAGGCAAGCTGACTCGTGGTGGAATTGCATCTTGATGTGTCACTGCTTTATGCAGAGGTAGTTCTCCTACTCTGAGATGAGTCTGATGTAAGATTATCCTAGGGAAGGTAGTACTTCTGTTATCATCTCTGTGGAGGAATAGGTATAGATTAAGTGATCTGCTGGCTCATGTTATCTGCAGCAGGAGTGGAAGTGACTGAGGTTTTCTTGATTGAAATTATGGCTGTGCAGGTAGAGATAAGATAATTACAAAACTGAGTAATGCTATCCAGCACCACCTAATATTGTCAGAGTCCTTTTTAGTTCAATTTTCTCTGAGAAATGGTGTATTACAAATGTAAACCCCTAGAGAAACAGTATGTATATATATTGATAATATATGCATAGACATAAGGAAAGGAAGAGATTGCAAATTTAGTAAAATATACACAAAACATTATTTTCTTGGGTACTTGAAAACGTTGGAGGGAACTGAATAGCCATGGAAACCACCACTATATTATAACAGATGGGCATTGCCAAAAATGGCTTTCTGTTTGGGTTTAAGCTAATTAAAGGTAGTTCTCATTTTACCCAGAGTGGCTCCCTTAAGCCACAGCGTGGACAGATGCTAGGCTAGAATTACATCTGCCTTTTTTCTGCTTTTCTCTACTTCACATGAATCTAGGTAATCGAATGTTGGGCTTCCGTTAAGGAGCACTGCTGAGCTAAATTATGGGCTAGTTTCTGCAGTATCACTACATTTGACCCTGGTTGTGAAGTGCTGAGAAATTCTAGCTAAGGTCAAGGTGAGTGAAGCACTGAGTCAGAACATCTAGGCCAGTAAAGACTAAAATCAAGCCACAAAATGATCCTTACATATGTTTTATTTCTATGTGCTTCCAAAGGCAGCTCCCAACAGCCAACGCTCTTAAGCTCTTGAAACCCTTCCTAAAGCTCATTCAGTACAAGAGTCAGGTAGCTGGTGGTTGTGTTATCCATTTACTGCATCTCCACATCGGCAGGTACAGAGTGTGAACTGATTGGATGAAACACATGCTCTGACTGCAGGTGGCTGCAAGGGATGTGGAAAGAATGAAAAATATAATTGTAACTGGTTGTGGTAGAGAGACAAAGCAAGCTAGAATTTAAAAGAAGAGGTTGTTGTGCATCACTGAACAGCCACTTAGATTTGACTGCAATAGTGCAGAGTTTGTCATGGTGGTTTAGTTAACGTGTTTGCGTTTGATGAAAAAGAAAGTGTATTTGATCACTCCGCAGAGAGAACAGTTTAATTCTGTAAGGTCATACAGTTTAGTGCCCCCCTCCACTGCAAAGCTGCTGAGTGGAGCAAAACCAGAAAACCAATGGAACTGAGGGGAGAAAAATGATTTAGCTGTTCCAAAGAAAACCACCTATTTGCTTTCTGTTCAGAATTGTGGATTCTGTCATCCTGTTTTACATGATTGTTGCATAAGATGTCATTGATAGCTCAAAGGAGGGAAAAATATGCTAAATTGCTTTGGACAGCACAAGACTCATCAAAGTGAAGGTTTCACAGCCCTTTTCAAAGCATGGCAAGTTTCAGATCTTGTAGTCTAACATTCAAAAGGAGAATGTTAAATTTGTAACTTTTTAAATGACTTGTGTACTGCTGCAGAGGCCAAGTGCAGGAGGTCTGCAAACAGATTTGTCTAGCTCCCACCAAATACAGCTGGAGGGATTCCACTGACCATCCTCTGGCTGGTAGCATTCCTTTCACTCCCCAACACTGGCCAGCCCTGCCCTCTCTGTGTCATCACTTAGTAAAAGTTGTGCCATGGATAATTTTAATGACCTGGACACCTGGCCTACTCGGAACTGAAAACAGATCACTTTCTGCAGGCCAGCAAACAGCTGTCAGATGGTGACAACCATAGGTTGTTGCCAGCTTAACAAGTTATTGGTTTGTAAATAAGTATTTTGTGATGCTGACATTGTAGTTGAGTGAGATACTGCTGAGAGAGAGAAGGTGGCCAAGTAAGGTGGGGAGGGGACTGCTGGAGAGAAGCTTTAGTAGCCACCTTCCTTTTACACTGGATAAGAGGCAATATCTATTTCTGAAGACTGAGTCCTCCTTCCATTGCAGAGCCTTCTCCAGTAGTTGTACAGTTGCTGCTACATCTTCTCTGCAATTGTTGCAGGTTTTATGTGCTGGTTTCAGGACTGCTTACCTGTCCAAACATGCTCTCCTCCTGTAGTGCAGAGCCACAGAATTCTATTTTATGATATGCTGAATCCTGAATTTATAATACACAGGAAAATAGCAAATGAGCTTGCAAAAAACCACATTTTGCTGCTGACATCAATCTTCTCTGCTTTTAGCACTTAGTAAACACTAAGTATTCATTTATTTGGAAGGTCATCAGCACTGTGACAAAGTGATAGGGAAGAAGCCCGGAAGGATGGACTATGTTTATTTGTCAGGAAATCTTGTACTACTGCTTCTGAAATGCTGGTCCTCGATATGTTCCAGGAGCAGGCTCTAGAAGCAAGTTTTGTGATGGTCACCAGCCCATTCCCAAGGAGGAATATAGCTTGGGAGCTGCATTCCCCCCCTACATTGATCAGTCTTCAGCCATGTCTGCAAAGAAAATGGGCTGAATGCTCAGCATGCTATTAGCAATCTTCTTATTGAAATAATTGACCCTTTTGCTAAGTTGGTCCCAAAAGGAGGACATTGCTTCAGTTCTGCTGCTCTAATAAATTAACAGCACCTGGTTCACAACAGAAACTGATATTGCCTGAGTTTGTACCTAGCCTTTGCAAAACCAAATGCCCAACCAATCACCAGTGACATTTAGATGGAACATTTCTAATACAAATTGATGCATTTCAAGTTCTTTCATTTTTTGTTGATTTCTCTATTCTTTTTTCTTTCTTTCTTGAATCAAGTCACCAGCTTGATTCAAGCTCAGGTTTTATTTTTTTTATTTTTGTTTTTAAACCTACAGCAGGACTACAGTGTAAGAACACTGTTTTAAAATGGTTGGGAAAGGAACAACTAAGCAGTGTTTTATGGCTTATATCTGCCAAGAGTGTCATTAAGTAGTTTAGCATTTGTAGTATTCTGCATATGGAATATATCTATTTGTATAACATTACTCTTTTGTTGTTACTACAAAGATCTCAAAGATAGAGAAAACTTGACACACTCTAAAGACAGACATATGGTTATTGTGGGTTTGAATTTCAGTGGGAAAGGTCAGAATTGTATCAGGCTCCCAGCAATAACATCTTGTAGTTTTTCTCCCACCTTGGTATGTGGATACTGGTATCCAATACCAGTTTAGAAGCTGCCTGGTACCAGTTGCTGCTCCAGAAAGGCATATCACACCTGTAGATCCTGTGTCATATTCAGGCTTAGGGAAATCTCTGGGAGGATGAGATGAAGGAGGAATCTTTCACGAGATGTAGAGGGTTCACATGGCAGGACTGGAAACAGGGGGCAACCACTGAGCTAAGGTTGTGGGATAGATTTGCTCTCAAACCTTTTGGTCTGTCTGAATACAAACAGATATGTGCCTTTTTCCACATATTTGTTTTTCCAGAGATCAAATTTTGTGTCTTCAGAATCTGTTAAAAAGATGAACTTCATAAAAAAAAATAAATAAAAAATGCTTTGCTCCACTACAGAATGAGTGGCTTTGGCTTTGGGAGGTGTTTTTAGATCTCTTAGATGTTTCATGTCCTAGTTCTCAATGGTTTTGACTGCAATGGCAGTCCTGCTTCTGTTAGCTTGTCTGCAAATAAGTAGTGTAAGAGTTCTCTCTGGTGCATGCATATATTTATATGTAAAAGCCCATAGAGTACCACAAGATGCCAAACCAAAAGCTGCTTTCAGAGTCCCAAAGTTCTATTCACTGGAGGAGTTACAAACAGGCCACCACTCTACCTTTTTTTTTTTTTCCAGTTGTCTCAGTAGCCTGGTACAAAACTTTCTGTTGGCAGATCTGAGTACTATCTGACATGGACATTTTTCAGAGAGAGATATTTTTCATTCATTTTCATAGCTTCAGGAGGGTCTCTTTATTTATATTTTTTCCTTCTTGTTGTCTGGGGCTCTTAGTTGCAGAGGGGTGTGTTTCAGATCTACTGCACAGGTGAGTGGGTTGAATTGACAGATAATCAACTGCTGGTGGTGTTCCTGGTTCATGCTCTGTAAAGGGCAGGATGCTAAATCAATTAAAGAGAATTTCAAATCAGTTTTAGTAAGCAGTTCCTGTAGAGATATGGACTCTGGAGACTATTCCTCCAGCTCTGCAAGTTTCGGTTATTTGCCTCATACTTCTTTTCCCCAAGAGGTGTAAGACTGAAGTGCTGTAGCTGGTGCTGATGCAGTGAGTGGGAAAAAGACATTGCACCATACTTCAAGCAGAGGAAGAGTCCTAGCAGTGGCAATGTAAGTGAAGAATCACTGTGCCTGGTAATGTCAGTCTGAACATATTTTGGGGACTCACTTGTTGAGTGAAGGCTAAAGCACTTGAGAGTTTCCTGAGTATTTCATTCTGAACCCTTTGGAGAACCAAAGCCCAGTAAAAAATAGGTAAAGATGAGGTGAGTTAGAAACATTTAAAGGCTTTAAGGTCTTTCTCCAGTAAAATTTGGAGGTTTCTGTGGCGCTTTAGAGTATCACTTTGAGCATATTTTTCCAGTTTAAGTGCAGGCTGACCTGACAGTGGTAAGAGGTTCACACTACATTTGCAATGATATCTTGAAGGATTTCGGTGTTCTCCAGGCAATTCTATAATCTCTCCAAGTGAAGGAACAGTGTATTATGTCTAGATAATCTATATCCAAGTTCTCTGTGTATGCTGGCACAGGCTTACCAAAGTGGGTGATTCTGTTGGACACACATAAATGTTTGCTCTTGAAAACTGAGAAGATTGTCTAGGCATCTGCCCAAACTTCTGGGGTACAATCAGCTTGAGGTGAGAATACGTTCATATAAAAGCAGCTGGCTTAGTGTTTAGCTATTATTTTATTGATCTTGACTAGGTAGTAAGTACAGAAATGAAATGGTGGAAGTGCAGAGGAGAATGGGGTCTATCTTTTGGATGTTTGGGTGAAGAGGAGTTCCTTTCTGAAGTGTTCAGCAGTGCACTCTGATAGCAGTGCTTTTGTTATTCGTACAAGATATACTCTGCTTATTTCTCTGATATTATATCTCCATTTTCTAACTGAGTAAGAGTTGTTTTCTCTGTATCTACCATATATTTAACTTCTTAAAATAAAATCTAGTTGTTAGTCTATTACTAGCTATGTTAATGGCTTGATAAAGTTGTGAAACATAGTATCCCAAATGCTGCACTCTCTATGTAGTTCTGAATCCCTTTGCTATTTTGTTTTGTTATTTGATGATCAGTTTTTGCTGGAATATGTTTTGCAATTATAATAAGAGATTTAATGTTGTTTTGAACTCTGCCAAAGTCTGATTAGATTTTCTGTTTTGGCCTAAGTCATTTCTTTGTGCTTCAATTTTCTCTATATAAAATGTTTAGATTGCAGGGCTTTAGATTGCAGATCCTGGTAATTAACTGCAAGTCTGATTTTTAGTTCAGCGTAAGGTTAAGCAGCTTCCATAAAGCAAAATCCTATTTATTCAAAATGAAAGGATTATAGAGAAGACATAAAGTAACAGAAAAGCAGTTTACATACAAGTCTGGGTTCCCAGGAAGTCATCAGCTGTGACATGATGCTCCTAATAGAAAACCAGCATATAATACCCTCTCTCATGGGTTTTGGGAGTTTTGGTAGCAATTCCATGTCACTCTCAGACCCTGTGTTCCTGCAGGACAATCATCCTTGGCTGAAGTGTTCTGCTAACATGGCAACATCTAAACACAGATACCAGCATCACTGCTGCTGGCTTGAAAAGTCAATGAGCTACAAAGCTGGATTGGGAAGAAAGTATTTAAGGAAATATCCCTGAATTCTTGCTCTCCACTTAGGCTTTTTCCTGGGCAATTACCTTTGGCAATAGGGAGGTCAGTTAAACCCTGAGCTGGGCTTTGATCTGACTCTGTGTGGACATTCTTATGCTTTTAGCAATCAAGGTGCCTCTAACACAATTGTTCAGCAGTTTTTAGTGGTACTGCAGGTATCAGTATTTTTGTTCCAGGCTGCCCAGAAGACCCAACAGAAATTGTGCTTGGTGTAGCATAATGAGAAACAAGCCCTGGCGTGAAGATCTTTACAAGCCAACTAGACCAGACTGGCAAAGGTTAGGAGGGAAGTAAGAGCTGAGAGAAATTATGTGATTTGTTCAAAGAGATACAGCAGGGAGCTGGAAAAGCCTCAGGGTCTTGCTTGATTGTTTATCCTGTAGGTCAAACAGCTTAGAATTTACTTTTCTGTTGCAGCTTCTTTTACACTTATTTAGAGCTTTATTTTAAAATTTTAATGCATCTCCTCATGTAGCCATCACCTTTTCACATTTATGTATTCTCTTCTGTATTAATGAAAGTCATAAAGTTCAAATTATACAAATTATATCATCTCAGTCAGGAGGGGTGAGATAGCTACACATTATTCTTCTTAACTTGGAACCTGATTCGTTTCTAGCTACCAGCCTGTGCTTTAATCCTAATATTATTCAAATGCAGTGTTTTTTCTAGATAGAAGGGGGTTGTTAAATTGAAGTATTCCAGTGTTTGTAGGACTGAGCAGTTACCTAGCCTCACTATGTGCATCAGCAGGCTGAGCTCGAGAGAGGCTGAAAACTTGTCTCTTCATACAACATGAACATCTAACTCTTCAGGGGTCCATCTTTCACTGCAGAGAGCTATAAACATTTTCAGCAACCCTGTAAACAAGTATTGAATAGATTGAAACTTTCTAAAAAATTGGACAGGTTCTCTTGTCAGTCTTTTTTTTTTGTTCTTGTCTTGATTTATTTTTTTTTTCCTTCTCCAACTACTTGACTTTTTCTGTTTATAACTTTTTTTCTCCTCCTGTGAAAGACTATCTGTCCATCCCCTGGTAATTGTACAATTTATGCCAGAAGCTCCTTCTTCAAAGATATATCTATACAAAAATTCTCAGATGGGTACTGCTCTCCCTTGATGTGTGTAGTCCTTTCTGCAGAAATAAGAAAACTGTACTCTGTCATTTCCAAAGACCAAGCTAGGTCTTTCTTTGAAGAATATATTTTAAACCACGGTCACTTTGAATTCCTGCATTTGCTTTGTATCTGCACATTTCCCAGTTCTCCTGTTTGACAGCAGCAGGTAAAACCTCTACCCTCTAACCTGTGAAGTTAGCAAAGGAAGGAGTGAAGATGAGAACTGAGACAGTAATAGGAAATGGGAGCCATGAGAAGGCAAGACGGCTGTGGTTTGCTTGGCTGATAGGAAATGGGAGCCATGAGAAGGCAAGATGGCTGTGGTTTGCTTGGCTGATAGGAAATGGGAGCCATGAGAAGGCAAGATGGCTGTGGTTTGCTTGATTTCGTAAGTCTTGTTTTCAGTATCGAGCTCTGGTGGAATTCAAAGCTATCCCAATCACTCAGAACAGCTAAGATGTCTGTGTCTTCCTTTCAGGTGAGAGGCAGCAAAGGTCTTTGTGACTGAGATTGTGGAGAGAGCTCTTTCCCTGTGTGGAATAAAAAACTGGATGTATGCTAGGGCACAAATTAAAACAGTATAAATGTGTTTTTTCATGCTGTACCCAATGCGTATTTAGAATATAGATTGAAGTACTACTTTATAGTAGCCATAATGAAAAATTAGTACTTGGGACTGCCAGCTGATGATATGGATGCGTTGGGTTTGCTATTTTTTACAAATATATCCAGGATTAGAGCTGGGCTGACCACTGAAGGAGTGACAGACACTCTCTATTATGTCAGCAAATTTGGGTAAATCCTAAGATGACATTGCTTATCTTCTTAAGCAATAAACACATGAATATTAGATATATTTTCTGGACTTCAAATTTTAGGTTTGTTTCTTACCAATATTATTATTATATACAGAGTGGAAAAAATTAGGGGCCTTTTGTGTGTATGTATTGAAAGAATTCCATATTGTGAGCACTGTGAAGATGTTGTTAAAAAAGCTAAGAGTATTTTTTTGGTCATTTGTGTTCATCTATTACAAAAAAACCCCGACAAACCAAACCAACAACCCAAAGAAAACAAAAAACCCAACCACAATGCATTTACACTTTAATATTGTATCATATAAATAGACATCTATAGCTCTGCATACATTATTAATACGGGTTTATTGCCTGCTTTATTGGTTTCACTACTGCTTCTCCTCTTGGGAAGCCATGTAAAATACAGAGACTGCACAAATGCCCACATTACAAGAACCTCTATATACAAAGCAAATAAGATTGCACAAGTACAAATATTCACTTGAGTCGCTTCCTGCAATTCACATAACATAATAACAAATAGTCCATAAACACAATCCCCCTAGCTGCTGCCATCATTCTGAGTATTTCATGTTTTTTATCTAGGACACTTGTGCTGCTATTAGAATACTGAACAACATTTGATTCCTGTACTTTCTGACAAGAAAACAGAGTTCTTGTCAAGAAGAAACAGAAACATTAAATATTATTCAGACCCGTCACAATGGCATAGTAGATGCTAAGCAGGCCTACTATTGAGTTTCTTTGTGGTTCTAAAGAACCAGGTTTCTCTAAGTTTCACTTCAGAAACAGGCTTAAGACTTTTTAACAAAAGAGGTATTAGTAGTGTAAAATACATCTGGAAATGGAACACTGGAGACAGGATTATTTTCAAAAATTAATCTTGTGTCAACCACTGACATACTGTCTTTTGAAAGCTTCCTAATGTACCGAAACTCAGTCTGACCTCATAAAGGTTACAAGTTCAATAATCTCCATTCCCAGTGCTTTCAGGGATTTTGGTGGCTTGGGGATGGTTTTGGTGCAAAATATAACCCACATAGTGCTCTAGATGCTGATTATGAGACGCAGGGATTCAAATTGAAACTATTGTACCGTCTTGTGTGTGTGGGAATAAGGGCAGGAGATAGGAGATCGGTTCTGTGGCGTATGGGGATTCCACACACAAATACCTCCAGACAGGGTCACCCTTAACAGTCTGCCTCTGGGCTTACGTAATGCAAGTTCTGAGTAACAAAGATGTAAGCTCCCTTTGTGTGTTGGACTGGAAGAAACACAGTGTGGACTGTTAGGAGCAGATATTTCCATATCTCAGTGAATGCGTCAGACATAGAGCTTGATTCCCTTTTTGGGGGTTGCGTTTAGTTCAGTTTATTTGTTGATATGAAATAACATCTTTTGAACATTTTACCTTTCCCTCTAATTTTTAAAGGCATACCCTCTTCAATGCTGGCCCAGGATTTCTCATTTCTCTCCATGCTTAGAAATATGTATTATTGGGGGGTTGGGTGGTGGGTTTTTTTTTAGTTTCTGTGACATTCGAACATTTTCAGTCTCCTTCTCACATGTCATACAATTCCCCACCTGTTCTTTCCACTCTGTTCTAGCTGTAATCTTCTGATTGACTGTCTTCGGACTTTAAACTTCTTACAGTAAACATAAATGAGCTTCTTTGTCGACAATATATGACGCTTCCAGGACCAACTAGTATCAGCAAACTTAGTTTTGCTAGCTCTTCATTCATTTGGCTGTAATTTGGTTCTCTTCATGAAAAGTTTCTTGCATTTTTTCTGTCTCCGTGGCCTGTCCTCTTTTTGTGTACTGTCCCAGGTTTCCTCCCACCGGTCACTGCTCTCTTGCAGATCTCATGCAGTCTGTGCTGGGGTTTGCCACAGGCTGGCCCCAGAAGCTCTCTGCAAGGCCCCACAAGTTGAAGGACTGCTTTGTGAAGTGCTCTGTCTTCCAAGAAACACTTCAAAGTGCTGCCTTGTTTGGTTCCTTTACTCTGGCAGCCATCACAGCAGTATTTCCTACTTCAGTCAGCTTGTTTTGGAAGGGCAAGCTACTACTTTCCTCAGGATTTGGAAAGGTGTCTCCCTTCCCTGGCAGATCTTCTAACACAGTAGGAGCTTTCCATAACAAAACAGACCCAGAGAAGAGCTGTGTAAAGGTCTCTGTGAGTCTGACACTTTGTGCTTAGGAGAAAGCGTTCTGACTTCTCCATTCCTACCCCTGTCAGCATTGATAAGCTTCTCTTACCTGACATGAGCTTTTATTGCCCTTGACTGCTCTCCATTTATATAAAGGTTAAATCTTCCCTTCTGTCTGTGCTTTACAACAATATACTATTTAGAAAACAGTTCTTTCACTGAACACAATAACAGGAGATGAATTTGGATTGGGTGTTGGGGCTTTTTTGGTTTTCTTTCCAAGCCCCAACAACAGGTCATTGAGTAGGTGCAGCTTAAACTTTCATGTTCTGACATGCTACAATTACGACTGCAACAGGGAATTACAGGAGGATCAGCTGTTTGTCTCTGCTCAGTACAGAGACAGGCAGTATGATACTAGTCTGTTGTGTTTAGTTTTACCCACAAAAAAGTGGAAAAATACTGTACCTTTTAAATGATCTAATAAGTGATTGCTAGGCAAAAGTTCGCTATTGCCAATGAGAGACTTTTCAGACAGTAATGTCAAATGGCTCATTTGCCATCTAGGTGTGAACAGAGACTGCCTTGTTCCTTATTGCATGTAGGACAGAAGACTGACACCACTGGAAGGGGGAAATATCCTCTTGTAACTTTCCAGCTCTTTCTTGAGCCTAATCCTGAAAGATTTGCATTCAGTTACTGTTTTTGAAAGGTCCAGTGCTAAGTTTTCACAAGCACTATCAGTGAGCTTAGTTCTTACCCCAGTTATGGTATCATACTCTCATATTCCTGTTCAGGTTGCACTGGTTTTATGTGCCAGAACAGTTTGCCTTATGAAACAGCGAGGTGAGAACTCTCGTGTTCTGTGGTTTTTTGTTTTTTAGGTCTTTTAGGTCTTTTTTGTTCACTTCAAATTAACTCCTAGATACACAAATTATAGCACAGCATTTGGAAGACTCACTCCTCTAACAACATGCTGTGTATGTAACTTTATAGCAAGATACTTTCCTTTTCAACTCCCAAAAGTCTTATCTGCCCTGCTTCTTTTTCTTCCTGCAGGAAACAGGATCTTCAGAGGGTTTTCTGAAAGCTCTTTGTAATATTAGTGAACATGTACAGGAAAACCCTCAGGTTATGTTCAACTCCTGGTATCCTTCACTTTAGATTTAAGAAATTCCCTTAAACTCTCATTAGTGGAGACCTTCTCATTCCTATAAAAGTTTAAAGAAAATCTTTGTCTCATCAGAGATTTAGCACAGCTCCTCAGCGTGGCTGGAGAAAGGAGATTCTTTGTGCTTCTCTGGAACAAAGACAATTGTTAAAAAAAAATGTGTCTTTATTGATGTGACCCTCTGGTTCCCTCATCACTTTTAGACTTACTACCTTCTCCTCTCTTCAGCCTACTGCAAATCTCTTAATTGACGGGAGGGAAAAGTCAAGTTTTGATTAAACACTGATGAATCCAGGCAGGATTATTTGGTTTCCCTCTGCAACTGTCTGAGCTGGTGTGTGGGTAGAGGAACACACTCTGCCTTCTTGCTGGTTTCTCCCATAATCTGACCCACTATACGTAGGGGGAATTTCATTTGTGTATCTTTAGGCAGAGTGGCATAAGGAAGAATTGAAGGATCTTTGTTCAGCAGTTTGTCCTAGCCATTTTGTGGAGAATTTAAAATACTAGTGTATTTTTCTCAAGTTATTTCTTCATGAAACTGAGTTATGCTAAAAGATTAGAAACTTTCCCACATGTAACTTAGATGAGGAGAAACTGGGAGACATGTCACAGTGAAAAGCAAGTAAAAGACAGAGTGAAAAGAGCTTATTTATTATTTTGGAAAGCTTGCAACTTCAAAATATAGAGGGGCCTATTATGCAATTTTAAGGTTCTTGAGGGAGTCTTGCAGTCAAGATTCTATTAAAAAGTAAAATAAAATTAAAAACTTGTTCTGTGTTTTCTCATATGTTATTCCTGAGCTGGGAGCTGCCTTCCTTTTCATCTCTAGGGCTTCTAATTAGGTCCTGTATTTGACTCTCTGACTCCCTGCTCTTTTTGCTTTTGCCTCCTTTGCCTTTTTTTTTTTTTTAACTTTTGGTTTTGTTTTTTGTTGCCTTTTTTTTTTGCTTTGGGCTTTTTTTTTTCTCTTTTTTATACTCCTAAAATAACTATGCTCCTAAAATGAGAAACAAGCATCCCATCTACCTCCCCAGGCACATCTGAGTTGACTGGAAGCTCTTTGATCTGGAACTTCCAGAATTCACAGCTCTTCCAATACTTTACTTATTTTACTTTAAAGAAAAAAAAAAAGTAAAAAAAAAAAGTCTACTGATTTTTTGTAAAATCATTGAGTGGAGATATGTATTACAGGTATTTAAAACAAACACACAGAATAGTTCCTTGGAATCAAAACTTCTGTGGCTGCCTTGTCTTCTCTAATTCATGACGTACAGGCTTTCTTAGCTAACTTTTAACAATCAGGACTCTGAAGGAGTTTCTGCAGCTTAATAGACCTAAATTTCATAGAGAGTGTATGTGCCTCTAGCCTTACACAAGTACTGGAGAAAGCATGGGAGTTTAAATGTCTCTGGAAAGCCAGCTTTAAATTACTTGCTTTTGCTACAAAATACTAAGGATCACTAGAAACCTCAAATACATAATGCTGGTAGAATTGTATAGAGGTCTGTAGGTATGGTGAAGTCACAATTTAAAACTGTGATTGTTCCAAAATTAACAATGATTTTTTTTGACTTTCAATCAAATCATGACAGTTTAAGCTAGAGAACATGAAATTTTGGCAAAGTTTTTTGGGAGAGAGAAGGAGACTTCTTAGAACTATTCAGAGAATCTAATGCTGGAAGAAATTCCAGTACTGAGAAGTGCAGGTACACTGTACTCGATGAATAACGAATCAGTGCATTTCACATTGCTTTATAAATAATGGGATTTATCATGTGTGGGGTTCCTTTCACAGACAAATAAATCAGTGCATGGTTAAGTGTCTAGTTCAGGCTTCCAAACGGATAGTTTTGTATTACAAAAATGAACTTTTATTGGCTGTGAAAAGTGACCTCTAGATAGAGGCAGCAGCAATTTTGATGGCAAAAATCCTCTAAGATACAAAGGGCATGCTAAATATTGCAGTGTTGTTAGCACAATTTCCCACAACTTGCTTTGCTTTTAATTAATCCTGTTTTTAAGGGTTACCTCAAGAAGACAGGTTTTGTGGTCCATTCTTTGTCTTAAGCATGGCACAATCCAAATGAGGTACAACTGTATTCAAATGTGCCAATTATTTTTCACACGAATTCCAAAATACTCAACCAAACTCAACTTTTCTTGTTGGGCTCAACTACTAGAGATTAGCTATTGATAACTTTTTTTGCAGTATCTATCTTGGTTTTGGCTGGAATAAAGTTAAATTCTTTCTTAGGAGCTGGTACAGTGCTGTGTTTTGGATTTAGGATGAAAATAAAGTTGGTAACACACTGATGCTTTAGCTGTGGCTAAGCAGTTCTTACACAGAGTCAAGGATTATTCAGCTTCTCATCCTGCCCTGCCAGTGGAAGCTGGGAGGCACAAGGAGCTGAGAGGGGACACAGCCAAGACAGATGACCTAAACTGCCCAAAGCAACAATCCATGCTATTTGACATCACACCCAGTATATATAAACTGGAGAGATTTGGCTGAGGGGCACCATGGCTCAGCAACTGGCTGGGCATTGGTCAGCAGGTGGTGAGCAATTGCACTTTGAATCACTACTTTTTATAGTATATTATAATTACTTTTTTTTTTTTCATTTTATGTCCTATTAAACTGTCTTTACCTCAATTCATGAGTTTTACATTTCTCCCCCCATTCTCTCCCCCATCCCACTACAGAGGGAGAATAAGTGTGCAGCTGTGTGGTGCTGAGTTGCCAGCTGAGGTTAAACCACAACACTATCACAGATATTTAGCACTAGCTTTGCTTATGAATTTCTCTCCCTTCAATCAGATCTTATTTATTTTATTTAGGTAGACCCATTATAAAATTATGCAGAATACAGAAGCTTCCAAGGGCCTTGTTTCCCTTAATTAAACAATTAACTTGCCATTTTGGATTTGATCAAGAAATGATTGAACATGACAGATTGTGTCCCCTCTGGAACACATGACTATGTCAGGGTCAATCATGTTTCCTTTGGAGTCAGAAGGAAAGGAGCTTTCTCATAAATTAGAACACACTACTGATTTACAGTAGTAAATACCATACATAACTGGGTTTGTTACTGTTCTTATAAGATTAATAAGATCTGGATACAATTTAATATGTCAGCAAAGTGGTTGTTTAAAACTCAAATTACAACAAAGTGAGAAGACCCATCAGCTGGGTGAAATTTTTCAATTATTTAGGAAAATGAGAAAACAGCTAATAAGAAAAAGCCTAGGAGGAGTGATGGAGCTGTAAATCCTTATTCTCTGCTTCAGTTTCAAAGATGTCTTGTTGCTTTTTGCCTTAGGTCCTGTACTTTGGGAAGGATTGAGTGCTCATCAACAATTTGAGGGCTATGGAGGAAGTTATTTCTAATCTAGCTAGCTTTCCTAAAGTTGAGGAGAGGTCTTTCTGAGGGATGTAATACACCAAGATACTTTCTTGTATCTTCAGTTTGTCACAAGCTGGTGGGCTGCATTGGCCTGCTGGCCTATCTCACTGTGCCTACCAGTGTCAGAGGACCATAGAATGCAACATCAAAAATAAGCAATGCAAAATACTAGAGCACTTTGAAATCTCGTGCCCAAGTGAAAGCACCTCATACAATTTAAGGGGAAAACAATTGCTGAGCATCCTTTGGATAATTTGCTTTTTCTTCCTCCAGCCTCTGAAGACATTATTGATTTGATTCCCAAGTTTATTATAATGTTATTATTTTGGAGTGTTTGTTAGGAACAAACATGTTCCTTATGTACTTCCATAAGATGAAGGAATAATTTTTTTTATACACTGCTTTTATCAGAAAACTAAGATTCTCCAAAGCCACTTTTACTCTACTGCAACAAGCACCCACTATGTTGGCAGTTGTCCATCAGATGTTTGCAGAAACTGAGATATTTGCATATTGGAAACTGTTCACAGATACATTAAATAACATTTTATTGTGGACATCTGCTCTGCTAAAAATCTGCCAAAGTTTGCATCAGATAACTGCAGCAATTCAGATTTATAGAAGGAATGTGTTCTGAAAATATGTTAAAACTACTGTCCCTCTTTTATTTCCTAGCTTTTAAACAACATTATTTTGCAAAAGCTGTTCTTGTTAAGAGCCTGAGTCTTCCCTGCAGAATAGCTTCTTGTAGTTGTTTCTAGGAAGCTTATAAAGAACAAAGAGTTATCTGCATCTCCAGTTAAGATTATCCAATGAAAAGAATGAGCCTCTGCTAAAATAGGCTAGGGCTAAAAAATAATATATAAAAATTAACTTTCCAGACAAGCTATATATGGCAATGCATTTTGTAAAATGACTAAACCAAACACATATGCTCTGCACTGCCTACAACATGTGTAGGTTATGTAGGAGTAACTTAACTTCACTCTTTTCATTTCCAGTACTCATTAGTTTGGAGCTGTGTATTTTACATTAGAATAGATCAGTGACTTGTTTTGCCAAGTTATGTTTTTTTAGGTGGAATTCAATGGCTTGTCCTAGGAAAATAAAAATGTGGCTCCCAAAAAGGAGACTTTTTTTTTCACTTGATGTTTGATGATACTTATGAGGCCAGTTTCAGTATGCCTTACTACATCCATGCTGAATTGTGTTTTGACATGTCACTGTCAAAGGGCCTAGAGTTTCTGTCAATCGGGCTACATAAAGTAGTAATTAATTCTGTTATAAGAGTGTCAGCCTCTGAGAATTTCCAGAGATAGGGCTCAGCCTCTGCACTGTCCTAGGTTGATTGGCACCAGTTCTCTTTTAATAACCCAGAAAGGATGTTTGATCTGCGTGGCTTTTGGATAGCACAGTGTAAGTTGCACTATTGACAAGGAACAAAAGGCCAAGTCCTGCTGTGTTATACACATAATAAATGAGTTAACTTTAATAGGGGGTGATGGAGATGGCATTCTGCAGATGCTTCTGGGAGAGACCTGACCATAATGAGCCCTAACGTGGATTTAGCCTGCAGATCCACAGTGTGATTTCTCTAACACTAAATCTGGCTTAGGGAGGACAGGAGCTTTTTCTGTCTGAACCATTTCAAACGTGCCCCGACAGAGGATACGATGCTGTGGTGCAGATTCAGTCATTTGGCTGGTTGTGTAATATGGCTGTGCACCAGACCCATGCTGGGAAATTATCCTTTTCTTTGAGCAGGTGTGTGAATGAGTTGGGGATGGGGTGATATTTTTAAACACCACAGCTGGATCACTTCACAGGTCTATTTTGAAACATATTCATAGAAACAACTGGATCAGCATCACCGATTTGGAGAATAAGTTGTAGTGTCAAGGAGAAGCAGCAACTGATAAAGTTAAGGGTTTCTTACACTTGATTTACCATAAAGGAACTGTAATTTATTTTTGTGATAATGTGTTATTCAGTCAGTTGGAACTTTCTGCTTTCTACGTGCTACAAGAGCTTTAAAAAGTAACACATGTGCTCTGCATGACTACTTTTACCAAATTAAGTTCCTCCTGCCCCCCAAAATTTTACTGTTTTGTGCTGTGTTATGACATTGATCTGAGGAGCACAAATTATTTTATAGGAGCCTGAGGAGGTGAGTCAAGAGAAGAGCAGAGAGAACCACCCCATCTTCCCCTCTCCACCTAAAATTATAGTTCTCTGATAATTTTTCAACTTCTCTTACAAAGATCATCACATTTAGGTATTCCATGAATAAACATTATATCTTGGGCAACTGAAGTACAGTTAGTGATAGGAATTTCAAAACTGGTCTGGGTTCATTTAGCTCCATTTCCATGAAATTTAAAAGGATGGCACCAGAAACACAAAATGGCCAATGCTTCATGTTTTAAAAACATGTCATTTAATAACCCATCAGACAGCAACTATGGCTGAGAGAGTCCTAGTGAGAACTATGTAAACTATTTAAAACACAGTCCAGACATGGTGCCAAGCTATCTAGTCTTAGGCGTTATTGCAGTTTGAACCTTTCCATGTGTTCTTTGACAAACTGATAGTGGTGTGAAAACTTGCATTCTATTTTAGGCAAAGCCAGGCTGATCTCTGACTCTCTATGAAAGCCATAAATAACCAAAATATACTCTCTGCATTTGTGGTTTGTTGGTCGTGGGAGCTTTTTTTTTTTGGCTGATTGGGTGGGGTTTTTGTATGCCATTTCTGACTCTACCACGTTAAACTTTAGACTGTTTGAGTTAGGGACAACTTTTGTTGTTTGCCAGTAGTGGTGTTCCAAATTTAACATTTTTCTTGAGATTTGATTAAACTATGCATAATCTAGAATAACAAACTTTGTGAAAGTCCCACTGGAAAAGGAATCAAGACATGATGAAAAAAACTACAGGGTTTTTTTGATTCGGAGTTGGATTTTTTGTTTTATTGTTTGGGGGTTGTGTTTTTAATTTTTTGGCAGTTTTTTAAATTTGTTTGTTTTTTTAATTGTTTTTTCATTTTTGGTTTTGTGGGTCTTTAAAAATCGGACAGACTCAACTCTCACTGGACAAATGGGTTCTCACAAAATACCCTCATTCTTCAATAGGAGTAAAACCAGTAATCAGTACAAATACATCTTTTTGATCTTAAGAGTGGAATTCCTCAAACTATAGGCAGGCAACTTGTTGGGATTATTTTGGCTGCTTCATCAGAGTTACCTATTAGTCTTCCATTTTGACTGAAGCCAGCTGGTGGTATCTTGACTCATTTGGTACTTTTGGTGCATCAGGGATAACCAAGATGGAGAATGAAAGTTGTCTTACTTTCATTCTTCAGCAGTGACAGATATAAGTCCTGGTTCATAAGCAGTAAAGACTGTCAGTCTTTGCTCTTTTATTTTACCTTTTATTAAAATATTAGGTTAGCACTATGTCCTTCATTTCTCCTGTTGGAATGTCTATGCATTCTGATTATTTCCTCTTTCTTGATTTTTTCCTGTTCCTTGATTTACTCTTTCTTTTTGAGAGTGGTACTGCAGACTCTGAGAAATCACAATAGCTAAAATAGAGGTGTATATTTGAATAATCTGTTTTTTCTTATGCAGCCAGCTGATTTTTGTGGAATTAGGTCTGTGGCAGAGAAATGACTCTGGCATTTCTGTGTCTCAGAGAACCAAGGATCTCCCAGAAATTAAGAAGTGAAAACACATTCCTTTGGTACATGTGCAGGACAACAGAAACACTTTGTGATATCCCTGACTGCGCACACAGCTACTGCCACAGCATCTTCCAACAGGAGGTGTAAGCAGAAGGGCCCATGCTCACAAAGCTGGATAACACTTGTGCTGTAGAAACAGACTAACTGGGGCTCGCATTCAGAAGCTTGCAATTGTGCTTTCATCCAAGACTATGCTGGAGGCAGCTCAGTTGAAATAGCTCCTGAAAACATAGACATCTCCCAAACTACTTGTTTAAAATCTGCCTCCAGTAAAATTTACTCCCTGTAGCTCCTATCATCTCTTCTATCTGCAGCTGCCTTACATCCTCCTTGCCTCGCAAGTATCTCACTGGGCATTGCCACTGATGCATCACGAGGAACAAGAGAACACTGTCTCGTGTATAAGCTCTAGGGAGCCTGAAACCTCAGAAAGACACTGTTTACAGCCTGCTTATGGATTTAGGCCTTCTTTGTGATGGTAGAAGATAAATCTTCCTTAATTTTAATGAACAATGAGATTCTGTAGAGTAGAGTTGATATCCATATGTCAGTATGTTCTCTTATCTAAACTTGATTTGTTGATAAAGATGGAGGAGGAATTAAATAGTGAAATTACCACTAATAATGTACCCTTGTGTTGCCTTGCCTTGCTCTAGCATCTTGTAGCCTAGAAAGATAAACAGTGTCTCAAAAAATTCAGCAGACAGGCTTTTGTACTGAAACTACATTGAAACCCTTGCCAAGAACTCCTGTAAGCGTGGAGAGGAATGGCTGGGATTTTACATGCAGTCTATGAAAATGGGCTTTTTGTAACAGTTAATTCTGGAACGTTTCAGCCTTAATGTAAGATCGCCATAGAGTGGTGAGTTTGTTTATTCTTCATATTAAATTCTTCTGCAAGTTATGCAAGGGTGGTCAAAAATTTTCCAACAGGAAGTTTTTCCATTACAAAATAGCAATTCATTGAATTACAATATGTGTTGGGACAGGGTTGAATGGTTAAGACACGGCTTTCTGTACTCCTCTTTTCTCAGAGGAAGTAGCCCTTGAGATCCTGATGTCAGGCTGCTGTTACAGCAGGCTCTGAGCTCAGTAAGCATTTCCAATCTTCATTCTCCCACTCCCTCTTCCCCCTCCACTGAAATTGTGCTCCCTGTTCACAATATTGCTGAGCTGTCTGTAATGATAAATGATGTGCCTTTCTTTAAATTTCCTTTCTGCTCAGTACTAGATATTGGCCGACTTGGATGTGTGTTCTGGGTGGATAAATTACTTTGGCAAGTCATAGAGAATTTATGCACATGGCAACAGATGTACCCTGTGTGGTAGAATTTTTCTTTGTTGTTCTAATTACATAACTTGATTTTACCTGAGGCAATTATATTTTCATGAACAAAGATTCAGTTGCTGTTTTTGACGACGGCTGGGTTTTTTTGTTTCTTTTCTGTTTTGGGGGTGGTAGTTTGTTTTTTTGTGGTTTTTTGTATGTGAAATATGAACCTCTGTGCTGAAAGAATTTTGGTCTCAAACCTTTGTATAAGCCAAAGTAGAACTGGGCCATTACTCAGCTCTACATCACCCCATTGATCTTTCCAAATACGTGATGTGTGTTGTCAAGTGGATCTTCAGAGATCCAGAGAATAGAGGCTGGGTTTTATTTCTTAATGGAGATTACTCTTTGGTAAAGGTAACTACACAACACTTTGGAGGAATTTAAAATGTGTGGAACTTAGCCACACTAGAAATGAAATGGCTTTGTCCTTAATTCAGAAAGTTGTCTACCTTTGAGAGTCAAGAGAAAATTTCCGTTTCATACGATCTTTGTGCTTTTGTTTGTTTCAAAGGAGCTGTGACAAATGAAGTTTTACATGGAAAACCAAAATAATTTCAGGCTTTTGTGCTCCTTTCCCCTGTAAATTTAAATGATTCCTGGCAAAAAAGTTCTGGACTTATAGGAGCAAATAAAGGGAAAATCCTTCAAGGTTGGTTGGGTATTCATAAATACATATATTCAGCCTGAGTCTTCTGTGTGTTCTGGAAAGTATTTCCATGGACAGATTTTGCTACAGGGACTTAGATTTGCAGTCAACAAACTTTAAGGCAGTATAGTATACAAGATTGCTTGTG
Source organism: Bucco capensis (assembly GCA_013396975.1). Lineage (NCBI taxonomy): Eukaryota > Metazoa > Chordata > Aves > Piciformes > Bucconidae > Bucco > Bucco capensis. Next base: position 260,888 of record VWZO01013040.1, read on the forward strand.
GTCAAAAAAATCCATAGCAGTCCCGTGGTTTGAGCAACAGTGCGAAAGAAGCATAGAAACCACTTCAATTTTTTTTCTCAGTGTCTGTTTTTTATGAATTCTCCTGCAGTGTTAAGCCTTTCCCTAGAAGGTAACAGAGTCTCTGCTCCACAGAGAGCATGGGAGGAAAGCTCCTCTCCTGCTCACAGACCCAGCTGCTGCCTGGCCACTAGAGGTAGCCAAGAGCAACCAGATATGATTCTGATGGAGAAAGGGGATTTTATGGAGTAAACCCACTCATCTGCAGCACTTGCTGGGCTCTGGGAGGCTCGCCAGGCCCCCAGGCGTGCCTGCGGAGTTCTGAGGCCCTGGCACCCTCTGGCGGCTTGTGTGTAAGGCTAGGCAGGAGCCAGGCGGGACGTTTGAGGCGGGAAGCCGAGAGAGAGGCGGCTGCTGCCAGTACTGCCCTGTGAGGTGGAGGTCCGGGGCCCGGGCACCTTTGGGCTGTGCGCGTGCGTGTAAGAACCCTTCATACGGAGCCACACCGAGAACATGAAGAGCAACAGGTATAAGTCGTACTGGGATAGTTTTCATCATGATATGAGAAATAAATGGTTTTTATAATGAGAATAATCATGCACTAGAACAGGTATGTGGTAGAGAGCTTGTCCCTGCAGATTTTCATGGTGGGGTTGGATAGGTCCTGGATGGTCTGCTGCCTCTGCTAGAGAACCTCCCCTGTGAGGACAGGCTGAGAGTTGGTGTCATTCAGCCTAGAGAAGAGAAGGGTCCACAGAGACCTTATTGTGGCCTTCCAGTACTTACAGGGAGCTTATTAAAAAGGAGACTTTTTATATGGGCAGATAGTGATAGGACAAGAAGGAACAGTTTTAAACTGAAAGAAGGGAGATTTAAATTAGATGTTAGGAAGAAATACTTTACTCAGAGGTTGGTGAGGCTCTGGAACAGGCTACCCAGAGAAGTTCTGGATTCCTCATCCCTGCAATTGTTCAAGGCCAGGTTGGATTGGACTTTGAGCAACCTGGAACAGTGGAAGGTGTCTCTGCCCATCGCAGGGGGATTAGAGCTGGATGATCTTTAAGGTTTTATGAGTCTATAATCTCAGCTCAGCTCCCTTTCCCACAAAAGGATGGGCTGGATGTAACTTCCAGGTGCCATCCAGCCCAGGCTGTTCAGTGGTATTGTGATACCCTCTGGTGGGTGGTTCTGTGGGATCAGATATCGGGGGACAACTGAATGGTGATTCCTTGAATTTTAACTGAACTGTTGACCCTTTCTGTTACTTTATTTGTGCATTTTTTAGTAGCATGTTTCCATTTGTGGTTTGTTTATAGCATGTTTTCATGCAGCTAACTCTAAGAATCTTTTTGGATAAAGCTTCTGCTCTTTTAGGATTCTGTAGTATTTGATACTTGAGACAGTGTAACAAATAACTGAAAGAACTTTTAAAACATTATCAACATGTTTTATTGCAACTTGTGATTGCTTAGGGCTTCCAAAACTCACTACATTTTCTTTTAAATCCTGAAAGAATACAGGGAGCGTGTCTGACACAGAGGCTGTGAAAATGGAGAAGGGAGTAAACACTAGGGCTCTTTCTTCAGTGCATTGTGTGTGTTTTGGGCTCTTTTGCTGGACTAAAATAGCTACACTGTAGCTAAAGGTTGCTGGAAGAAAATTATCTTTCTCCAGGGGAATTCTAGAGATGGATTTGAGCTCCAGGCAGAAAGTTAGGTCCATGGGTCAGGGTCTGGATCAGGGGGTACACAGCCGGGCATAGATATGGCTGCGGTATAGCTCAGGCAGAGGTCAGGGGCTGGTGGCCCGAGTTAAATGCAGCTCTGGAGCAAGCAGGGCCAGGCCCCTGCTTCTCACAGCTCTTTTCACAGCAGTCAGGCACCTATCAGTGCTGGCCTTGAGCACAGGCAACTAAAGCCCCAGGGGGTGAGTTGCACTCATGGATCTGACACAAGTTCACTGGGAAAAGATGATGCCCTCTGTGTCCCTTTTCTAGCATGGGATGACTTCTTAAGGACTTTGTACCCTTGCTATCCAAGCCGTTTGAGAAATGCTCTGCAAAAGAGAAAGCTAGCTGAGCATCTCACTATCTGTACCCAAAACAGCAAAAATTCAGTCCATGCATTGCAAATCACAGCATTTTCTGACTTTTTATTTTTCATTTCCCCAGTAAATATTCTATTCAAATAGAAGGTATTATGCAAACATATTTCTGTTTGAGCAATATTTCTGTTATAGCAGGATAACATGTGCCTGTAGCTCCCCCTCGCCTGAAATCCACAAGAATTGCGGCAACACAGTTTTTAACTCAAACAGTAAATCCCCACAACTATGAATCCTTCCCTGCAGCTCCCCCTCCCCTGAATATCAGTGCTGTAAATAAGTGGCTAAAAAAGAGTAGGTGGTGCATAATATTAAAAACAGTAGCTTGTTGAGCAAAGCTATTTAAAAAGATTCTGAGTACCACATAATAAAGGTACTATCAGCAAATACCAGACTAGCATCTCAGCTAGCTTTACTGAGCTGTGAGTTATTGCTGTGGTCAATAGATCTCTTTTCTGTAGCATTCTGCTTATGTAGGTGATAAATCTTACAGTCTTATGGGAATAGGGTCAGGCTTGTGCTACTCTGCCCCATTATTTTTCTCCTACATCATTTAGAAAACTGCTGGACTGGACCATTTTTGGTGCAGTGACTTTTTGTTCAGCTACATAGTAAATTTTATTGTGCATATTAAATTTTAGCTCAGACCACATTTTAAAGTCCATCTTGATAGCAGGTGAAAGTGAAATAAAATCTTAAGCAAAAGAGCAAATAACCCTGAGAAATAGAAAACAAATGCTTTCAAATGAAATTTTAGATGCAAAATCCAACAAGATAAAAACAAGTTTTGTTTCTGAGCACAATGGTAGGATTTTTAATTTTTTTTTTTCAGATCTGAAGAATGAATAATCTAGTAGCACTGGCACTCAATTAGAGAAATTACCAGTAATTCTGTAACCTCTGGGAATATTTTAAGCAATGGGTGGTTTGAAATGCTTGCTATTAGAAGTGGAGCAACATAAGGTGGTGTTAGGTAATGATGGACAAAGCATTTGAATCTTTTCATGATTTTGGTGCTGCCTCAGAACAGCCACCTGCCAGAAATCAGAGCTTTCATTCTACTCCTATGTATGCTAACTCTGTTTCCTCATTTTCCTGGAGATGGAGAGATGTGCTACTGCCCTGTGGGAGCAGTCAGTGGGAAGAGGAGGGGAAGAAGCAGCATGGCTTACTTTTATCACTTGCTGTGGGTAAGCAGAAAAGACCTTTCAGTTTAGTTTTCTATGTTCAGGCAAAGGAACAGGCCGGAGACACAAGGACAGTGAACAGCAGAATATGGGACAGTATCACAGGCAGCTCCACGTAGCACCAGCATCTTGTTCTGTATCAATAATGGTGAGTTACATACCCGATACAACAAAACATCACAGTCCAAAGTATATGAGGTCAGCATGTCTCTGCAGAATCACAAGGTAGACATGGCTGGGCAAATGTCTTTGTTATTTGTTAGGCCATATTTGATACAGCAGAATGTTTAATTGCACTTATGAGAGTTTGAGAAAGCAAAGACATCTTTTATTTTTCTAAATTCTAAGTCTCAAGAATACATAAGGACAGTGTTGAAATACCTAACAAGATGCTAGGAAGAAGATAGGAATAGTCTGTATTCTACTTGAATGGCAGAGAAGTAAATTTTTGCAAGAAAGTATGAGCCCAGCTATTAGGGAAAACCTCCCGTTGTTAAGGATAAAGAAGCAATGGAATAGGTTATCAATCAGGGATTCTCCATTAGCAGAAATCCTTAGGAAAAGGAAATGCCAGGGGAAAGTGGTATGTTTGCAGGACCTCAGAATTTCCCATGGAACCCTATCTTTATTTGATTCTATAATGCGATGCCTGCTCTGTCCATGACATAAATAAATCTTTGTTTCCTGAGTGTGGTTTGTTAACCCTGAGAAACTGATTCAAGCACCTTTGATGATTTTTCTTCTATTCCCTTGGTCAAACAACTATTTTTTCCATTCTGACTAGATTTCTTCCTTGTTTTCCTCACAGATTTTCTTCATCACTAGGTCTTTCAGGAAAGTCTTCTGTTGAGTAAACTCTTCAGATTTCTCTTAGGAAAGCTCTGTGGATGTAAAAGGAGGTCTTTGACCATACCTTTTTCAATTAGTGTCCCTATTGCCAGTCTGGCTTCTGGGTTAGAGACAGTTGAGAAGCAGCTGTTCAGCTGTGGGAGAACTCATCAGCTACACATTCCATAAAGGAAAAGTAAAGAGCTGCTATGCCACTGGATGAACCATCTGTTAATGTTAAAGCTGAAAAATTAGGTCATGAAGGTCATGAAGCTGGGGGGGTAGTATACTTTTTTAATTTTATTGTATTTTTTGGTTTTAGACATGCTGGCTGAAAGATTTTAGGTTGTTGGGTACTTGGCTTTTATCTATTAAACCTTCCTTCATCTCTCTAAAGCCCTGAGTGTTGTCTATAGGGAACCTTGCTATGTGCAAAGACTTTCTCTATGTGATTCCTGTTTCTTAACTTTTTTTTTCCTACCTTTGGACTGGAAAGGTACCAAATGATATATCATCATACTTTCACAGCGTTGGGCTAGAAAATATGCAGCAGTGTCTTGTGTTCTGGACTTTGACCATATGGGGTGTGTGGGGGGGGCTTGTTCCTTAACTCTTGTAGTGCACAGACTGTATTATAGGTATCTTGTGTGCTAATCTGAAACAAAGTCTTAGCCATGGAAATAGCTACCCAACCAGAAAATAAAGGAGTACATTAAGCTACTCTAAACTACTTTTCGTTTATGTTTTAATTGAATAAGCAACATAAAAGAACAAGGTTTTCTTAGTACAAAAAAAAATGGTTTTATACTTTAGGGTCTAATATAAGAAGAGACCAAACAACTGGAGCACCACTAAAAGGTAGGGTAGTTCTGATACTATTATAGGGCAGTAGGAATGGGTCTAAGCAATCAAGTGGCTTCCACCAGCTTTGCAAATGTGCCATAGCATAAATATTGCTTAAATCTTTGTAAAATTGATGGTCTCTACAAACAGAAGGCATGATTTGTTTATAAGGCCTATGCAGATAGATTAAACTTGTTTTCTAACAGCAATCATTAAGCATTTGTCATACACAGTTATAATCACAGGCAGTAAGAAATGAAAATACCAGCAGTTGTATTGCTACTACCCAAAGGTGCTTCATCCCACTGGCACCTTTTGCTACATGTCAAAAGGTGTTTAGCTTTATAGTAGTAACATTTACTCTGTGGTCCTAACTGAATTCTGAAAAATCTAGTTTCTCCTGGGAGCTTTAATATTAAGATGGCTGTAAGATTTATGTCCCAAACTGTTAGATGTTTTGCCTTGTGACTTTGAATAAATATCCTGATTTTTTTTTTTAATTTGGTTCCATATATGAATCCAAACCCTTCTCTTTTTTCCCCCTTTAGCTCAGTTGTATCTTGAACTGTTCTTCATGTAGATATGACTTGCTACCTCCTCATCCAACACCTTCTGCTTTTCAAAAGGATTTCTCTTTGGAAGACAGGAGACACATAACATCACTGTCATCTTGTCATAGTTACATGGAGTCAGGAAAACTAGATGTGGATTGTCTTGTAATTTTGAGATCTGCTCCTGCAAAATCAACTGGTAACTTGTTGAAAAAAACCCCAAACCAAACCCAAAGAACTCTTTCTAGCTCTAACTTCAGTGCAGTATAATCACTCCTTAAACATGGAGTTAGATTTAGCCCCTCACTGTAGTTGGGCTTGAAGCATACATCTTGATTGTGGCATCTTTCTGACCTAAAAGTCTGACCATGTGCAGTTGCAAGAATGTCAGAAATGACAAAACCTGGAGACTTGCTTGTAGAGAGCACTGGAAAGATGAAGCATATCACTAGCACCACTCTTAATGGTGTGTAATTGAAAGCAGATTTCTCTTAAGCTGCCTCTTACCTTGATTGGCAGATAATGTCATCATTTTGACTAGTAGTCCCCAGTCAATCATGTGTCATTTTGTAAATGCAGATTTCTCTTGATTCCCTGAAGAATATACCAGACTCTAAAAGCCCCTTGCCAGAGGCTTTACATATTACTGTTCTTCTAAGCGGTGGGTAATTCACCATTTCTTTTTGGTTTTATTTGTTTTGAGAAGTGATTCTCTAGGTTTTGTGGTTCTTCCCTAAACAGGAAAGTGTACAAGCTGCCTCACAAAGTAGTATTAGAAAAATAATCAAAATGGATATTATTGGTCTTATTCATTGAACAGAGCAGGTGCAAACCTGGAACATGAATCTGAGACAAAGTGTATTAGCTAGCCTTGCACTGAGAGACTCAGAAAATGCACCACAGGCCAACTGGCATTGTTGTTCGTGGTGGTAAGGACTCAACTCATTGGTTTCTTTGTTAGGGTACGCTTCAAGAAGATTTTTCAGCTCAAGAACACTGAGGACAGAAGTTTCTCGATATTGTACTTCAGTTTGCTGACTAATAGGTCCTATTTGGTTAAAAATGTGCACTTAAAATGTCTCTTCTGCAAGTCTGTACAGAAATAATGAGCCATTTAGTGTGCATTAATTATAGATTGAAACTATATCTCAGATTGGAAAGTGTCTTTCTTCTTATAATATAGCCTGTGGGCTACTGAGCTCATCTTAGAGTTACAGTAAAGCAGAACAACACTTTACTTTTGTATATGGGCACTGTCTTCAGTCAGTAATTAGTGGGATTTTTCTGCTTGTGGTAAGTTTGTGATGATACAGCAGATAGGGTGTAAGTGTGGAGATAACTAGCTCATTGGTAAGATGGGAACATTGGAACAAATAGCTTAGCATATGTAAAAGTGCAAGGTGGCTTTGTTGTTCTTTTAGCCTGCTATTTTCCTTACAGATGTAGTGCAGTTACAGTAGCATGGTAGTATAACAAGATTATTAAAGTTGTGTAATGTAACCATTGGAAAAAATTTCTTAGAACATGTTTGTATTCCTGATCCTTTCCTTCAACTATATGTTTACCAGTTCATCAAAAGGAGTAGCAAAAAGTTTGTACTACACATGAAAAACAGTAAGGAGTGGAGTTACCCCTTTTAACTGTCTAGAATAAACTGTCTCAAGCACTTTTTGAAGTTGGATCTCTCAAAATCTAATCTTATGAGTGCTAGTCTCTCTTAATTAGATACCCAAGCAGTGGAATCCAATATATGAGAGAATTGCAGGAAGAAGCCAATTGTGGATTAATCAATGAACCTTTTGGACCTTAAACATTGCAGATGAAAATCTCTGCATTTGCCTTTCATTGCCTACTTTTAGTGTTTTATTTTGCTATTGATAAGCAGAAGGAGATCATAAAATGATCATAATTCTACATGTTTTTCTACTTATCAAATAAATAAAAATTAAAGCAAAGTTTTCTTTATATAACAGAATATGTTTCCATTGTACTGTAATACAGTGTAGTAAATTGAAAGGCCAAACTGAGTTAGTGAACTACAGAGTGTGATCTTTAAAAACATTCTTGGACTCTAGGGAGTCTGGTTTATAAAAACAGAACCTTCCCTTTTGTACATTCTGTGGGACTACCTGATTTCTGAATTGCTGGGTGTGATTAGTTTTCATCAGACATCAGAATAGCTGTAAGATCTGCACAAGGAATGAAATGCCTTGTTCATTTTACAAATGAATACCATTCAAGACAGCATCTCACTTTTTAGCATGGAGGTTCTATGGAATGTAATATGATACTGTGTTGTAGCCTGTGTGAAAGAATATTTGGTTTGTTTGGGACTGTCTTCAAACCTTTCACATTTATATTTTTCAAATTAAATAAGCTAAATCGTGGGTCGTTTCTACATAGAAGATAACTAAACAGTATGGACTTAACTACAGAGAGCCTAAAGATGCAGAACCTCCTCTGCAATGGATGTTAAAACTGGTCTTATTGTCCCCACAATAGGCTCTTCAGGTACTGTCATAACCATTATAGACTACTTGGAAGGAAATATCTTCTTCCTACAAGCTAGGCTGTATAAGCACAGAGAAGGTAATGGTTAAATTGGGGGAAAAATCGGTTGCACCTTTAAGAAATAGTGTTAATATTGTGTTACACTCCAGATGCTCTTTATCATATAATCGTTATCATAAAAAGTCTTAATGTAAAAGATCCTAATAGAGTCCCACAGTGTCTCAGGAGCAACCTGGATTGGCCTTTGCATTTAAATTAGAGAATAATTAGATCCAGGAGGAAGGGAAAAAAAATGAAGTGCATTCTGCTTTTCTCTTCTAGGTGAAACACACACACAATCCCCAAACTATTAGGGTAGGTATTGTGAGAACATGGAATAATTCAACATTTTGGAATGAAAACTATTTTATCACATATAGAAGTATGAAAGTGCTGCATTGTTCTTCATCTGTTCACATGCTCTCTTTAACAGTTGAGTTAGGGTAATCTCAAAATAAATGGGTTTGAAAGAGGAAAGTAGCCCTTCTACTGCCACACTCTTCAGGAAGCAGCATTAAAAGGTTTACAAAGATGAATCTTCTGGGTTTTCTTAGAAAAAGTAGTAATGTTGCCTAGTAAGAAAAGTATCCCTACAGTGAAAATTTCTGTGATACAAGTTCTCAGTTTAAGCCCATTATGTTATGGAGAGTTGGGTATTTGTAATCAAGGCAAGGATGGATGGTATTGTTTAGTAAAATCTCATTTGAGATTACAGACAGTATTTGTTAATTTTCAGTGGTTCTGATTTTTTTAATATTTTGTCATCCTTGAGGCCTTAAGCATGAAATCCTGAATTGCTTGAAGTCAAAAGGAAAAAAAAAAAGATGATTATCTATTTTGAGGTTTCTCTATAATTCCTTACAAAGTAATGTTCTTCATTAGTCTTGGATAATGCCATCTGTTACCGAAGCCCTGCTAATATCTATAGCCTTTTCATTCTTGTCTGACACACCTGCTGCACATCGGCCTCTTGAGGAAAGGGGCTAAGAAGTGAACTGTAATAGAAAGGTGGTTTTAGACCTGTACTTTGTTTGCATTGACTTCTGCAACGGCTGCCTGGCATACTGAAGAGGAATCACTCCATGTTAAGACTGCCTTAGCAGAGAGGAAGCCAATCTGAAGCACAGTTATATACTGGTTTTCTTAAAAACCTAGGATGTTACCTTGTACTTGAATGAGGGCTAGTGCTTCAAGGGATGTAAAGGATACTCTTTACAACAGTTTTTCAGTGAATTTTTGCTAGGCCCCATGTATATAAACCCAGCAAATTTCTAGTGGCTCACAGATTCTTAAGCCAGGCTCACAGTTCAATGGCTGTTTCAGTATCGGTCCTTAGAGAATCTGCTCAGCCTTTCCTGAAGCAGGGAGTTACAGAAGAGAAGCTTAAATATTTATGACACCTTAAAGCATGGAAAAATTACTGTCTTATATCACCATCTGTATCCTGTTTCATGGAAGCAAAACAGAGAACAGTGTGACACATTGTTGTGATAAGTATTAGAAAAGTTTGTATTTCATGACGTTAGAAGTAAGGGCTAATGCAGAGGTTGTTACCACACTCTGTTTTGTTCTTTTAGAAGTGCTAATACTTTTCGATATTCACTGGCTTTCCTGAAGGTTGGGAAATAGTTGAGTGTAGTCATCTGAAGCTGAAATATTTCCTATTACTTGCCTGTAAGAGATTTATTTAGACATCCTCACTGTAGTGAGAAAATAGCTTGTGTATGTGCCCTTAAAAAAAGCAGTCCACAGAAAATATACCTATCTTTGTGTGACAGATAAATAGTTCCATCAAGATGAAGTTGAGGTTAACCTTGTATTATAATGTTTTTGTTATTCAAGTTATGGTTTAAGCCAAGCAAACTCCTGAAACCCTCTTGATGATGGAAAATTTTTTATCCAAATGCAATTTTCTGTTTTGGGGGTCATCATATACCTAAAGTGATGTCTGAGTATCTCCTGGTTTGCATAAGTTTTCTAGCATAAGCATGTGAAACACAACTTCCAAGGTGACACAGTGAATAGCTGTTCTGCTTGGTACAGTGGAGGTTGGGAGAAAAATGAAGCAAGTCCTCAGGCTGCCCCATGGACAATGCTGACACCCTTGATATTCTCTGTGCTGCTTGGGCTGTGTTTTAAATACCAAAGTTGAGCCTTCACCCTCTCGTTAATCTGATTATATTTTATGGTGGTTTACATTAAAAGGGAGTGTTGTAAAAAGTGACTAAACCTCCTGAATTTAGGAACTTTATTGGGGTTGACAAGCTCCCATTTTAAACACATTTCTATAAAGCAGAAAAAATCTGGAACACCATATTTGGCAGTTTCTTGTCATGCTACCATTTTGTTCCAAATGAAATATGACAACACAATAGTTGTAGTAATTACAGTAATTGACTTCAGAGAGTTCAAGATGATCATGTAATTAGCTGCTTTATGGGCAAGAGATCACCACCATCTCCCTATTTCCATGCTTCTGTGGTCTTCAAAGGTATTGCGCACAGGACTGTAAACCAAAAGCCCTTCTACCTGAATTGTGAAGACAGTTCAAAAGGCTGACTTGCGAATTTAAAAACAAAATCGAAGAAAAAGGAAAAAAGACAAGTATAGCCATTTTGCTTAACTAGGAAAAGTTGTGGTGTTGATGCTCTTGCATAGCCAGCACATGATGAGAGAGCTTGTAATTGGCAGAGAGAGAATTCGTTTAAAATGTCTCTTTTACTAAGGAATTGCAGGTAATTTCAAAAGAATAAATTAGATGCCATAAAGGATCTTTACTGATGTCTTTTGAAACTTTCTGTGGGAGAAGGAGAGGGCAAATAGTCTATTGAAAACTTTTATATAAGCTGTGAGGGAAACACATAAAGCTCTAATTGTTAGGAAGCCACAGTGCTCTGAATGGTTCACATATAATAGGATCATTTCTATGCAGCTTCAATAGAACCTTCTTCCATTCTTTGGAAAACAGACTTGGGGCATGGCAGACTTCCTGTGTTTCTTTGCCTACAAAATAATTTTGCAAAGAGAGATCATAACAGAAACTAGCTCCTATCAGATTTACCCAACTGATGATTACTTGTAAATGGAAGACACCTCTGATACATGCAATGGAAGTAAATATTTTATTTTTGGAAATAAGCTAAACGGAGAAAATCTGTTGAAATAAGATTGTTACAGATGTACGCAGCTTTGGAAGATCCAGACAGAATGAAATTTCCTTTTCACATCCTGTATACTATTTCAAAACAGGAGATATCAAAGCTGGAAAACTTCAAAACGCCTTATATAGACACCTAAAACAAAGTGTGGGATAGTCAGATCTGCTAGTCAAGACTACTACACAAGAAAGACAATCTGAGCTATGTATTCAACTGAAAAATCCCTCAGTTGTTTATACATAGTTTTGTCTTCACTAAGGTCTGCAGTTAACTTGCAGATTATCTTCATCCTCAGAGAAGTTCAAAACCTGACTGGAACAAAGCTGAGCAATTTTCTCCAACGTTGAAGTTAGCCTTGCTCTTAGCAGGAGGTTTGACCATAGTGACATCTAGAGGGTCCCCTCCAGTCTGAGTTATATTGTGATTCTGTGGTTTACTTTAGTATCCTCTTAATTCAGGATGATATAATCCAAATTCAGGTTTGAGAGTAATAGGCATTAATCACTTTCGTGATCCATGGTAATTAATCAGGTGATCCTGAGGCAGCCTGCTTTGTAAGTGAAATGTGTTATAATAACCAGTAGAAGCTATAGCTAGTAAATATCCATGATGAGATTGATCCATCTTTGGAGAGACATTCCTTGCACTAGGAACACTTGAGGTGCTGCCTTATTCTGTGCAGTGGCCATGGGGGTAAAAGTAGGCAGAGAAAGGAAAGATGGAAATTTTCCTGCTTCTAGGCAGGAAGCCATAGATGGGTGATGGACGTGGCTGTTCTAGTATATAGGGCAGCTCACTACTAGAAGCTGTTGCTTGGTGCGTATGCACACATTGAGACTGTCTTGTTTTTTCCACAAACAAGAAAACCAGTCATCTTGCAGTGCACATTAGTTAGCAGAGATAAGAATCCAGCTTCTGATGGATCTGCTTCACCATCTGTGAACCAGTTTTGCTTTCAGATCATGCAATCATGAATTAGCACTTGAGTTGCATAGGATTTAAAGGGTTTGGAGTTGTAGCAAAGTCAAAAATTCTTTATGCAATATGTAGCAGAGCAGATAGCTAAGCAAGAACATCCACAGCTTTTAAAAACATGCACATCTATAGTGAGAAAATTAAAAGGGAAATCCTCTTCAAAGTGATAAATGCACTGAAGCCTGTGTTAAATAACCTCTCAAGGGACTTCCTCTTAAGGGAGGGAGGTTGATCTTCCCTTGCATGTTATTTTAATGCTGCAGTTACCTTCCTTGTTGCTTTAAGTTTGAAGTTTCAATGATGACTTGACTTGATCTGCTGATTAGGATTGTGGCGATGTGTTAGATGTTAACAACTGCAAGTGAACATTATTCATATGGAATTTGCAGAGGAGAGCTGTACCGTGCAAGGATAGAAAACCAATAAATTGACATAGCTATTGCTCAAGTGATCCTTGCTTATAAGTGTTGTAAATGATCATTGTTTCTCAGCTATCTGGGAGTCTGACTTTTTTTGCATCCTTACTTCTGCTGTGAGTACATAACTTAAAGTCTGGGGTTTTTTTTCCCCAGCTGTTTTCCTGACTTCATTCTTTCTATGTGTAAAGGAATTTATTTTATCAGAGCAGACTTATCACCATTGATAAAGCATGTGGCTGTTATGTCATGATCAACTATTCCTATGTCAAGGTCACTTTTTATTATTTCTTTAACTTCTTTTGCAAAGGTTATTTCCCTCCACAATATTTTGGTTTATTTTTAAAAAAAAGCTGTTTAAAATAAACCACCAACAAAACAAAACACACACAAAAAACTGGCTTAAAAATACTAGATAATAAATCTCCCTTTTAAAATTGCAATAAAGAAAATAAAAACCTTGGCAATCTAGAGCTTCAAGCTGATACTGACTGAGTTCCTGGCAACGTGGCTCAGTGATTTCTGGCTTTGTATGTATGAAACTCATGGAGAAAGCCACAACTGGCAGAATTTTCTGTGGAGTGAGGACCAGGGTCAACAGGCTCCTAACAAGCTAGGCCTCAGTTGCAGAAATGCTTCAGTGACTAATGCATTTGTAGGTAGTGTTGCTCTGGTGCAAAAGCAGTTGGAATCTCTGTAGTGACATAGTTATGTCAGAAGCAAGCGTGTATTGATTGTCTAGATAGGATGATGAAGCACTAAAACTAGCTCTATTTAATGGATCCACTTAATCCATTTACTGGATACTCTAGCAAGATCTCAGACTATGAAGCACTGTGATGTGCTGCTCCAGCTAAGAGCTCTATGATAGAGAGAGATCCATACATGAAAGGTTTTTACATTTCAAAAATTGGCTGACTTCTGCATTGGAGTGAAACAAAACCCCCCTGAAATTGTATAAGAAAACCTCACTCAACAACAACAACAAACCAAACAAAAAACCCACCAAAGAACGCAAACTCCTAAAGGGGGCCTATGGAATATATAGGAAAGAACTCTTCAACAAGGAGTGTAGTGATGGGACAAGGGGTGAGAGTTTTAAACAGAAAGAGGGTAGATTTATATTGGATATTAGCAAGAAATTCTTCACTGTGAGGGTGATTAGGCACTTGAACAGGTTGCACTGAAAAGCTGTGTATGCACCATCCCTGGAAGTGATCAAGGCCAGGTTGGATAGAACTTTGTGCAGCCTGGTCTGGTGGAAGGGGAATTGAAGCTAGATGATCTTTGAGGTCCCTTCCAACCCAAACCATTCTATGACTAAAAACACTCTTTCACCTGTAGTCTTCTTCTTCCACCTCTCCCAAGGCTCATTTAATAGATTTTACTGAATGTAAACATTTTAATTTTGACTTCTAAGGTTTACTGTGTGTTACCCTTAATACAAAGTCTTTTCAAAGTGAATAGTAGAAATACTTCCTTCTATCAGGTCCAAACAAGTTGCTTTGGACTTTGTCAAAAGGTCTGCATCTTTTCTATAAGGTATTTCAGGGAAATTCAGTTAATGCTTTAATTTTGAAGGAACTTGATATTTTGTTGTTAGGAAAATGTTTGTCTAGTCAGCTTGTCTGGAGACATTTTGAAGGGGCAATTTAATGTACATGTTGGTAGGAGATGGTTTTCAGGTAAATGTCACCATGGCCAGTATTTTTTTTTCCACGTACTTTTACTTTTACTTCCAGTTTTACTGTGTAGCTAATCTGCTTGAGTTTGCCCATTATTCTGGTGTTGTTTTTCAGGAGGAACAAGGGAGTCTAATCAACTTGAACTAAACCATTCATTATTTCACATCCCCCTATGGTGTTCCTTTCTAAGGAAACACAAGTGATTCTAACACTGGAGACAAAATATTTTCAGCCTTCTGAAAGCCTAATGCAGCGCTGTGTGGGAAGGACATTTTTCATGTGTAATAGTGTGCACAGGCTCCGCGCGTACGAATTAAAACCAGCTTCCAGGGAGGTAGTTTAGCAGCGCTCACAGCTGGCAGTACAAAATCAGAGCTGCTGTATCAGGAGGCAGTCTGTGCAAGTCTAAAAGGGATTAGCTTCAGTGACTTCCATTTTCTCGTTTCTGAATGGATAAACATGGTAAACTAGCTATTTCCTGTGGTTACATATTATATACAATTATGCCACTTGTGTGAATTATTATTTTTTTCCTCTAGGAAAGCCTCCACAGCTTGCTGGGCTTTTTGATGGTTTGCTGTTTGTTTAATTTTTTTGTTGGTTGTTCTTTTTACACCTCATAATGATGCATGACAGGAGCTTGTTGCCTTTGAAGAGATTGTAGGTTCCCAAGCTTCAAATTCCTTCTGCCAGGAAAACTATGACAGAAGTGAGCTGTCAAGTATTTGGTCATATTCTGGTCAGACATGATGTAATTACAAGTTTAGTATGTTTAAAAACTAGGTTCTTTATCTAAACTCATCTCCAAAATCAAGTATCTAGTAATCAGATACAGTGATGTTTCTTTCTACAGACAGCATATGCTGTTGTTCTTGCCTCAAAAAGAAAGAACCATCAGGAAGTCTTCTTACTCAGGTACCCCTATTTGACACAGTGATTAAGCTTAGCTTGGAAGATTGGAAGATCTCACTTTGTCACATCTCTGGATCTTGGTCTCAGCTATTAGTTTAGGCCCAGAAACAAAACGGGAACAAACCAGGGAACAAGAGAGTTCAAAAAATGTGGCATCGCTAATGCTTTTGTGGCCATTTCTGTAGGGATTTCATCATCGTCATGGTTGAAGAGGACCTTCAAAGATCATCAAGTCCAACTGACAAAGCATGTGGCCTGTATGGGGATCAAACCCATGACCTTGGCATTATTAGCACCATACTCTAACTGATTGTTCAATTGAATTGAAAGATTGAATTCTTTCTACAAAGTCTAAAAGAGGATTTAGCCAATCCGCTGACACCAGCTGGGTCTAGTAGCCTTAGCCCTTTCAGCATAGCAAATGTATGGAACTACATCAAAGATACAATACTTTCCTTTGATTTTGGTTGTAGCTATTTCCATTTGAAACAAATGTTCGACACGTAGCACGTGTTGATTTATAATGGAAGTTGGAGTTGAATAATAGCAATAGGAAAGCGGTTTGGTCTTATTTATTTCATTGTACAGGTGTGAACAACATGGACTCCAACTGCCTTTGGAACAATATTATTAGGAAAACCCTATCTCAGCAAAAAACACATAATGGGATTTTGTTGTGGATTTTGTTTCATCATCAGGTGAAATGCTTCTACCTCTTAGTTTCATAGATATTCCACTGCTGGCCTTGGTAGTCATTGTATGAATTGTGGCTCGGGTGGCAATGCATTTCCACGAGGAGACAAGGTGATAACTCTTCTGACTGGTTATCGTTTTTTCAAGAATAAATCTGGGAGGATGGAGGTGAAAAACTATCATTGGATCAATGGCAATCCAGGTAGAAAGAGTAGGTACTGCAGATAAGGGTGTTTGTTCATTTTCCTTTATTTTGGCAAACATAGTCTTTCATATTTGTTGTAGATTGCACAGGGCTTGTGAAGTGAAATGCAAAGGTGAAAGAAGAAAAAAAATGCAGCAGTCTTGGGAAGTTGAGTTTTGAATTATAGTGTCTCATAAAAGCTGCAATAAAGACTGGGGCTCTGGTATAAAAACACAGGAAGGAACTGTCTCCTTCCTGAAGAGATTTTAATATTGTGTCCCAATCCTGCAAAGAATTACACCACTCCTAATCTTAACACATAAGTTATTGAAGTCATCAGAGCTCCAGGACTCTGAATTGCAGTCTTTATTACCAGAATACTACATCTGTGGAGATGAATGTCCTGCTGAAGTTAATGTGAGTTTATAGTGTAAAGAGTTAATGCTAACAAGATCTTGTGTGCATAATCAAGGCTACAAACACCAGTGTATGAGCAGTGGAGCTAGAATCCCACCCTAGGCAGTCAAATAGCTGATATGATTTCAGTTCCTTTTTGTCTGTCAGTAATATCAGTGTTTACCTTTTCATGCTTGAATTAGCCCGTTTTGTTGTTTTACTCTGGCACCCCATTTTCTTTATCATTAGTCCTTTTAACTAGACAGGCTACTCAGTTTTGGGGAAAATTGGTAACAGAGATGACTCTCTAGATTGCAGTACTTAAAAACACAAATGAAAGACTGCTCCCTCAAGACTTCATCATGCAACATTTCACCAAAAAGCCTCTCTTTTTTATTTGCTTGTTTTTCCATAGGAAAGCAGTTAAATGATTTCTTCTTGATTTCCTCATCTTGAATTTGCTTGATGCTGTTTTCACATTTCTTTGTCTTCTATTTAAAACAATAGCCAGCAGATCTCCACTTTAACTCCTAACATTTCTTTTCAGATGATAACAGGTTCCTTGGTTTAGCTTGAGGCTTACCATCATCATGGCTAGGCTTCGTGAACGAAGATCCGGTGAGGGCTCTACCCACATTCTCCACAAGCTTGCTGATGGCTGAAAAGGCCAATACGAGATAGACAAGATGGGTTGCAAAAGGCACAGCAGAAGGACTCCTTAGGGCAGTATAATCTGCAAAGCACGATTCTTTCTATGCTGTCTTTTCTCCTCAAGAGTGATCCTGTGTGCTGTCTCAAAAACATCAGCTGCATTAAAAATAGTATGTCTCCAGACCTCCTGATTGGAGGGCAGAGTAGACCAGTTAAGGTGATCAATATGGCCAAGGCTGAGATGTTGTTTCAAGGAGTCCTTGTATTCCTCTTCGGGGCTCCTCTCTTGCGAGAGCCAGTGGCAAGTTCACCATAAAGCATAATTTTAGGAAGGCAGTAGTTCTTCATCCTGGAGACGTGACCTGCCCAGCGCAGCCGCGTTCTCAGCAGCATGGCCTCAATACTTGAAATTGCTGCTTGTTCTAGGACAGATGCATTAGTCACATAATCTGACCAATGGATGTTTAGGATTGTACAGAGACAGTGTTGATGGAAGCATTCTAAGAGTTGCAGGTGGTGGCAGTAGATGACCCATGATTCGGAACTATATAAAAAGAGTAGACAGCACAATGGCTCTATAAACACTGATCTTTGGACTCTATGCCTTTGCTAACCTATTGTCTATCTCTCCATCAATCTTACCACCCAAGGAGATGAGGCTACCTAGGTAATTAAACTGATGATATGAGGATGATGGAAAACTTCCTGGGGTGCAGGTTGATATAAAACTTCTGCCTTCTTTAACCTAACTTCCAGCCCAGAAAGCTCAGTGCAATGGACATCATGGACATCTCTCCGATGCACTAAAACATAATCGATGAGATGCCAATGCTTAGATCTAGGATGCATCCAGGTTGTCTTCAAACTATTTTTCTGCTGAAAGATAGTATTAATGATGGTGAGCTGCTGTTCTGCACAGAATTCTAGCAGCAGATGACCATTATCGTTGCAGTTACCCGCACCATGCCTGCCTAATACTCCTTTCCAGGCTTCAAAATTTTTTCCTACTCTGGCGTTTAAATCACCAAGGACAATGATCTTATCATCTGCAGGGACCTTTTGGATAAGGCAGCGCAGGTCGGTGTAAAATTTATATTTTTCAGCAGGGTCAGCTTGGAAAGTTTGAGCATATATACTAAGGAGGACAACATGTTGCTTATTGTGTAGTGGAAGGCGTAAGGAGATAACACGATCAGAATGACCCATCGGCAGATTTTTGAGTCTAGGAACAATGGAGTTTTTAATCATAAAACCAACCCCTGAAAGATGCCTTTCAGTTCTAGGTTTACCTGACCAAAAGAGTATGTAACCGGCCCCATGTTCTCTAAGGCTGCCTTCCTCATGGAAAAGAACCTCACTAAGAGCAGCAATATCAGTGTTAAGACATGATAGTTCATAGACAACTAGGGCAGAATGACGCTTAGAACGACCACTATCTGCAGTATCGAGCATAGTTCTGATATTCCAACAAGCGAGAGCGTTAATTTAGGTACACCTTTAGAGGCAGGTGTATGCCTTTGTCTCTTAAACTTTGTGTGACCACATTATAGGAAGATGCCCATTGGCTGTGGTTAACCAACCAGGTGGAGAGGGAGATGAGCTTTGGTTAGGCCACCTTTTCTAGNGTAGACATATACTATCTAACCTTTTGGTTTAGACTTGTCTGGCATGGGAAACCGTACCGAAGGCATGTACCATGGCCAGCATAGCACACAACCGCATAAGGGTACACAGGCTATTTTCCCACTCGAAACAGTTAGGACAAGCCTTACACGCCCTACTTTTCTGCCACCCATCTGTACTCAAACCCAGGTAAATACCCAGGAATATTCCTTTATCCTGACCGCACTTTCGTGACATACACAAGGCTTATATCTGTATGAGGCTTATATTTTTCATTAAATTTTACTTAAGCAATGCTACATTCACTGGCATTGAGAGTTGATCCAGCCTGTGTCTCTAGGCTGTACAGTTGGCTCTCTCTGCAAAGGTAAATTTGGTGTATACAGCTATATTTCATGTGATCTGAAAATCTCTTAAATACCTTCATTGACATGTCTCATGCCTGATGAGGAAACATTGCCTTCTGTGCTTTATTCTGGTTGTCAGGGC
Organism: Bucco capensis; assembly: GCA_013396975.1. NCBI lineage: Eukaryota > Metazoa > Chordata > Aves > Piciformes > Bucconidae > Bucco > Bucco capensis. The sequence goes on from VWZO01013040.1 coordinate 280,150, forward strand.
CAGGATACAGAAAAGGTTACTCTGAGCTGTCACTGGCAGGATCTTTGAGACTGTGTTAGTTTGGATGGGGAAAAAACTCCGCTTTGCTTGCTCTCTTATTTCAGTGCTGTAGACCCTGTGGTGTCATCAAAGGGCATCTCATGCTTGCAAGCAGAATGCCAGCACATGAAGGCAAATCTGACATAAATGAGCAAAGTTGAGAACAGGAAATACATTTGATCTAAAATGCAGTTGCCACAGATGTGTTGATATTGGACCCTTTTAATACAAATATCTGGGGAGAGGGTGGAAGGAGAGTTATAGTAGAGGGGAAGTCATCAAGTAAATCCTGTACAAGTTGCACCTGCTCTTGCTGTTAATCAGTCTTTGAAGCCTGCAGGAGAGGAGCTCCAACCTCATGGTGCTGCCTTGGAATTTGGCAATGTAAGCAGATGTTATCCTGTACCTAACAAAGAGAGGATTATGAATCTGACAAGACTGGGCATATGGGACAAAGTAATCTTATGAAGGACTGTTATCTGCTCTCCTAACAGGGAAGCAGTGGTTGCATTTTTTAAATATTTTTTCTTTTAAAAATCATTTTAAGCAGCTGTTGAATTTTTGCAATGAGGCTCGATGTGCACTGCAGTCTCTAACAACTCTAACCAACGTAAAGTCAAAACACAAGGTGAATCAATCATCTTCATGTAGCATTTGAACAGTTAACGTTGCAGAACATGACTTCCCTTTTTCACTTGTGGATTTGCATTTTTTTCTCTTTTGCTAGTTTTGGTGCTAGGAGACATCATTTGAAAACACCATGCAGAATTGTTCTCCATATGCTCTCAAGCATCACCACTGACAGGATTTACTGGTCTGTGCAAGTGTAGCACTCTTAGAAAACAAGTCTAGTCTCACACCTAGAGGTCTGATCCTTTCTGTGCAAAAAGGATAGAATCCTATGAACACTAACAGAGAAGTTGTCACGAAGCAGACTGGTACTTGATAACTTTTATCAAGAATGCAGTGTTTGAGAGGTCTGAGCACAGCAAACTCTGCAAGTGTAAGAATGCTTCCAGCTTTTGCTAGAACTCACTGATTTGTATACATTGTGTGGGATTATGTGTTTGTGTGTGTAGAAATGATGAATAGGTTCCTGACTCAGCAAAGAAATCTTCATTTTAACCTTTATGTTGTAAGACTGTAGACTTAGAATAGCCGTATTTGCTACATCTACTGTGTCAAACTTGCAGTTCCTTAATGAGTTAGCAGTGCTTACAAAACCCTGATGTCAATGCTGTTAAACCAGTTAAACTGCCTGGTAAAATGATTGGGTTTGGGGTGGGAAATAACTTTATTATAGCAGTACAGATCTTTGCAGACATCAGTAACATAGCCAAATTGGCCAAAGTAGTATAACCAGTTTACAGCTATGATAATTGTGTATCCACATACTATTAAAGTGACTTTATGGTTGATGTTGCTGTAGATAGCTCAGCAGTTAAATTCCAGACAGCACATTCCAGACCACTCAAATTATCAATCCTCTAGATAGAATAAGTAGCAAAGATGTGATGTGTGTAATGAGGTCTTCAAAAGTGTTTGAACTGACACAAAAGAAGGAAAGACTCAGTAATATGATCTGTCTGTTGTTGAGTTGTGAGTGGAAGCATGGTTCAAAAAAAAAAAAAGGCAGTAGTTGCGAATATTAACATCCTTTATATTACTTTGGACACAACATCTGCTTGGTATGACACTGGGAACCTCATTTTTCTATTGCATGTATGTGTGACGTTGCTTAAGCTTGCCCCTTTACTAGATTCTCCTAAATAGGTACTGTCTTATCTGTGTGAAAAGTGCTTAGAGAAATTATTTCAAATCACAAGCTATAGATTTTTTTTGCATAGAACTGTGCAAATTATCCCTTTGAAGGGAAAACTCAAAACCTTTCATTTGTACCATAGCTCTGCGTTTTGATTTTCCCACTTCCCTTGAATAACTGTTTTTTGTTGTTGCTATTAAAACGCTTGGAAATAATCATCATAAGAACACAAAAACTTTCATAATACAGGCAAAATATTCAACTGGAAGCTGCTTCTCAGCTCAGCCTCTTAGGAATAATAGTATCAGTGAATAACATTGCCTGGCAATGTTCTGTTAGCTGGTATGAAAGGAGAAGTTTCATGGGCACTTTCATTTCCTTTATGCACACTTGACTCCCATCTAGTTTTTGGGTAATCCTGGCACTTTTATTATCTGAGACCAAGTTGCTTGTGCTTGAAAGGGTTATAGGTACTGTGTGTGTAAAGAGGAGTGGTCAGATTCATGATGTTAACTTTACAGTACACTGAGGCAGGAGTTTTATATATTTAAGATAGCTTGATTTCATCCATAGCGTTCCTATTTGTTGATCTTAAAATTCCAATAAGATGCTAAAAAAAAGTTAGTTTTCATAGTGTATAATGCCTGAGTAAATATCAAGGCCTTGAATCCCCCAAATCTTTGTTTTATGTTAGATAAGCTTCCTGCAGGTACCAAGTAAAGCCTGGCACTAGATTTAAATGGAGACATCAATCCCTGTTTTCATCCAAAAGGAGTACAGGGATGTAAAGCCTCATTTCATGTCCTTCCTTTCTTTTTGCAAGCACAATGCTTGCAAAATCAATGTTTTTTTCTGTACTTCTAGTGTTTATAAAGTCTAATATGAGAATATAGTTAAATGTAATTCTTAATATGCTTGTAAGGGCAAAACTCTCCTCATTAAATAATGTGATGACCTTCAATCTGTGTTATTATTTAAACTCAGATACATTTGCTAGTTTTATCCACAACTGCCTCTCCCCAACTTCCCCTGAAGCGTATAGCCCTTGGCATCTCCACTGCAGTGGAGAGTGCACCTGCTTTAGCTACACGTTGCGGTCATGAAGGAAACACAAATCAAATGTTGTTTGATGCCGACTGTTTCCAGATGTCCTTATTAGTCAAATTTTATTTGATTTAGCTAATGTAGCCCTGCTACTTTATTTAATACCACTGAATCATTTTTTAAATCCCAGAGGGTGTCAGAAATACCCTGTTGTTATTCCCTCTGCACATTTTCCAGTCATACCTAAAATTGCTTTTGCACATGGAATTGACAAGATTGGGTTACAATTAGCTTCCTTGCTGGATTTTGATTGCATCTGTATGAGAGGAGAAAGGATCTTTCTGCTTACGAATGAGTTGGCTAGTTGTGCTTCTGTGCTTGGCATGCAACGCTTTCTAGTGGCTTAGAGTATGATTTTAATGATTCAACCAAATTGTGTATGTTCAGGCTTAATGTAGCAATGCAGTCCACACAGAAATATTAGCAGTAAAGGAAACATATTTCTGTATTCTTTTCTTTCTTACTCTGAGTATAGTAGAGAAATCAGCACTAGATTTCATGGACCAGGTAGAGAGGAAATGTGTTTTTCTCTCTCCTTTGTTCACCCCCTTCCCCACTCTCCAGCCCAAACAATATCTCACTAAATGTGTTTGAATCACAATTTTCGTGATTATGTTCACATCATAATAATCATGTGGTTTTTATTTGGTAAATAATTATGATTTATTTTTACCTTATGAGCTTCTTGTAAACAGTTTTATTTAACCCTGCTGCTTTTAAACTCCAGTGTTCAGGGATTTTTCTCCAGTTCCACAAAGAATTTAGAAGAGATCCACTCTGAGGGAGGATTATCTGCTATCTGCCTAATAACAGATTTTGCTACTTCTCCAAAAGCGTTTAGTGCTGAGGGCTGTAAGAGCTGTCTTACTGAAATAGGTGCGCTTTAAGTTCAGACCAAAAGTCTTTATTCTAGTTACTCTGTTACTCAGCATTATTTTCTTCTTGAATTTAGTAAACAGGAGAACAGTATGTGTTACAGGAGACAAGAATAGATGTGGTGTATGTCACTACAATTTCATCCAGTTGTGGAATCAAACTGAAAACTACCTAGCTCTCTGTTATACAAAATACATTATGGAAGGGTTCACAAGTGAATTAGAGCCTACATGCAAAGAAGACATATCCTAAACATTTGTATAAATGCAAATCCTTTTGTGTGAAGGCTTGGAATAGGGACAGAAGCATGTAAGAACCAAGCGATTGCTCTTAGCTTTACTTGAATGTTCCTCAGCTCTGAGCTTTAAATATTCTGTTCAGCACTTTGCGTGCCCTGGCACTCCAGCAGTATTGCAGAAGTGCTGTGTTAGGGACGGTGCTAAGGGTATTTTCGTCTGTATCTCTCAGTACAGGTATTAATAGTCTCTGTGCTGTTAGAAGGCTGTCAGCAAGCTTTAGACTCAGATAAAGGATTGCTGATTTCTCTATTCCTAAAAGTAACTTGCTTCAGAGATACTGTGAATGGGACAGGGTGGCTGAAATTGGGCTAATAATGGAAATCCATGTTTGATCTAAGATCTTGACTTTTCCTATTTATTGCGCCTAGATTCTTTGTGTTTCTGCGCTTCCTAGCCTTTTCTCTAGTTTCCAATATGTGTTTCTATCCATGCCTTAAATTTACTGGTTTTGAAAACTCAGTGACAACTTTTGTGAACAGTAATATCTTCCTCTTCTTCCATCAAATCCTAACTCCTCTGAATGACTGAATCCTTCTTTAATGACTGTTTAATACTAACCTTACACAGATATGTATCTATATTTAATTTATGTTAAATATTTCAAAAGATATCAATAATCGCTGAACTAGAATTCAAGAGAAGCTCTATCTTTATCGTTAGTGCTTTAAGAGTTAAACTACAGCTGAGACCTATAGGGGAAAGAAAATCACCACAGAATCTCATAGCTTATGTTATTTTAGGTCTTCTCAAGCTACTGCTTTTCTCTAGCTGAAAATTTGTGATTTCCTTATTACTTTGTTATTTTGATCTAAGAAGGGAGGTTTGATGACTCCTGGCATACAAGGACACAATCTTTTCTGAGGAGGTATTCACATCAGACTGCAATGCTGCAACTCAATTTAAGGAGAAAAAGGGAGCTACTGCTGATCCAAAGGCATATGACTGCAGAAAAATACGCTTGCTTGTTGTTAGGACCTATGTAAATACTACTGCCTTTCACCTTCAGCTGGGCCATTTAGGAGCTGGCTGGAAGATCGGGCTCAGAGAGTGCTGGTGAACGGGGCTGTGTCCAGCTGGCGGCCGGTCACCAGTGGTGTTCCCCAGGGGTCTGTGTTGGGCCCAGTCCTGTTTAACATCTTTATTGATGATTTAGATGAGGGGATTGAGTCTATTATCAGCAAATTTGCTGATGACACCAAGTTGGGAGGGTGTGTCGACCTGCTGGAAGGCAGGAGGGCTCTGCAGAGGGATCTGGATAGACTTGAGAGATGGGCTGATTCCAATAGGATGAAGTTCAATAAGGCCAAGTGCCGGGTCCTGCACTTTGGCCACAATAACCCCATGCAGAGCTATAGGCTGGGCACAGAGTGGCTAGAGAGCAGCGAGGCGGAAAGGGACCTGGGGGTACTAATTGACAGGAAGCTCAACATGAGCCAACAGTGTGCCCAGGTGGCCAAGAAGGCCAATGGGATCCTGTCCTGTATCAAAAATAGTGTGNCTTCTAGGTTTGTGGTTCAATGAGACCCAATGAACGCCAGGAGGTGAGAGATTTGGCATAAAGTATTTGTTGTCCATAAATGCCTGTTTTTAATCTGTGTAACCAATGGAAAGGGGCTAAGGAATTTTGAACCTAGAAGGCAATGGTATCTGGTAGCATACCTCTTCATCACATCAAGGTTCTAGGATTCTAAGAATACTTATTTTTTCTAACCACATTATTCCATATTTTTTGAATTTTTTTTTTATCCTTTCTGGAGGTGAATTAGGGCTGCTTGGGCTGAGTAGAGAAGGTGTGAAGAAAAGGCAGAACAATGCCAGCTATTCCCTTCTATGGAGAGAAAAAAATAAAAAAAGCCCCAGAATTGATAAAACTATGAGAATGCGGTTGATAAGTGCTTTTGATTTTCTAATCTCTCTGACATCTGGAATTACAGAATCCAAGAAGGATATACCAGTACTTCAACAGATTTGTTCAGTAGAGTGTGTAAGTAGATAAGATTTAATTCAACTAATGGAGGAATAAAGCAAATGTGAGGACAATAATTTCAGGAGACATTTCCAGCACTGCCTGCACTTCTTGTGGTTGTTGTTGCCCTAGCAAATGCTATTCCTGTAAGAGGCAGAGCTGATAGATTTACTTTCTTTACTGTTGCAGTTTAGGAAAGTTCAAGAAGTCAGCTGTCAGATTCTGAGGCTCTTGCAGGCTAAAGAATTTCAATTTCAAAATACAACAGATTAAAGTCTTGAAACAAAAGATCATCAAACACTAATAATTCCTGACTATTGCTGGAGCTGTGAAGTGAGTAGGAAACAGTGCCTCTTTTTTAAGGGGCAGTGAGTGTGACAGTGAATCTTGCACTCAGTTAGTTCTGTGGGGCCATACAAGGATGATATGAGAGAACTCAGATGTGAAAAAACAGATCATTCAAGGCCACTGAAAAAAAACACCACATGAGTGCCAACAAAATTTCTTTCAAAGTAGCAGGAGAAGCTCAATGACAACTACTGAATCTCACTTCCAGAGCTGCTCAGAAAGAAAACTGTCTTAGTAAATCTTGTTACGGAAGAAAGCATAGTGTACTTCAGACCTCAGCTCCAAGCATGTGAATGTTAACTGCTAATTCTGAAGAGTATTCAGTTGAGCACGCTGGTATTAGTAAATGTACGTAGAACCCCACAGAAATTACATGCATGTGTTCTAAGATTATACAGAAAAGTGATATTAGACAGACCAAAAATCTGATTTTAAATTCTGCCTGAACTACTTAACAAATGTTGCCCTCCCTAAACTACACATTATTAAGTGTACTTTTCAGCAAAGAAACTATTTGTCACAGAAATTGCAAAACTTTCTACACAGTGACCTTTAAATCTTTTTGTGTTGCTGCTTTCCAAGACAAGCTTTTTCAGCCTGTAGATTTACTTTGCAGATTTGTTTGTAGATTTAGTAGATTTACTCGGTTTCCAGATGTATTGTGTTGCATTTGGCTGTATTAAAATGCATTTTTTTATGTTACAAATGATTCAGATCTCTCTGTAACAGTAATTTGCCTTTACTATTCATTCCTCCACAAAGATTCACAGGAAAAAGAGGTTGTGTACCAACAAAAAATTCCTAACATATTCTTACTACTGACAAAAATCTGCGATGGTGTGGGGCCAAGAATCGGGTCCCTGGTTTCTTCTTATTAACACCTATACTTTGAAGTCAGTCAGTCAACCATTTTGTTGGTATGCCTTGTTTACATCATGCAATGCAAGTTCATAATGAAAAGTTAAGGCAAAAGATAAGGAATATGGCATAAACATAGCTGCCCCTATAACTGAGCCAAAATTGCTTAAATAAGCAGACTAATAAAATAGTAGATTGGTGATAGCTCCTACATCCAATGAAAGCAATGCTGAGTGGCTTCTTTTCGTTGCTGATAATGTCCCAGATATAACATTTAAATGTTTTCTCTACCACTACCCAAAGAGGAAAATGATGTATAGTTCTCTAGGGTAATATTTAATAATAATAATAAAGAAAAAAAAAAGGAAATACCTTGACAATCCTCGAATTTTTTAGAATTTCCTCAATCTGTTGACATTTTAGCAAAAAAGAAACAAACCAAAAAACACAACAAAACCACCAAACAACAAAAAAGAACCCTAAAGGAAGCCAAACAAATGAACACTACAAGTTCAGAAACCTATGTAACTATTCCTTTGAGTCATTGGTGGGCGTTCCCTAGGATTGTTAAAACAGAAAAAAGTTTGATCTTAGCAAGATTAATGGTCCCCATTAATTTTCTGTTGACAGCAGGAAGGCTCTATGTCCTTAATAAAACTATGAAAGACTCCAGCTTTTTATCACAACTTGATAACAAACAAACAAAAAAACCCCAAACCCTGAAGACCCTAGATGTCTTTCATCCATACTTGAGCTTGTTGAGAATTAATTCTTAGATGCCTTGAGCTAGTTGCTGTTAGCAGGTGTGGAAGAAGATGGAAATGGTGTTCCCCAAAGCAATGAGGCATGTTTAACTGGCAGCAGAGTGAATTTCTGCAGGGGAAGGATGGAGCAGAGATGGGGAAAGAGCTAGCACAGCTCCTGCAGCAGGCAGGGTGACTTTTGAACAGAGCAGAAGATAAGCCTCTGCTTTGAACTTGAAGGTGGAAATAAGAAGGAGATTGTTTGGGGCCTGGGAAAGGACTTTGCAGCATTTGTTTTGAGAGGCTGCTGGAAGCCACCACAATGAAAACAAGATTTAAGGAAAGAACTGGCCTAACAACAGGGATATTGTGGGCACTTGGTGGCTTTGTCTGCAATTTCTTCTAATCTATTCCCTCTCATAAGTCTGATCTCTCTCTATTTTAAGTTATTTCTGATGTTCTAAGTCAGTAGTTTGTAGTCTCGCAAAACCTGCCCTGAAACATTATAAGCCAGTGATGTTTCCTGCTGTGTTTGCTTTAAGGGGGGGGGGGGGGGGGGGGAGAGC
>VWZO01013040.1:288737-417601 GCA_013396975.1 Bucco capensis
ACAGCTTCATTTCCAGACTCAAAGTGATTAAGGATCCTATTGCACTGTGTGGTATGTTTATATGATAATATGCTAACACATATGTCTGCAAGATGCACTTAGGATTAATGGCACCTTGCACTGAAGGATGGCTCCAAAGAATTTATTCCATTTTCTTCCATGGGTTGAATGTTTTGGAATGGCAAGATGTCCTAACCAACAAGAGTTGCTTTTAGCTTCTGGGAGGCAAGATCCAAGATTCTCAGGAGAGAAAGTAGTTACTTAAGAATATGGCTTTAGCAAAGCCAGTGGATGGCCATCAGTAGGAATGCTCTTTCAGCTTGAGTTGCCTGCGGTTCATGTGATGTTCATACATAATTATGCGGACATGCAGAACAGTAGCTTATGTGTAACGCTCACCCTGACACACACAGGGTGTGCTGTGCTTCTCACCCAGAGTTTGAAGCTGAAGTGCCAGCTTCTTTGACTATTGAGGAAACTGTGCCAGAATGCCAGTGAAACATCTCTCCAGCAGGAGAGTAGCAGGCTGTTGTGAAGCAAGCAAAAATAGACTGGGCAGAGCACTGTGCTAATCTGGCTATATTGCTCCCAAAATAAAGTTAGCTTGAGTAAAGCCAGCAAGGCTACAGGGAGCTTGGATATATTTCCACTGTATTGCAAGTACAGAAATAGATGGTGCCCAAAAGAAAAGAGAATTTATATCCTGTATATCAGTAGATTTCCCCAAAACATCACAAAGGGCAAATTACTCAAGAACTTTAATCAAGTGACTTGAGTTTGTTTGGATTAAAAACCTTTCAGCTCTATTTTCAGTCAGCTCCCATGTTTGTGTGATTGCTTCAATTTGCATTTATGGGCCTAACATATTGAAGCATCAGCACTCACATCTAAAACCAGCAGTGTTAAGACTATGCACTAGGAATTCTTATTTAATCAAAATACTGATTTTAAAAAAATTTAGACAGTGGAATAATGAAAGAATACCTAGGACCAAGCAGGCCACCTCATTTTCAAATCTCCCCCCACCACTGATGTCTGTGATAGGCATTACATTCCTTTATTTCCTGTAGTAATTTATTGCTTTTGCCTTTAGACTGGGGGGGAAATAACCCCCTGACCTTGCATGGCTGTACTGATGACAGCAGCATACATTGTTACCATGGCTTTTGGGGTGCTTTGTAAATTTGCTTGAAGGACTGATATAAGAGGAGAAATAAGCCACTTCAAGTATTTTCACATCGGAAAGAAATAGTTGTTGTGATTGTCTATGCAATACATCATTGCCCTCTTCCTTTCCACCGCAGTGATAACTGCTCATGCAAGATCCATCTAGTAGTGATATAGCTGGTATACAAAACTGTAGAAGTGGAGTTCCTATTTTCATTTTAGTCAAGTACCAAAAAACAGGGCAAATAGCTCCTTGGGGCAACTCTAAATGTCAATGTGGAGGCCACCACAGCATGGAAGAGCACCTCTGATACAGAAGCCCTTGGAGCTGAGTCACAAAGATATGAGGGCAGACTACAGAGAGGAGCCTGCCAGCACTGTTCCCTGCGCTTAGAAATGGTGAGTCACCATGAATGAGAAGTGTCATCAGTAGCAATAGGTGCCAAGATTTATGAAGAGCTGTTTTGTCTAACAGTGCCAATAACAAAGTCTTGCCCCTTTTCATCCTCCCAAGGTCTATCCAATAGCTTTTGAGCTGATGGAGGTTATAATACTTGAGTTACTCCATCTTTTCCACTGTAATTCTTTTCTTACCTGACTGTGCATAATAGTAGCCATCTTGTGTACTGAGAAAACATGTACTTGAGGGAATGTCGCTGGTCCCTGAGGTGAGACTCTCCTGGTCTCAGTAATGCATTTCTGATGCCAGTCAGACTGAACTTGGAACCTATGGGCGTTTCCCGTCATCTAAAATGTGGGGGGGAATTGATTGAATAGAATATTTATTTGTATTTGATCTGTCTGTTTGGCATCATTTGCAACGAGTTTGTATTCAACTGTTTAGTTTTTGTACAACAGTACTTAAGTGATAGATTTCTCAGAAGTAATAGTTCATTCCTTTGTGTATCAGCCATAATGGTCTTTATTGCATGGAGGATTTGTAGCAAAGAGGTTTTCCAGCCCTTGAAGTGCATCAAGTGCTTTCTAGCACTTTAAAGCACTGGATGTGAGCCTTTTACAAAAGAAACACCAAGTAGTGCAGGTTTGAACAGTTCCACTCCATCAAATCCAATATCTCCATCTTTTAATGTTTTATGAAAAGACTCCCAAAACCCAGTGAATTTCAGATGGATTGTATGAGGATCCAGAATAGGGTCTCTATCCAAACAAAAGGACTGTTCATTATTCCTCTTTTCATGCATATTGTAATTAGCACAGCTAAACCAAAGCAAATTTGGGAGGAAGATCCAGCAGGTCTTAAACTATTGCTAGCTTAATTTTTTTCCTCTTTTTGCCTTAGAAACTGAGGAAATCTGGATTCCCTTGTCTTAGAAAGCTGAAAGGCTTTGTGCTATAGGTACCTCAGATACACCGTGGCAGGTAGTGCAAAATGCTAGTGCATGATTCATATAAAAACACCAGGAATTATGAGAGGCCCTGTGAGATGGATGGTGCCCAGAGCTTTGGAGCGTGTTAACTAGTTTTTTTGTGAACACTGTTAAGTACTGCTCCCAATTACTTTGTTATTTTTTCAAGAGCTGTGAAAAATCTTGGAAAATTCTTGTTGTTTGTATCTTCAGTGTTGTGCTAGATCCTACATCTTGCAGTGAATCTGTGACCTGCAGCCTGATGTGCTTCTGCTTTCAGCTAAAGTGTGAGCATCAAAGTGTATATTTAGACTAATAAGAAGGAAAAAATTGAGGGGGGGTACAGGAAAATTTTATGCCATGGGCAAGGATTTGCCATCTGCCTCTAGGAAATAGAAAATATACTACAAAGTTAAAATAATAGAAAAGGGTTATTCATTCTAGGTTTATAGAGTTGAAATAGAGCTACTTTATGGCTAAGACTTGGCAATAAAAGTACATATACAAGGCAGTTGATAATGCTGGTAATGTGGAGTAATGTTTGCAACAGGAATCAGGAGATTTCAATATTTAGACAGTTCTGCCATTGATTTAGCTTGTCAGACTTTGTCAGCACTGTGTCTTCATTTCTATTATGATAAAAGATGGGTGATAAATTTCTTCCTAAAGATCTAGTGAATTTGTAAAGATTTTGAGACTGTAAAATCTGCAGGTGATCACAGGATTTTGAGCATTTGTAGCATTATTTTGAAGTAAAAGTATTTTGCGTGCCATATTTTATTATTTTTTTCATAAGAAATTTTACCTTTTTCCTGAAAAGTTAATTTACATTAGGAGTAAATGTTTCATAATGCTCCCATAGAAAAAACTAATTTACTTTTCAAGGTTTCATAGAATCATAGAATGTTAGGGTTTCGAAGGGACCTAGAAGATCATCTAGTCCAACCCCCCTGCCAGAGCAGGATCACCTAGACCAGGTCACACAGCAATGTGTCCAGGCAGCTCTGGAATGTCTCCAGACAAGGAGACTCCACAGCCTCCTGGGCAGCCTGCTCCAGTGCTCTGGCACCCTCACTGTAAAAAAGTTTTTCCTCATGTTAATACTAAACCTCCTGTGGTCCAACTTGCTCCCATTCCCTCTTGTCCTAACGCTGCATGACATTGAGAAGAGCCTGACTCTCTCCTCCTGACATTCACCCTTAGCATATTTGTAAACATTAATGAGGTCTCCTCTGTTTCATTAAACCCTAAACTCTAATGTCTCTAATGTGGTGGTGAGACAGCTTGTCTCATGGTCAGCCACTAAATCATTTTTGTCAACTGTTATGTAGATGTAACACTACCACACACAGAGCTGAAGTTAGAGTTTTAAAGCAGATCTACTGTAATTTTTTTGAGTGATCCTTTTGGGATTTTTCACTGTCTGCACTGACATGAATTATCATCAGTAGGATTAACAAGAGTAACAGGAGAGGACTCACCTGTGAGTTCTCCCAAGCAGTTGTTACTCAGATCACAGCCAGAGCAACCTGGGCAAACCTGGTGCAATGTGGTGCTTGCCATGCTGTTCTCTATCTGCCTTGGTAATGGAAATGAGAGAGTAACAAAGGGTGCAGGAGCTTCTCTCCTTGATCATTGTGCAGAAAGGTTTCAAGCATTTGATTTAAAAATACTAACAATGTAAGGAAAATAATAGAAACTGTTTGAAGGATGTGGAGAGGAGAAGGAGAAAAAATAAAGATCCTAAACTTGGGCTCAGACTGCCTGGATTTGCAGGCAAGAGTCAACAGGATGAGAGAGGCTTGATCTATGGGTAAAGTGTTAAACTGGGATTGAGACACACAGGTTCAATCTTTTGGCAAAGGCTTCAAGAGTGCAGTCAGCTCACACGCTCTGTGCTTGGGGTGCCTCTGCAAATCCAAGATAATAAAGTTCCTCTTTGCTCACCCTTGGCTGGTATTGTCTGCGAGGAAACTAAGCTTTTTCAGAGAGTAGCTGTTTTTCTCTGTATATTGTACAATGCCATGCCCAGTGTTATCCAGATTCCAGAATGTTTAAGTCAATATTACCACACCATATGGCCAGTACTGGATATAGTTTGGATCAGTAATTTATCGTAATTCCATGGGATGGAAAGGAAGATCACCAAATTTCTTTCTGTTTTGAGCTTTTGATTAATTTTTTCCCTTCTCTTCAGGGTTAGCATTTTGGGTTATATATATTTCAAGGTAGGGAAATTACTCACTTGACAGCTGTGGATAAAACATGAAATTTTAGATAATGTTTTAAATTCACCAGGGACAAACCTGCTTCAAGGTAATTTATAAATGAAACTAAATTCAAATATTGTCTCCTGGCATGTATCTGTAATTAGAAAAGTCTCTTGAAGAGGGAAGAGATGGCTAGTATACAAATTATTTTGCAGCTAAAAATAGGAATGTCTAGAGATTGGGTGATATCATGCAAGTCATGCGTTGAACAAGCTTTCTTCATTTTGCATTTAAAAGTTTTTCCCATCTCACCACCTTGACTAGCTTTAAACTTGCTATGTAGAAGTTAATGGGGAGAGAGTCACAGTATGAGATGTTGAATTATTTGTGACTTGCACAGTTTCTCTGGTGTGAATTTGATTTCAAAATTCCTTCTATTCCACATCCCTTGTTTCTCCCTATTATCTGTCTTTTTGATACCTGAAGGAGGAAAATAATGTACTCCTTAGAGAAAAGTTTTTTGTGTTTTGGGAAATGTTATTTCAGAACTGCTTCATGTTTCTTTTCTTGGATTTAGTCCTTGTGGTATCACCAGCCCACTTACACTGGTACGCGAGAGCGTGCAAAATGCTATGTGAGGCCATGCAGCAGCCTTGGCATCAAAGGCTGAGAGCCTCCGAACTGCCCTGCACTGCTGAGCCTCTGAATGTTGGCCTGCTTTGCCCTCCCTTGTCCTTCATTCATTCCTTTCCAATTGATTGAATTCAGTGTACAGCAATCCTGTGTGTATTCTTGCTTTTCACCTGCTCTGTTAGCTACTTTCACTGCTTACCTGTCATGGGCTGCAGTGGCAAATATTTTTAAAGCAGGAGATAGAGGAGAGATTCTGGGAGACATTTGCGTCTTTTTTGTCATAAGCTTTGTAGTTGTATTTGGGGTCCTGAACAATAGCTATGCTGCCAAGTAAATGCCACTGAGTTTCCTAGTTCTACAGTTTTGATAAAAATTCTCTGCAGTGAGAGATTCATTCAAGTACATGAAGCAGAAATGAAAAGAAACAAAAATATCCTTTGCAAGTAGTAGTGTGTGCTAACATATCTTTAGCAGATTACACTTTTATTCAATTTCTTTGTAAGGGGCCATGTGTCAAAAGGCTTTTTACCTAGATCTGCTCAAATGGTATATAGAAGGACAATGTATTTTCTTCACCTTTAACCTTGGAGCAGTAAATGATGCTGGGAGGTGACATCACTCAACAGCTGTGCCAAATCCAGGTACAGCAGGCTCCAGGGTCACCTGTATTCAGTAGGTTTCTAATTTTGACCTGTAATTGCAGTCATTTTCAGAAGCTTAATGCTTTCCAACTGAGTTTTTCCTCATCCCACTGTAATGTAGACTCAAAGCTGCAGCTGTGTTGCAGCTAAAGCACATAAGAAAAGCATATGGGAAAATATCTGTCTTATGTAAGTAAGGATTTGTAAAATTTGGATGGTTTTCAAATTGAGAAAGGCAGAATTCTTTGGTATTTTAGGAGACATCCACTATGTGGCTGCTGGAAGGACAGGCACCAGCTCATATGCCCTCTGCTTGTTAAGCAACTTAGCGTATGCAAATCTCTCTGAAGCAGAAATCCACTAGTAACTACAATTATAACTGGGCAAAAAATAGCAACACTAACTTATTCACCCCATAACACAGTCATCTTCTCACTAAAACTATTTTGCAGGATTGTGGTAGTTTTGAAGGAGTGGAATGCTCTGGAATGCAAGTATTAGGGTTTTCCATTTTGAAAGGAAATAATACATATTTGTTTCAAAAGTAAAAATAACTTGATGAAATACGACATTAAAATAGGCAAAAGCATGAGGGCAAAGCCACTGCTCTTATTTGGATTGAAAGATACGCATTATCTCTACATAAAAAAAATTCAAGGCTTTTAATACAGAAAGTTAATTGGAAAGTTGGGGTTTGACACCACAATAATAACAGAAGCACAGAAGTTTGGTTTCAGGGAAGAGCAATGGGAGGAGACTGCAACTGTGGCATGGTGGGAAAAAGGCAATATAAACATTTTGGCTCTTGTAATTAGAAACAGAAAAAATATTGAAAAGAAAGATAAGTAGTTTGTGTTTCTTGTAAGGGTTCAAATTACAAGAATCTATACTTTAAATATAAGTTATGATTAAGCTTGTTGGCAGCCTTCTGTATGAAGCATAACTCTAAGTAGTATCACTTTTTGCTCAAAGACTGAAAGCACTTGAGACCTCCCACTCTTGAATGTTTTACCATCACTTTGATGAATCCTTGGTCACCAAGCATTGCTGATGATGTTGCACTATGAAACACTCCTTACAAATGATTTTAATCTCTCTTTATTAAGCTTTTTACTTCCCTTGCCAATATGCAGGAACTAGCTTGAACAGTTCTTTTTTTCTTTTTTTTTGTAATTCAGTGCCTTTACAAGTTAGTTTCTTTTCTCTGAATGCTGTGAAAGGGATTATTTTTTTTACATGGCAGTGGATAAGCCTTTCAATATTTCATCAGAAATTACTCCAATAAACTAATTAGTTTCTCTAATGTGTGGTATCTGAACTGAGATCACAGGCAAAAGAGCTATCTGATGGAAACACCCAGATTTGAACATCTTTTTCGTTTTGCAACACAACCCTCAGCTGTCAGTGTGTTTTCTATACCTTGCCTTAAGAAAATCACTTTATTTCATCATCTGAACTGTTTTGTCCTTAGAAAACCAAGCTTTTCCTACTGTGTTGAAGGGAGAACCTGGAGGACAAATGGTTCTGCTTGATTTAACATACAGCGATCAATAACTCCATGAGTTACTAGCAGACTTGCTTCATACATGGAAAACCTTGGGAAGGTGAATGGGAAAACAAACATCAACCTGTGAATAAGTCTGTTATTCTTGTATAACATAGTAGGGTAGTATTAATGAAGATAAGCTAATTTGTTCTTTGTATTTTGGAATTAAGTGTGGAGAGACACAGTCTAAACCATACAGCTTCTTTCAGACTTCAGCTTCTTTCAGACTTCAGCTGGGAAGACCGTTTCCAGGGTTGTCATCCTCATGCTGGGGACCTTTAAGAGAACATGAGAGAGGCCTGTGGGAGGCCTGATGGCATTCAAGTGGGTGCAGCTGTGGAGAAGGGTTCTGCTGAGGCAAGGAATGGAGGTCACTGCCTGGAGGTGCTGGGGTTTGGGTTCCGGGTTCCAGCCACAGGTAGGAATATGTGCTTTTGGCTTCCTAGCACTGCAGACCGGTGTAGAATGAGGCTATAAAATGATTTTCTTTATATTCCTTGTTTCCTTATCTTCTCTGGTGTAAAGGTTTAGGCCTTAAAAGGAGGGAAAGAGATCACTGACATGAAAGTGATCTCTGGTGAGTGAAGAGGTAATAACAGCCAATGTCCTGCTGTGTGATGCAGTGGATTTTTCAGTTTTTTTTATCTCTGGATTAAGAGGCTCTGAGGCACAAGAAGACGATGTATTTGCTGCTCTATGAAGGCAGCAATGTGTCTATGCTGTGTTGGGTAAAGGAGCAGTTGACAAGTGAGTAGGCATTTCTCGGCTTGCCCTCCTTTAGCTGATACAGGTTGAAAGTCAGGGAAAACCCAATAGCAGGTTCATCAGCTACCTAAAACCTAAGGCCTGCAATCAGCTTGGGGAATCTGTTAAAGCCATTATTGTACAAGTTAAAGCTTGCTCAGATGTGTCTCACAAGTTTACCATCACATTCCTGAAAATGGTATTTAGACTCATCAATAGCCTATAAACAATGTGCACATCTTCTGAGTGCAGAGTAAAAGAGTGATCATGGTGTCTTAGGCTAGATCCTCTAAGTAGCTATATGCCATCCCTTTGGTAAAGTGCTTTGGCAGTTCTTCCTTTGAAGTCAAAACAAGAAAGTAGAGATGGCTTTGGAAGGAAGGTATGTCCAGGGTTCATCTAGATTAGAGGCTCTGACTGCTGCCCTCAATTCCCAGAGTTTAAAAAATTTGTTAATGATTGTCAGCATGTCTGCAACTGATGTGATGAGAGTGCTGTTGGGTAAGAAGTTTCTTATCTATGTCACTTTGTTCTGTGCAAAGCCACACTTCACTGTGTAGCAAGAGTAGAGGTCCAGCTCTGCCACAAACTAGTGTGCTGTTTCTCTTGGGCTAAATGCACTGGCTTCTGTCTTTGTTTTCCTGCACTCAAGTTTTAGAAATTGCTGTATTATTGGGCTCTACAGAAATTTTTAGGATGCAGTCATATTGGTGAATTTAGGAAACATTATTTTTAGTAGTTTACTGCTGAAAATTAAAGGAGTGATGGGCCAAAATGATGAACATACAACTGTAGGCAATTTACATTTTAGGCAAGTTTCTAAGGGTGTCATCAGAGGCTGCTCCCTTTAAGCATGCTCAGCATGACTCCAGCACAGCCTGGGCTTTTGCAAGGGAGGGTTTAAGCCACTTGATTGTCTTGTTCTTCTATGGTAGAGATAGCTGGACTGTCCACCCACTATACAAGTAGAAGAAAATGGGAATTATTTCACTCACAAATCATATTTGTTGCCTGACACTTTCTCCTGCCTGTCAGTCATTTCTAATTATATAGGAAACAATTTCTTGTATCTTCAAAGACACTGCATTTTTGATTCGTTGTAGAGGAAATTGCTGTAAGATGTTTTTTCAGTTTTCTGTCAAACAGCTACACAAAACTCAATTAAAATTAATATCAATTAGCTGTCAATGACTTCTGAGAATCCCATTAAAAATATGAGCAGATGACAACTATTTAAAATATAGGACTATGTCAGCTTTAATATCTGTTAACTTGCTCTATTTCCATGCAAATACATTTCCAATAAAAGTGGCAGGAATGGTATGCACTGTGTAAAAGAAATTTGGTATGGTCACTTAAAAAATTGTTTTTCACTATTATTAACTACTGAAAAGTTAGATATGGAAAGGAACTATTATTTGATACATAGTATGGATTTTCAGGAACTGACACTTCATACTACACAACTTATTCCTATTACTAAGTGTTTTGCTGCTGCTTATAAAGTGCTTGAAGTATTTTTAATTGTAAAGGTCTGTGAGATGTATGTAGCTATAGCTACCTTGTACTTTGTGAAAAGGTGCAAATTATACAAATAATTCTCAATGTTGTCTTCAGAACATTTATCAAGTGAATCAGGGGGATAGTGGGTTGCCTGAGTGATACTATTAAGCCATACCAAAGGTTCAGCTAACCAGCACTGGTCCATAAAAGGTATCCAGGGCAGAGAAGAAGACAGATAAGCATAAAAAAAAGACCTTTTAAAACATCTTCCCAATCATCTGAGACTTACAGATCTTTGGATGCTCATAGTTATTAAACCTGGATGAGATATTTTTTCTCTAAATACATAAACATACTTAAGTCTTGAATCCATGTAAAATTTCAACACCAGTAGAATCCCATGGGAACAAATTTCAATAGCTCTTCATAACGAAATGTATCTTTTAAATGCTCTGATCATCGTTTAAATACCTCTGTTATTCTGAATTTCAAATTTGCTTCTGACAATGGTTTCCTATTAACTAACTCCAGTTGCTTAGCTCTTATTATAGAAAATACCTCAACCAAGGTCCTCATTTCTGACCTTGAGTTTATCTTTATTCCTGCTCCCTCCTCCACTTTTTTTTTTCTTCCTTCTTGTTTTTACTGATTAGTAGTCATCTTAAAAGTCAGCAAACCTCCACTACGCTCTCTGGACCTGACTAGTGGAAAGTTAAGGGATTGAGAATTACGTTTAGAGTGGACTGTGAATTGCACCAGCCAGCAGGGTAACACAAAGAAAAGACGTAGCAAATGAACTGCAGAGCAAGCTGAACTAGATACAGTTACAGCAGTGTAATGAACTGCTGCCTTTACTAATTAGCCAGGGCTAAAGTGATCTACTGTGGATTATATTCTTTGACTCTCTCTAATAATCTAAGTTACATTCCCCTGGCTGACATTTACCAAAGGCCTCAAGTTAAATGCATTTTTTTTCTAGTGTTTCATAGCTCACTTTCCAATGCTCCAAACCTGGATGATAATGTTGAAAGCTTCAGTTTCAATTGTCCTTTCTGCAATTTTGTATGCTTCAAACTTTATTACTATTCTGTCCTTTAAGTCAGATGTATCAGACATTACAGCAGTTATATTAGGGTATAAAACTTGTCTGTAGTCAAAATTGGTAATAAAATTTAGATCATCTTCCCTGGAACAGGCTCTTTATGGACCTGTGTTCCAAAGGGAATATTCACCAATTTCTTCGAAGCTTTGGTAGTGTCTAGGCCTATATTAGGCATGTGTGGTATTGGGTATAGTGGTTGAGGTTCTGGGCCCAGTCTGCAAATGTATGGCACAGGTACACCCAAAGGTGCAACTTAACTGCTGCTGTGACATTTTGCTTGGTGTCACAAAATTGCTGCTTCTCCTGGGCCTCCTTCTTATCTGTTTGGGTTTTGTTCCCTTTTTTTCTTTAGATTTTTCAAAAAATCAGAAATATTGCTCACTATGCATATTTATATTATTATAAAGTCAAAAATTAAAATAATGAAGTTTTAAGTAATATAAAAATGACACAAATATAGAGGTTGGGAAACACGTCTAAATTTTGAGTGTTTGATGCTTCCTTGTGAAGATTTTATAATCCTTGACCATCGGAGTCTTTTCTGAAGTTACAGTTTCCAGTTTTATTTAATAACTTTGAGGCCTGTAGATTAGCCTTACATAGGAGCTAATATTTTAGTTAATTTGTTGCTGTTGAGAATGGGAACTTCAGGTGTAAAAGTTCTAGTATCATAACACTCATGATGTCAGTCTGTTCATGTTACATGTTAAGGAATCCTGACTGAGAATTGTCTGAGAAATCCAGACAGTACTCTAGTATGAGTAATGAACAAGCTGAGTCAAATATATTTACATTTTTCTAGTTATCTCCTTTTAAGACAATTCTGGAATTGTCAACTTATGTGTAAACCTCAGGCTAATGTATGTCAGGTGTTGGCATCAAGACTATGAAGCTGAAAAACAGACTTGAGCCGTCAACAAATTCTGTGTTTTCGTCTTGCACAAAATATGCATATGTTGATAGTAGTTACTAGCTCTCATTTGCATAGGGAAAAAGCCTTTGAATGCTGCTGCTTATCTGGTCTTTAGCCCTGTAGCATTTATAGCAAAGATGCTGTTAGCTGAGTGTGTTATTTAATCTGGTGTTCAAAAGAAAATGTCAACCAGACCAGCTATGAAAATTAAACTATTCCAGTGCCTTTAGGACTTCCTTCTTCCATTAGCTTCAAATGAAAATAAACAGAATGATTTTTCTATTCTTTAGTGAAATCCTTCTGTCCCTCTTTCTTTTTGTGTGATTTTGAACTACTGCATCTGCTTTTCCTTGCTTCTTTCCAGTATCTGTCATTGCTTTTTTGTTCTATTGCATTTAATTTCTTTCTCTTTCCTTTGAATATTTATATCCTACAAGCCACCTGTGTTATTAATGGTCTGTTTCTCCAAATCAACCCAATACCTAAAACTGTTGGGTTTTTCTGTCATTTTACCTGTGAGCATCCCCCTCCTTCAGTGGCTTGTACCATGGTCACTGTATCATTCACTTGAAACAAAGATTCCGTTGCCTCCCTGCAGTCTGTCTGGTTGATCTTTAGAACTTGGAAGGATTCAGAGTTAGTAGTTAATAGATGTCTTTTCCTGGGTGCATATTCTTTTAAAATTTAGCTCTTGGAATGCTAACCAGAGGATTATGTTACATTTGAATTTACCAACTATTAGGACTGAAAAATCTGTTAGAGCTAGGATTTCTTTTCTTTTTTTTTTTTGCCATTTGCACAGTTGATTGACTGTTTCAGACTGAGTTCTCATACAAATGGAGCTCAGACAATTCTTGATTATCTTTGTTAGCTGAAGATATGGAGAGTTCTATATGAAGCAAATAACACTTCTAATCCAAACCCCGTGGGAGCTCCTGTAAAAAGAGCATGCCATAGAGCGGGATTGAGTAGAGAAGGGCATATGACAAAATTGACTGGACAGCTTACAGACCCCTGAGCTTAAACATCCCAAACTAAAACTTCAACAGCAGGAGACTGTGCAGTGAGGTTAAGCTTTCAGGCTTAGGCTGCTTTGCTGGCATCTTTTCATGTACAATAGAGGTACCTGAGGGTACTTGAGGTATGTTTGGTTTTGGACTGCAGAAGTGAACACAGCCTTGTGGTTGTGTCATTTGATGATCTCAGCTGAAAGAAGGGAGGGAAATAGAGAGGAAATAGGTGAGTGTGTGTGGTCTGAAAGCCCTTTCTAAAATGTCAATTTTTACAACAGCAAATGTGTGCCTTCTCCTGCGAGCATGAGGAGAGCTGAGTGGCTTGGGCTGGAGAGAGCAGGCTTGGGCTGTCCAAAACAAGGAAAACAGCAGTTCAGAGGGGTGGACTATCACAGGCCCATGCTCAAACACATTCCCTGGTCCTGTTTTATGTCATGACATAAGCATAACTGGAAGCAATTGTAAGCAAACTGTCTCAGCACAATCAAATATGAGATCCTTCCACGTGTAGTAATTGCAAAGAGTGACTTACTGACTCACAGCGTTACTTCTGACTTCATGAACTGCAGTCAGATGTGGGACTGGCTTGCTTAGAAATATCTTTTGAGAGCTTTGAAGATCTTGAGTTCCTCCTGTGATTTTTGGACAGTGCATCAGATGTGTGATGTGAATTACTGCATTTGCTGATTTGTAGTGTCAGACAGGACTAATCACATTTTGTTTGAGTTGCTACTTCTTGAAAATGATGTTGTGGAACCTATACTTGACTTGCTTTAATTGCAAGAGATTTTTTAATCCCAACCTGTGCTGTAACAGAGTATTTTATTCCATTCTCATCACAAGTGCTTAAACAGGTCTGGGGAGATAGGCCTCTCCTCCTTGTGAGCACTATTGTAGAGGTGTGTAAGTGAAGAGTAGGGATTTTATTAGCTTCTTAGACAGTAGTAGATAATTTAAAACCCGGAAAATGACCTGAAAGATGTACAAGGATTAACTGAACTTTGATTAAGTATGAATGAACATTAACAATGAATGAATATTCCTGGAAGCTTATTTGGTTTGGTGTCCAGCTGTTTTAAATGTAAGCAATCACAATGCAAACACTTCTGACTTGCAAAACAGGACATGCCTAATAACCAGCAATCCAGATCCCATATAAAGCCATTTTGGGGCTATAAGAGGGGAAAACAAGCTCATATTTATTAGTGAGACATGGCTTCTGCACATCATCATAACACACTTTTACTTGGCAAAAGTCAGAATTCTTGTTTCCCTGAGTTGAAACATTGTTGAAAGAATTGTTAGAATAAGTCAAAATTTGAGATGGTCGTTCATCCAGAACCTCCAGCTAGACTCTAAATGAACAATTCTTTATCACTGTGTAAGTTGAGATCACATTCCTCCCTTTCTCCTTGTTTAGCTCTGTGTGCTTTCATCTGAGACTAAAATAAAAAGACCTAAATTCTGCAAAGATACATGTAGTGCCTTTTCAGAGACTCAATAGGACTGAAATAGTTGGGAGTTTGTTTTGGGCATTTATCCAAGACTAAACAAATCTCTGCATAGTCTGAGGAACAAGAACTGAATTGCTATTACAGTAACCGCTTTCAGAGTTGAAAAAGAAAACAGCCAGCAAGTGTGATAGGCAGAGTAAAACAATTCTGCCTTTCCCAGCTGAATAAGAAATAAGTAGGTTCAGCCACTAGTCTTTTTTTCTTTACTCTTCACCTGTGAAGCAGTATTTTTGGGGCAGTATATTTTAGCTTAACTTAGAAAAAAATAGTTAAATGTTGAATCACCCAAGACAGTCCATGCAACAGTGGGGCAGAGAATGGAGCTTAATTTGGTGTTCAAAGAAATTCACCAAGTGGTTTCTACAAATCAGTTCATGTTGTGTAAACGTGGTTCGTTTTGTTGTACACAGAAGCAACCTGATGTGTTGCTTTTCCCTGAATCTGTATAGGATGTGCAGTCATGTACTCTTGGAGGGAATAAATGATCTTCTCTGTGCAATTTGCATTATTCATTTAGAAATCTCTATTCTCAGTAATATTCTGGTTTTAAACACTGTGAAGGTAGTCAAAGTTGTTTCAAGTTTAAATACAAATGTATGAAAATAGTGGCTCTCCCCTCACGTAGCTGGTGGATAACCTGAACTACCTAGTCTCCTCAGGGAGCTTTTCTACATCTTAGTGGAAAGGTCCTGGCTTCTGCTTCACTTAAATGGATAGTTTTGGAATTTATGTCAGTAGAGGAAATCACATGCTCCGTGTGTTTGTGTGACATGCAAAACAACATATAAAAAAGCCCCTACGTATATAAAAATTTTAGCAAATATTTTTGTTGGATTTAAAAAAAATGTTCGCTGATGTTATGGAGAGGTATATCTGCCTGTAAGGAACTGATGTGCGCTGGTCATTGCTTTCAGTGTACTCCTCCTCCTCTTAGGAAATGCTTTTACCTGTGGGCTAGCACCTGAACAGAGAGGCAAGAAGAATCCCTATATTTTTTGGCCTCCATTTCACATGCTTTGGCATAAATGCAATCTACTGCACCTTTAGTCTGTAGCTTTAAATGTGCAGTGTTAGTGCTGAAGACATAATCATGATGTCTTCACCTGGTTAGAGGGGAGATCTTGTTTCAGATTTTTTCCCTTGAAGTTGTATGTGAATACTCAGAATATGCAGGAGGAAAATCTCACAGTAGTCAGTCTATTGCTAATGGCTGAAAGAGGCTTAGAAACAGCATAATGGTCAAAAATGTTGTAGCTGTAAATGGAGATGTGGAGATTTATGGAAGAGGACAGCACTGGAACCATTCTTTTCCATTATTTCTTTAAATGATTCTTTTAGTAGTATTGAAATCAAGATAGTCAAGTTTGAAAATTAATGGGAAGGAACAGCAAATAATTAGAAAGAATTTTATCAACTAGGTAAGTGGTTTTCTTGGGCTACTGCCATACCTCAGCCTGTAACTGCAGGGAATAAGAATGTAGAATGAAACTAGAAGCAGATTACCTCTCCAGCCGCCCACTCCCCGCCCAACTATTAGAGTGATGTGGTGATATTGTCTAAGGAGTGGTACAGACATTAATCTAGTTTATTGCAGTTAAGTCTTTATTCTCCCTAAAAGTGAAGTTCCCACTACAAGCTGCTTGTACAAAAACCGAGCTGAGGAGGAGCCATGTACTGAATTGGACAATGCCATCATATACCACTAGCTGTAGTTCTCCAGCATGCAGAACACCAGGCTGTGAGATATTTTGAATATGATATTCAGAGTCTCATAACACATAGACTTAAGGGACATAGCTATTCAGCTGTATTCTGTTACAGTTCCTCTGCAGAAATCTTGGAGGAATGCCACTTAAACAGAGACAAAAGTAGGTAGCTCCAAAATGGAATGTTTAAAGGATGCCAAGGCTAACACAATAATTAATCTCTGGCACCTTTGGACTGGCTCTGAGGCTGCATGGGGGAGGTGGAAGATCCTGCTTCTCATCTGCGAATGAGATCTGAAAGGATTTGTCCATGCTCTTTCCTTTGTCTTACAGAGCTGAGCACTTCTGGTTTGGGCATTTGTGCCTGAATAGGTAGAGGGGAGAGAGGAGAAGTAATTTTCTGGAAGAAAAAAAAAAAAAAAAGAAATCCAAGAGTATGCTTGAGAACTTCCAACAAGCCTGTTAAAATCTAGCTGTGATTTGAACTTTCCGATCTGGGCTGAACCTGACCTTCCTGAGTATGCAAGTTCAGAACTTAACTGGAGGCCTTTAGCAAATATTTTGTGTTACGCAGTAGTCAGAAAGGAAAGATTTAATTTTGTTATTTAGTGAAATTCAGAAAAAAGTGCTAGAGGGTCTGAAATGGCCTTGAATGCCATGAGCTTCCATTGTGGGTATTGAAGGACAGAAATTCCCTCAACACACTGATCTCTGATAAAGGGCAGTTCCCTATTACTAACCTGCTAATAAACCTCCAGATAATCTTTACTAGCTGTTGTCATTATCACTTCATAATGGATATATGACATTACATTAGTGTACATTTTGTACCTTATTTCGATTGCTTTAAATGAGCTGTTGAATGAAAGCAGCTTAAAGCTTCTAGAAATTCTTCCTTTGCAAACCTAGAAGAATAATTTGAATGTATGGAATCTTCTTGTAAATCACTGAATAACTTTACAAACTCTTTACCGAGAGAGGATGGGCCTTCATACCAAGATCTAATTTTAAATAATGAGCCATAATGAAACGTACTGGGATTTTGTTTTGGTTTACTTTTTTATTGTATTTTGACTGAGTGACGTTTGATTAGAGAAAATACAAAGGTTTTTGGAGATTTTTTTTTTTATGAAACTGGTGTTAGATTTCCTTTGTGAGCTAGATGTAAACCAGCTATCATGCTGTGTAGCCCACCATGGCTTCAGAGAACCCTCTGTCAGATGCCCTTTTCTAATGGATTAATGAATGAATAAGATATATTTATATTATTTTTTTCTTTTCCTTTTTTGCTGTCATTAGAGTCTTTTTCC
The DNA here is from genome assembly GCA_013396975.1 of Bucco capensis. Classification (NCBI taxonomy): domain Eukaryota; kingdom Metazoa; phylum Chordata; class Aves; order Piciformes; family Bucconidae; genus Bucco; species Bucco capensis. The sequence goes on from VWZO01013040.1 coordinate 306,107, forward strand.
TTCAGAAACCATTTTAACTTACCTGAGAAACTTTGGGAAGTTGCATGGATCTTACAGCTTTGTAGTCTTGAATGCCTGTTCCACACTGGATCAAGCATGCTGTGACAGTGTGCTGTGATGCACAGCTCTTTCACAGGTTTTTTCATGTTTTCCAAATGCTGAGTGGCTGTCTTGGGATACTGCCTTCAATTGTGTTGCCATTTTTAAACTTTGTTAGAAACACTATTACTCCAGTTGGATTACTAGTGCAAATGGCAACAAGCTGAGAAATCATTTCAGCTTTTTGAGTGCTTTGAAAGGAAATCTTTCATGGCTCTTTGTATCCCATATGGCACATAAATTGTGGTGTGCCCTGCTGCAAGTTGCATGTAATAATGGTGTCTTGTCTAAATTGGTTTAAGAATACAGTTAAGCTTCACTAACAGTGTAGAGGCATTTGAGAACAAACCATCTTCCCTGTGTAGCTTCTAATGTTGCTGTTACAGTGCAGTGCCTCAAATAGGTTTTATCATACCTGTTAGGGACTCCGAAATCTGTAAGTCCCAGTCAAACTGTTATTGCAACAGGACAAAAGGGGGGTGCAGCTGAATGCAGCAGAGGTAAACTGAAGTTGCTGCAAATTCTGGGTCTGCTCCCTTCCATATTAACTTTAGTTCTTCAGATAACTTCATAATTTTTTGTGCTGATGACGCTGTTTTCCTTATCACCATAAATCATTGTTTTATGCTGATGACACTGTATTTCTCTATCACCATTAATCATCTATAATGCTTGAGAAGGAAATGTTAATGAAGAGTACAATTTATTAAACATTACCCAGTGGGTGGGCTAAAGAGGTGGATTAACTGCAAACCTTATCATAAACAGGGAGAACAAAATTAAGTAATGACCCAGAAGGAGACTTATGGGTCTGGTGTGAGATCTACTGGAAGAGGCGAGCAGGACACGAACAGTTGCCAAGAAGGCAATGAAGGGGTTTGCAGAGTGGGCAAGAGCCAGGGGAAGGCTGGGGCAGCCTGGCAGAGTGGGGAGGAGATGCTCTGGAAAAGCAAGGGCATGTCTTTTTGTTTATTAGAGTATGCTTCAGAAAGACATCACTTCTGATTTGGCATTGCTGTTGATATACTTTGTGAAGCCATGGCAGAAATAGCCAGTAATTGAAATTTAACTTTTCTGTCCCTGTGGTCCCCCTGCTCTTTGGAAGCACAGGATTCCCTCCGGTATTTCCCTTGTCTGATCAGAGGATAATCAGCTCTTGCAAATCAGGGAAAGGGGCTTGAGATGAATGGTAGCAAAGGCTGACAAAACAAATGCCTCAAGCCATAGCTGTTACTGAGAGAGTGTTTCAAACCTTTAATTCAACTAAATCTTTGATTGGCTAGTTTGTCTGTACTATAAACTTTAAAGACCATGTTAGTTACCTGTCATTTTCAGAGATTGCTTCTACATCCTGTCCACTTGAAGTCAACATGGTTCCCAGAAGGCACAGATTTCTTTCTCATTTTTAATTTTTACCCCATTTTGATTATGGTATATTATATGGGGTCAGTGCTCAGTCAACTGTTAAATAAATTGCAAGTTCTACAAAACACAGCCAGCAGAGTCATTACTAACTGTAATGCTGAAACTTCAAGCAAAATTACATCTGGCTACAATGCTATTCAGATGCATAAATTATACAGCCTCTGATTATCTTAAAGAAAATTCAGCCATTAAACTTATTTTATGGGCACAAAACAAGGGGAACTGCCAAAAGGAATCTGTGCATCCTAAAAGTCATGAGAAGAAAAATAATTGGCAAACCTTTTCCGCCTGCAGTTTTATAGAATGTTCTCTCTCCCTCCTGATGTTCAATCAGCCTCCACCACTGGCACAGATAAAATCATATGATGGCAGAACTGGCGGGGGGAATGCAGCCTGCGTAGCTTTTGAACAGCAGGTGGGTCAAACATTTCAAATCTGACCCCAAACAGCACATATCTTTACATGGGGATCTAGAAGGGAGACTCTCCAGGGAAGAAAATTGTAATTCAAAGCAGAACAAAATAAGGATGCTTGATAGAGGGCTGTTCAGTGTCCTGCAGAACTCCTTCTGAAAGCTTTCCAGCTGCCATGGTACACACAAAGAGTCAGTCATCTTCTTCCTATATAGAGAGGTCACTGATGTGCCTGCATCATACCTGTCTTAAGAGTAGAGAAGAATGAAGAATGGAGCCTGGAGTGGCTGACTGCACCACAACTCCAATGACTTAGAGAATACAGACCACATCTGTGTCAGTAAACCCTTAAACTCAGGGGGAAGGCATATTGCTTCTTTTTTTGTTCTCCCACACCCAATTTAATAGCAGTATAGCCAGTGTTAAATTCAGAGTTATCCTTGATGAATAAGTGAGCACATTGCTTAAAACACTCCTCTGTCGCCAGGTTTGCTGAGTTGCTTCAATGTATTTTAAACCATCCATATATTAGACAAGTAGTAGCCAAAACAGGTTATATGTCACTGACCTTTATCAAAGTCTGATTTTTTCTAAGTCTTGTCTCACAGTTCCACCCTGTAAAATCACTCAGGGAAGATAATTGTTCCCTAAACTAATTGCCTTCTCTGGTGTTCTTTTCTGGGCTTCAGCAGGACAGAGGAAATCTTTACTATCCTTTGTTCTTCAAATAGGTCTGAGCTCCTCAGTCTGGAAATAAAAAGGGGTGCCTGAGTTCTCTGATCTCTTTTCCTTCCTTCTTATTACAAGTATTATGATTCCAGTGCATCATTGCTTTCCTTCTGGAATATTTCTATGCAGATCTTATGAAGGAAATAATCATTTTGTAGTCCAGAATGTGTTGTTATAATAAGTATAAATACGAATTAATGGATAGTTGCTATGAGTTCATATGGAATTATTGCATTACTATTACTAATGTTATGGAACCTAAATCTATTTTCTCCTCACTGATTAATCATATCTATTCAGTATTTCAATCTAAATCAATATTTGAATCACAAAGAAGTAAAGATTAATGTTGTTTTAACAAAGGTCTTCTTTTTAATTCAACAATACGATAGATTCTGCGTGGTTTAGTCAGAGGCTAGCACATTTTCATCTAAGCAAAGAACTACTTATTCGTTGAGGTATATGGATAGCTATTAAACAGGACCAAAATTATTAATTGTACCAAACCATATCAGGGTTTCATGTAAATGGTTGGTGTCAGAAAATAGAGAATTCCCATGGTATTACAAAACTATTTGTTTTTTTCAGTCTAATTTTCTTGCAGAGAAGAATCTCTCCCTCATGCGAGTGTGATCATTAGTGTGCAGTGTGATGCTTGGCTGCTGAAAGTTTGAACAGCTTTGAATGTATAGCACTTTGTGAGGACTAAAGATTTCTATTCACCCTTTTATAGAGTGAGATGCAAGCACCTATGTTTGGTTGTCTATTATGCAGGTAAAGGTGTGTGTGATGCTCTACCAACAAGATGTCCTGGAGAGCTCTGCTTTTACGGCAGGAATCTTATAGCAGTCCTATTCATGTCACCAACAAAAACATAGTGGTCTCACCATGTGCAGGGATGATGCAAATCCAAGATTACTTCACTTAAATAGAATTACATGATTTTTGAAGGTAAACCCAAACCCACATGTAATTTATGTGCCAAGTTCTAAAATAAATTGGCATATTTCCATAGAAGAACAAATACTGCAAAATTTTCAACCAGACAGTTCTTGGAAAAATCTGAAAATTCTCTTGTTGAGTCCACTTAGTAGCATCTCTAAGCATTTACAGTGATTTCTATTGGCAATGATGAATGACTTCATTAATATTAATATATCATCTTAATTTATCAGAAATACAGAAATGCCTTTTCATTTCCTACTGCAAGGAAGACAAGAACATATCTTCCTAAGAATGTCCTGCACTTAGCTTAAAACAATTTCTGCCTTTCATTTCAATTCTAGTCTATTAATTTTAGAGTGGTTAAGTATAAATTATCATTTCTTAACTTGTTGATTGTGTGAGGGTATGATTTCCTTTGTTTGAGCCTGTTTCATGCAAGTTAAAATATGGAAGCAGGAGAAAAGCAGGACTGGGAGAGAGAGGATAGAATGAATTTCCTTTCACTTCCCCCTTTTTTTTTCTTTTCCCTGTCATTGTTAGCCTCCTCTTAAGTGCCAATAGCATGATGTTCAGAGAAACTGTTTCTACTCATTATGTAAAAAAATACTGGCTGAAATAGCTCCTTTTGACTGCTTAAGAATAAATATTATTAAGAAGTAGAACATACTTTAAACATGAATATAACGTCTTATAGAACATGTTAAAAATCTAAATTATGTAAGTAATTTCAGATAAAATTTAAAGAGGGGAACCAAAGGTGCTGTTTTTATGCAAGTGGAAAGGAAGGTGGTGGTTAGTTGTGAGATGGTGATTTTGAGCTTTCCGTTTTTGCCTCTACTACATGCTAGCTTCCAGTGCTAGCATGGATGAAAAAGTTTGAGGGTTTTTTTCATTGTATTCCTTGGGGTTTTCATTTGCAAGATGGAGTTTATACAGTCTCTTTATTCCCTTTTCCAGCTTCTCTGAGGAAAGAACTGTCTCTTTGGTGTTCAAGCCACATAATAAATTAATTTGATATGCTTATTGGTTGTAGCACATGGTCCCTACACTCTTGCTTGCTCCAGCTTCTGAGGGATGAATCCTGTTTGTGTCTCTTTCCTGAAAAATTCTGCAGAAGACATCTTGTCAGTAGTATGAAATCATGTCCCTTTCTGAAAACATTTAGTCAGAAATACCAACCAATTTGGAATACCTCATTTCTGAATGCATTTTCAAAACCAGCAGGTTTTAGCATAAAGTCAAAACAAATGTTATGTTCAAGTTTTATTTGCTTCATGCTGATATTCAGCTGCATGGAGGAGGCTCCCTGGTAAGGTTGTAAACCCCATGATGCTCCAAAGCCTCTGAAGGCCAAACACTTGTCTCTCGTGGGAGCAATTCATGGTGGTGCATCATGGGAGAGCAACTCCATTTTGTAAGTTCTAAATTCGTAGAAGAAAATGTTTAGACAAATCTCAGCATGAGCTATAACATGATTATAATTCCCGAGAGACACTACTGCTGTTTTTCTATATCTGAATATTTGAGTTATTTTTGAGAGTTCTTCCTAAATTCAAAGGAAGTGCACAGCTTTAATGAAAAAGTGTTGCAGTGTTGAAAACCTTACTGTCAACTGAATAAATAAGCCAACAGCCCTGGGTTTTTAGCCATATCCCCTATGCTTCTTATCTTTAAATATTCATTTTCTGAAAAATGAGCTTTCAACTTTGTCACCATTCTGTAGAGGTTATGAGGATTATGACTTCAAGGTTTATGGAAAAAAGTGCTTGCTTTTGGACAGAAAACAGAAATAATGTCTTAATAGAAATACACTAAAGAACAAACTTATGCAAGAAAACTTTCTATTCTTGGTAGGGGAAGAAAGCCCCAGTTACATCCAGATCTTAAATAAATTGATAAAGGGGGAAGGAGGAGAATGTCCACTTCAGAGGAGTTGTTGATAGGTGTGCTAGCATTTTGAACTTGGGTTTCAGTTCTAGATTTCTGTACTTCAGACTGCAGTAAGTTCAACAATGACTGTCAGCACATTGTGTCTGTATCTGCCACAGAGGAGTTCCAGTAGAGTTTTGGACCACTAAGCAACAGTAAATGAGAAGTTGTGTAACTGCAACGATTCACAACAACTTCACCTCGCTACTTAAGAGATGTGTTCAACTCCCTTTGAAAGTTACTCAGTATGCTATAATTCTTCTAAACTTTACTAACCCTTTTCCCAGTATTCTGATGCTGAAATAATTCCACAAAAGAGCTGCTGCTCGTGTTTTATACTGCAGTGTCTGACAGACTTTCTACCTTGGAGATTATAAAGTTAGTAAACTTACACTGCACACATGCACTTTTTCTGTATGTCAATGTGGTTTGCAGTCTTTTAGAGGAAAAAAACCCAACATTTGGAAATTGGCAAGCTATTGAGGAGCACAAATATGTTTTTTAAATGCAGTTAAAATGCATAAATGTCTTCTGTGCATTTGCTGTAGCTTCCTATCTTTATTTTTGTGACCTCTAGCAGAAGTTTAAAAGGAAATTGGAAAAAATTCTTTTCCCAAATGAGTGATTAAAAAATAAAATAAAATTGCAAATCCTCTAAGCAGCGGATTATAATAAATTAAATTTGGTACTCCCTCTTCTGGTTGTGCTTTTAAGGAGTGTGCACACATGGAAGGCAGGAGCAAGATTGTCAATTTGTTATTTGAAAACAGTTTTAACATCTATTTCTAACTGTGAAATTTGTCAGCTAGGGAGCATATAATTTCTTCCATTAAGATGTGGTGTGTATATAATTTAAAATAACAATGCATGCAGATATGCCAGTGTTGTGGTGCTTTTCAGACAAGTAAATATGAGAACAATTTCTGTTTTCTTGGGATTGCAGTCTGATAGTCCTCCTCACACAGAGCAATATTTAATTACTTAAATGTTCCTACCAAGATCAATAAGTTTACTGAAGACACAAAGTATGGGTCAGATGAGCAAAGTCACAAGGTTGGTGAACTAACAGGTAATGAAGACTTGTTAGCAATGTAAGGTCACTAAGCAATGCAAACAGAAGTGTATTTATTATAAAATGCTGCCTCCAGCAAGAAATGCCTAAAATTGTACCAGTGTAGCACAAGATACAACATTCTAAAATAATGGGGTTTCGGTAAACCAAATTAGCTTTTCCATCTGTATGCACAAAGTTTTTCTGAAACAAATGCCAGATTTCGGTATGAAGCCTTGGCAGTGTGTGGGGTTTTTTAGGGCTGCAGACACACATCCTTGCTGTACATATCCATTTGTTTAAAAGCTGTGCTCCTGGTGCAAGTGTTGGCAGAAGCAAGCATGTCCCTGCAGCTGTGGTAATGGCTTTGTCACAGCCGTGCCAGCTGTGGATTGGGCCCATGGAAGCCTCATTTCTTTGAGATTTCCATTATTAAAAGTGTGCTATTCAATCCTTAGGGAAGCTGTTGTCTGTTGAGAAGTGCTAGCAATGCTTAGTCCTTTATATGTTCCGAATGCTATCATGGCCTTCAGCTACACAGTGTAGCAGTTTCTGAGGCACAACTGCTTTCCTGGATTGTGCCAATTAAATCAGACTTGGGGGTTGGAAGTTTAATTGGTGCAAAATAGACAATAAGAGATAGTAAGTAGTTTAAGACTGGCAAAGCCTGGACGTGTACCTAACTACCATGGAAAATCAGAGGAACCTGAGGTTACTGCCTTCCTGTTCTGAGACCATATCCTACTCTAAGACTCTTTGCAAACAGTTCTAGTGTTGTTTTCTGTCAGTTTTTATTCCATAAAGAACTTCTGTTCTTAGATGAGATATGGCTTTCCTTCCTGTAGTGCTGCTTTAAATGAGATGACTGTAGCATCACATCCTCAAATTTGACTACCATCATCAGCACTGAGAAGGAAAAAAATGAATGACTCATAAAAGCATCCTGAAGCTGCTGAGACAGGCCAAAAGATGACAGCTGGAAAGTAAAGCACTCTCCTAAGAAATATAAACCATGTGTTCAAAAATAAGAATAAGGTATTTTTGGATGGTAGCATTACTTTGTATTTATTTCAAAATGGACAATAAATGGAAGCTACAGATGAAATCTACAAGCTCTTTTCAGATCCTGCCTGTATGTTAAATGTAAAGAAGACAGGCCTTCCATCTTTTCCAGCCCAAATAACTGAGAAAGTAAATTATATGACAACAATATCACTTAGGAAAGGGAAAAGAACACCTCTGATCACAGTGTAAGAGATATGACATTGGGAAAATGGCAGCTATAAACCAAAGAGGTCTAAGGAAGGCAAGTATTGTTTCAGATAAAAGTATGAAACAAGGGTTACTTGCAGTGTGAGAAGAAAAAGAAACATATTATGAAAAGCTACAGCCTTGGGCAGAGTAGGATAGTTGTTGAACAAATAATTAGATGAAACTCTCAATTTTTTAATAAATATTTCTCTGTCTTACAGTTAAACTTCTCTGCAAGCTTCTTGCAGCTTTTAAAAGAAGTGTAGCATCCCCTTGCTTAGAAAATTTTCCACAATGCAGAAATTCCTGTGGAGCATCTTAAATATTGCCATTTAGCAATGCCTCATTTCAAGGCCATAAAAATTCCAATATAACCAGGCAAACCATTGCTGTGATACATGACAAAGCTGACATTCCCAAACAAAATAATTTTGTACGGTTTTAATTAAAGAACATATACTGTTTACACATTCAGCTGAAATCAAAAGCAGTGCTCACGCATTCATCAGAAAATGAAGCATGGCAACTGTTAAAGCACAAGAAAATGGGCCCTGGTTCTGGTAGTGTAGTTTGTATTAGTGTAATGCAGAGGTTAGTGCATATGCTTAATGCAGCATAGTTTTAAAGATTGTTCGGATCTCAAATTTGGACCACCTTCCTGTCCTTTATAAAGCATTTTCTTATTTCATACTCCTGTAGTCCTTTTAAATATGTATAAATTGCGCTCAAGTTATAAGCTGGAATGATTTTTACATGTATAAAAATATGTTGACTAGTGCCTAAATGCTAGACTCGATGGCTGTCACTGGCTATTGTATATGATTTTCCTAGACACACAGGTAGCCTTAGGCTGTGAAGGTAGGAGCTCTGTGTCAGAAAGACTTTGACAAAAGATATATAGCTTTTAATTTGCCCAAGGAGCAGAGGGAGCAGATTTATGACCTAAAATACAAGGCTGAGAATTGGCTGTATACTTTCAGCTAATGGGTATAGAAATGAGGAAATTCAAACTGGCTACTTCATACACAGACTGCCTTTTTTGCATGTTGTATAAACAGTCCAGCAAAATTTCCAGGCCTATAATCTGTTAAAAATAAGGTAAATGGTAGACCTGTGAATGCATTCTATATCTTCTACCTCTTCTTGAGCCCACCTTATCTTGTAAAACTGTATCTATAGCCTGCTTTAATTGATTACTTTGTTTGCATGTGTATCTTGCTAGATTATTAGCATTTTTGAAGAAAGATTTATGAGAAGGTGTATTTTTCTGTTGTTTATTAGCTATTTTTCATTAGGGCCTTTGCAGACGTTAGAGAGTCTCACAGAACAGTGGAACTCGGAAATAGCTAAGACCAGTTCCACAGGTAGTATAAAATCCTGACAACTTGACCTGAATGAAGTTGCACTGATTTATATTGGCTGAGGATTTGGCCCACAGAATTGATCTTGGATTGTAAGAGAGAAACTCTGATGGTGTCCTCTGTTCTTAACTCCTTTGACAAAGATAGCTTTAGAAAACCATTTTGATTTTGTGGATTTATCCTTTGTCCTGACTGTCAGCAGATATAGCAGTTTAGGATCAAAGGGGAAGAGATTTGAAGATTAAATGTCTTTGAACAGAAAATGTCCTGCCGCCCTATAAATTCTAGCAGAGATCACTAAATTGAGAGTGCAATCATCAGTTGATTTGTTTTAATGATGCGTGGATCGAAAGCTGCCTCCGAGGTGCTGTGAGCTCTGTACACACACTTGCCATCAGGGATCTCGTGCAGGGGAGTCCTCTTGTCATCAAGTCTCCAGGGGCCACTGGGAGCAGCCCTTCTGAGGCCTCAGTCTCCTTGTCTAACTTGTGCACACATAGAGCTGACCTGATAGGATGTATTCAGCCTGTTGATAGCTCCTGGGGCACAGAGCTCCCTTAATTGCAGAAGCTTTATGATGACACTAATCTTGTCACTGTTGTTACATGAAGGAGTGCAAGGAAGTGGATTACAGTTTATGGCTGCAGCCATGAGAGTGCTTGAATGAGATTCTCTGATCTGCAGTGGCATGGACCAAAGGACTCTATCTCATGATTTCTGTTAAGACCACATGCTCTCCTCTTTAATCTTCAGTTGTTAAAGATGCTGAGGGATAGAGACTCTACCTCATCTTAGCTTCTAGAGGTTAATTATCCTAGCATTTTAATTCTTTTCATTTTTTTCCTTGTCGCTTCCCAACAACTGAATCCCATTATGGTGTATCCTGTTGAAGTGCCTTCCACCAAAGCTGTAACTGCTTGGTTGAAAGCAATTGTTTGCTCTAGAAGTGATGGATGTTTCTTTGGAAGTAGTTCTAAGGAATAACTACGGTGAGTGAACACCTGCAAAAGATAGAGAAACAATGAGTTGCTTCACTCTTTAATTCTTCAAACATTTGGGAACATGAAATCACTGTATTAGAAAAAAACCTCTGGTAGGATTATTCTGCTGTAAGCCCTATTTATTCTTTTGTTTCTTCATGTACTATTACTATTTGCATGCTAATTAATGCTTAGAACTGAATTTTCTAGGAAGAAATTTGTTTTTCTAACGAAACTTATTTTGGGAGGTAAACTTTCTACTACATGTATTTTTCATAGATAAACAATCCACTTAAGCTTACATGCTAAAGGATAACATAAAGATATTATTTGAAAATAAATTGCTGCCTCAAGTAGCTTCTGCAGTCAATTTAAAAACTGCCTGTTTTAGAAGGGCTGTGGGATTATTGACTGAAGATAAATGGCTAGAGATGATACAATTATGAATTCTATGAGAAGCCTTTATCACAAGAAAGATAGAGATTGAAATTTTGCTGGTTTGGGGTTGTTGTTTTTTTTTTGTTAGCATAATCCATATGAAAAAAAGCATAGAGACATCAGAATGACAATGGTTTATACTTTTTACTTTTTATGACATTTTGACAATTTATGACAATTTTTATTTTTATTTTATTTACCCAGAGGGACTTGGATATTCTTTGTAACTCACTTCAGTTTAACCAATGCTGCAGTTATTGAACTGCAAACTGAACTTTGTTTTCAGAAGTGAAAACACAAAATTTTTTTTTTCCTGCATTTAAAAGCGAGATAAACTCTGGAGCATAAGTAGCAGCTTTTTAGTGAAATCATGTTGGTGTTTTAATGGAAGAGAGAATAAAAATGAAATTTCTAATACCCTAGTACTTGGCATAAACTTACATAACTATGTAAAACTTATTTAAATATCTGGAGGTCAGGTTTGGTGACATCACCCTGTATGGTTTTAAGCAGTAGGTACTTTAAGACATTGTAAGCCAGATGGTTTTGAAATTACTGCATAAAATCCCTCTAACTTTGGCTAATTTGTAGTGATGGTTTCTAGAGAGAGAGATTTCCTTTTTCAGAGGCATTTTTTTCTAATCTGTCTTTTAATGCTAGAATTCCTTTTTGCTGTTGTCTTGACAGCAGTTTCTAAATGCTTGGCTCATGAATCAGGTCCAATGATGTTAGATTCCTGTGAACAGAGGAGAAAAGTTCGTATTGCAAGATTTTATAGACTAAGCACTCTACATGAAAAACTATTGCATTTAAGTCAAACTCTTCTCAAACTTATTTCTTTCCAGCTAGTTCTATGCTCTGCATTTCAAATGTTGTATGATAGCAATGAAATATAACTTAGTGCAGAACTCTTTTTGATTGTTATTGTGCATTCAGCATTCTTTCACTGATATTAATTTAATTAGTAAACATAAAAGTTTTTCAGAACCCAAATAAACATTTTTCTGGGTTTCCATGAAAATGTGTAACTGATCCTACTCTGAGGAAATAAATACATATCTATATCTATTGTTGTATAAGCACAAGTTCTCTTGCATGTTAGTAGAAACTTGGTGTTACAATTAATCAAAAAGAGAGAACCTTTTAAATGGAACACAATAACCAAAAGTATATCAAGATGTCTTCAAACTCGGAAATGAATGCAGAAATTTTTAGTAGCCTCTCAGACTCTAAGAAATAATAATCAAATAATAGTTTAAGTACTTAAGCACTTAAAGTACTTATTTCTCTCTACAACTGCCTGAAAGGAGGTTGGAGTGAGGGTGGGGCTCAGTCTCTTCTCTCCAGTAATGAGTAATAGGACAGGAGGAAATGGCTTCAAGTTGCACCAAGGGAGGTTCAGATTAGATATTAGAAAGAATTTCTTCACCAGGAAAGTTATCGGGCATTGGCACAGGCTGTACTGGGAGGTGGTGGAATCACCATCCCTGGAAGTGTTCAAAAAACAAGTTGGTGTGGTGCTGAGGGATGTGGTGTAGTGGTGAACATGAGAGTGTTGGGTGGACAGTTGGACTCAATCTTGGAGGTCTTTTCCAACCATATGATTCTACTAAGTAAAGCTCATATGCCATTCCAGCAAATCTGTGTGGCTCTATTAACCTTGCACAGTGGTACCCTAACTTTATTAATGGCATTTTTTGTTTGCCATCTACATGCACTCTGTAAATTCTACGTTTGCTGTGGTGACGAGCAGAAGGTTGCCCTCTTGGCAACTGGGACGTTAGTTTTTGAAGAGATTGAAGCTTGACAGATAAGAGCTCAGGAGTGGTTTTTCGCAGCCATGGGGGAGCAGCTTATCAACAGCAACCAGCACATACAGCACAGGGCTGCAGTCTGTTGGAAACATGCCTATCTCCAGCCAAGTTACAATATGCATAGGCCTTTCTTCCTTAGCAACCTGAGTGACTACCAGACATTGTCACCTGCAGGCCTGAAAGGAAGAGGACCTGTGCAGTGACATCCCTCTCCTCACTCTTCCTTGTGTCTGTGATGCCAAGTTTTTCTATTCCTTGATGACACATACAGTTCTTGTCCAAGGGCTGGGCAAAAGGAGAACAGAGTGCGCTGCTCTGGCCAAAAAGAACAGACTCTTAGAGGGGTTTCTTTGGGGTAAAATTGCTTTTACTGCATTGTAGCTCTCAAGGCACCATCCCCATATATATGTAATATATACATGTAGGGTTTTTTCCCCTACTTCAGAAGAGGGAAAAGTTTTCTAGAATTTATTTAAGAGTCCTTGAAAATCCTTAGGAAAATGAATGGGTGATTTCCATCCTGGGGGGGAGGGGAGTTTTCACTGGAATTGGCACCTTCTGAACACAAAATATACACATAAGAGTCTCTCTTTAGAGCCCTGTATGTCAGGATGGTGGAGTGGAATAAAGATTTGCTTACTATTTATTTTTGTATACGTATCCTTCCCATTCAGGAAAGACTCACACGGCCCCTTTGTGCCATTATGTCTAGAAGCAAGGAGACATTTTTAATAGCGCTACCGCTTTTCAACCAATCCAGTGACAGATACGAGTGAATAATATAAATTCTCTAGCCATTCCTTGGCATTTATTTCAATGTAAGTGTATTTTTTTCAAGTAGAAAACCCAATAGTAATTTATCAAGGGACAAATCATTTTTTCTTGGCAGTGGAGTCTGCAAAATCCCCATTTTTAAAGCACTAAATCTCCCTCTTTTGACAGGAGTAAGAAAGCATTAAAAGCTTTGATTTAGCTGGATCATACAAAATAGTTTCTCATAATTATCCTTTTGGATGATATATGCTTGTCTTTTTTCCCCTCCTTATTAAACCTGAGGTCTCCATTTTTCATCCAGCTGTATTACTGAATTAAATTGCCTTTTGTTGTATTCAAGTTAAGCACTTTGCCGAAAGCTTGCCTTGTTCAGAGAAATAACATTTACCCAACGTGCTCCCTATTTTACTGTTTAAATTTACTGTTTGCAATCATTTGGTTTGCTAAGCAATTTGAGGTTATTGTTTGTTTTAATAGGAATAATGAATCAGTGTAATTCAGTGTTGCATCTTAAAGTATGGTATTGGGGGGTGAGGGGAAACACACAAAACCCCCACAGCTCACAAGGAATTCTTATTTCAAATTGAAATGTAGATTGCAAACGTGACAGAAAGAGCTTCCTGCCTGTCCAGCTTTACAAACTTCCCATTTTTATTGCTTCATGAAAAGGTAGTCTAGTTGGCTATGAAAGACTTCCATAGGGGATATAGTCATGCTCATTGACAAAATAATAGAAAACTGTCCAACATGCCACCCTTCTTGGACAGTTTGCATCTGCATGTTCAAAAATTGCTGTGGAAGCCAGAGGCAGCTTCAGCCGGAGTTGTAATTCTGTTCTTGCAAGGAAAAAGCTTAAATTTTGTTGGACTGAATTATATGAAAATCTATACCCAAATTTGATAGTTTATCTATGATCAGGACAGCAAAATAAATTACTCATTTAAGGATATAGGAGATACTGTTCAAGATATTATCTTAGAAAATTAATTAAGAGGCCACTGTTTGTCATGTAGTTCTTCTCAGTGAATTTTGCCTGAGTGAAAACTCAGAGAGGATGGTGAGTGTGAAACAGTTTCCCTGATCACTGTCCCCTTCTTGCTGGGGTTATTTCAGATCATAATCTGGGTCTGTCACTGTCATTGACACTGTCATTGTTTGACTTTGCTCAACTACAGTGTATGTCACCGTATTGGAACTGCTCTTTCCAGGGCTATAGCGGCAAGACTTCACACCATTGATAGCCACTTTATATACTGTAAAGACACACATAATGCTCGTCAACATAGAACCCAAAGTTAATAATGGTATGAATTATACAAGGCTTGATAAATGTGAAATTGAAGGTGGTAGTACAGGTTAGTGCAGCTTTATGAAAAATAGATCTTGTCAGGCTCATGTGATGGGCTTTTGAAGAAATTTGAAATGTCAGTGATAAAGACTGCCATCACTGAGACAGACATCTGTGGGTTTGAGTTCTGTGGCATGGTATCTTGACTAATAACTTAAAATGGGGAAAGATCAACGTAATACATCAGTAGGTCTAGTGTTAGAGCTTATGCACACTCTGAACCTCACCAGGCTTGGGAACTTGGGAAGAACTGACTTCATGTAGAGGGGTTGGAGCTGAACAATGAAAAGGATCAGAGATCTAGAGAAGAAAGCTTATCAATCCTTATAAAAGCAGTGGACATGAGCTTAAAAATTGTACCAAGGGACGTTTAATCCAACGACATGAAAATGCCAATAGACTTATGGAGGCAGTGGAACATTTCCAGTTTGAGGGGGTTTTAAAACATGGACATAGATTATTCAAACTTGGAATAAGAGGCATGGAACAGGTTACTTTTGAAAGTCATGTACAACTTCCATGATGCAAGGGTTGGTGAGAGAAGTGCAGAAGAGGCAGGAGCAAGGAAACCCAAGGGAATGAGGAAACACACACTGTATGGATGTGGAGCCCCAGAAAAAAATGAAGGCGTAAGCAACTGGTGCTCTGAAGGAGATTGTTAAACAAGATGTTAGAATCTCAGAGGGTACAGCTACACGCAGAAGAGCTGGCTCACATATTTATGACTGTATTTGTAAGACACTATTGAAGGGAATAGGGAAGAAGTTACGTGACAGTAGATGGGAAGACTGAAGAATTTCCAGGAATACCAAAAGATTTGTGAGGTCTGGGAATGTGGAGCATGAATTTTGGTTTGATATATGGGAAGTTATGGTTGTGATGGCCTCTGTCAGCCCTGAAAATCTATGAATGTGTAATTTCTAAGAAACCTTTGAAAATCTCTCCTAAAAAGCTCTATTTGCCCTTTGTATCCTTCATCAATTGAAAAGACAGTCTTTTAGAGAGAAGATTTTCCTTCTCAGCCTTATGCTCTTATTTCTTTCCCAATTTTCATCTAAACTCTACTGTTGTACTAGATGCTGATATAACTTCTTGTGTTGATCATTTTAGGCGCAACATTAGTTTGTTGCCAATTTGCCCATCTTTTTAATTTATTTATTTTATTTTAAAATTAATAGTCCATGGTGTTTTGGGGTTTTTAATCTTTTTGTTCCCCTGCAGTGCCCACTCAATGTCTTGAAAAGGGATGCCAGCCTTCTTAATAAAACATTGTAGTAAACATTCAGCCTGTTGTATAATCTAAAAAATAAAATCATACTCTTTTCAGAACTGATAGAGACTGTAACAAAATATCAAGGACAAGAGTGAAAAGATACTTTTAAAATGAAGTTTGTATAGGGTAAGCAGGTGACCCCTCTCAAAAACACTTTGATTCTATTAGTGAAAGGACAAGGGGCAATGGTTTCAAATTGGAGAAGAGTAGATTTAGACTGGATATTAGAAAGAAGTTCCTCCCCACAAGGGTGGTGGCACACTGGAACAGGTTGCCCAGGGAGGTGGTTGAGTTCCCATCCCTGGAGGTATTCCAGGTGAGGCTTGCCAGGGCTCTGGGCAAGCTGATCTAATTGGGGATGTCCCTGCCCACTGCAGGGGGGTTGCACTAGATGAGCTCCAGAGGTCCCTTCCACCCCAAATCTTTCTATGATTCTATTTAAAAGAGACTTTCATAAACATCAGTGTCCTAGTTCTTAACAATATGGCACAGGTTTCAAGCAACCAATTCTTCTCATGTACCTTGACTCAACTCACTTTCATGGGTGATGTGAAGAAATGTTTTTTGTTAACCTAGTTATGGGGAAATTTCATCTGGATGATGATAATATCACTATCTGATAGCCAACTAAACAGAGAAGAAAATCAGCTTATGATGAACATTGTCTTTATACCCACAATGAAATTCTAATAATATGTGCTTGCTTATACACACGTACATGCATGCCTTGAAGGTGATTAGAGGACATTTGCATATTCAGAGACTCCCAGTAAAACCAATGGGATTTTGATCATGCAAGTAATTATGTAAGAAATTTTCATTAACAGAAAATAGGCAGTTATTAGCTAGGTGTAGGATGGGTAGCTGCTAGTGCTGTTCTGTGTTGCATTTTCAGCTGTATAGTGGTCTAAAGTGGAAAACTGGTTAGGTTTGTCTTTGCAATATCATTGCCTAAAAGACAGTGCTAGGCTACAGATTGGTGTGGATTTTTTTTCCCCACAAACAACAGATTTTCCATCTGTCTACAAAGTAAATTCCTACTTTAATTTCTTAACGAGCAGTAACTGAAATCAGTGGCTGTTACTACTCCTCAGCTGGGTTACTTTGTTTGGTCACCTTTAGCCAGGCACAAAGAGACTCTGAAAGTATAATACAAGTAAAATATTTAAAGCAACTGCTTATTAGGTAACACACAGAAATCATCTGGGATTTTGCTAAGTATCAGTACACTCACTGGCCCTGGTAGCCAAATAGCCTTGTGGGCCTGCACTAAAAAGTAGATGTTTTAAAGCTAGTAGATGTTGATCCTGCAGTCTTAGGTTGTAATATCTGTCTCTCCTTGCTATTCAGATACTGCTTCCTGTGGAAGATCAGAAGTATAAACTGAGAATTTGCATGCAGACTAGCAGAGGATTCAAATCATTTTCATCTGTCTTGAATCCTGATGATTTTGAGTTGTTCTCTGGCTTCTGGTTTAATGGCTATCTATAACTACAAGTTATTGTTGTTTGTAGCACAGTGTTGTACTTTATGGTGTAGGAACATCTAGCCAGCAGCACTTAGACCAATACATCTCTTATACTTGCCCTCCATGGGAAATGCAGAGGTGTCTGCTGGGAGCAATCTTCAGGCTTTCTGACATTATAAGTTCCCCAGCAGTCATAAGTTCAAGGACACTTGAGAACTTTTGTATCTCGCCTTATCTTCATGTTTTCTCTGTGGAGCTGGATACACACCAAAGTCCTCTCTCACTTTGAACCTTTATGGGATAGTCTTACAACATGTGGACAGAATTTTTACTGAGTAGCAATAAATGGTGATGTTGAAGGTTTAATTGCTCAGGGTTACTTGCATTTGATTGCAAGAGCCAAGTTTAAACCAGAATGTTATTTGTGTCTGATCTGCTTACTTTTCTTATCTATTTCAACCAGGAAGTATAAATTTTACACACCTAACAAATAACCAAGACTGAAATTGTATTACATTGTTGTTTTTGGTACCGTAGCCTGTGTATTCCTATTGTTCAACAATGTAAAATGTGCTCTTCAGGGGATTAGTTTTTCTAGAAATATAACTTTCCATGTGGTTATATTTTGTTAAGTTTTCTAAAGCTTTTTTTTTCCAGAGCACCCCACTTTCCAGTGTGACTAAGGACCCCAACTGCTTTTACAGCAAAAATAAATTTGTTCATGTTGTTTTCTGTGTCTTTATTATCAGTGAAGACTTGAACCCTTAAGGTGGGAGTCTGTTTATTCTCTGGTTTAGTAGTGCCTAATACTAGGGAATGACAAATAATTAATGACCCCCAACTAACTCAAAGTCACTGTGGCCTTGGGATTTCATGCATCCCATAAAAATCTGTTCACAGCTATGTGTTTCAAAGATTTGGATAGATACCTCTTTGACAGCTACATGATACACTAAAATGGAGAATGTATATTTGGCCAGCAGAACTTTCTCTGGATTATATATCTCGGCAGTCAATGTTGCAAGAGCCTATGTAAAGGTAATTGATAGTTTAAGACCTTAACAAAATTCATCCTGTTGGGCTTTTTATAGAAGGCTGGGGAATCCAGCTGCTCTGCACCTTAGCTAGTCCTATAACATACTGTCACTATTCTTGCCTCCAGCAAAGGCAAGTTGAAAGAAAGGTAGATCATCCATCCAGCCTGCTGAACAGAAAAAAAATTGCATGTGAATTTTGCCTCTTCAGTAGATCTGTCTTACTTGTGAAACTTTTTCCCCCCCCTTTTCTATATTCCCTTCTTTAATCCAAAGGAAAGAAATATCCAGTGAAGGTAATGAAAGAAAGGGGGGGGGAAAAACCTCACAACTCTTCAGAATGCTGCCTGCTTTGTCAAATTAAAACTAGTAAGCAATCAGTGTAGTGTGCATCTTGAAATGATACAGAGTATGCTTTTTCTACAGTGCTATGCTATTTACAAGAAGTAAAGCCTGAAATGAGTTATGGAAGTCATTTCCTCATGTATAGAAGCGAATTTTATCACATCTCTCTCCAACTTTATGTCTTCTACTTTATCACTAGAGTTTCTGCTGGCTTATAGCCACTGTCCCATTCTAATAAAGAAAGGAGAGAGGGCCTAATCTGGAAAATGCTGTAGGCCCATATTTAATTTTAAGGCTGCTGAGAAGTTGATGACATTGGTGGAGATGTTCATGGTCACATAAAACCTACTATGCATGTGTTGAAAAGCTTAGTTGGATTTTTCCCAAAGGTGGTTGTTGAAGTTTTGTGCAAGTATTCTAAGTTTCACTGTTCTTAACATCAGTGAAAGCTTCTCAGGAAATTCAGAAACTTTGAGTTGGCCAAAATACAACATGATTTTTGTTTGTTATTTGGATTTGACAGTATGTCCTAGAAAGGTCAATAATTTGTATTAGAGGTGGTACTGCAAAAGAGAATACTGTTACACATTTAATAGCAAAAATGGAACCATTTTGTAAGTGGTGGAAGGAAAGCATGATCTGTTGGATGCCTCAGGAGTTTGTTGGAAATGCAGAATGAGGTGTCCATTTTGAAGGAAAGCAAATTTTTCTTGAAAATCAGAATGGTCTCTTCTACTATTCTAGTTTGATAAATCAACATTTGGGAGTGTAAGCTGTGTTTTCTTTGCTATTAATAATAGTGCTTCCATGTGTATACATAGGAACATGACCAACATTTCTTAGCAGTTTCTGGGTTGTTTTTATTTCTTCCTTTTTGTCTTGCTATCTGCACTATAGTCCAGTGAGACAATCCCAGGCTAAGCCTGCCTTTTTCCCTCTTTTTATATGCCCAGTATCTTGTATTTTGAATGTCAAATAATTTCTCATCCTGCTTTGCAGTAGCATTCATGCATGAATGATACTCGGGTTTATCATTCTGTTGGACTCATTTGTGGATTCATTGTAATAAAACATAATGATGGTTTGGAAGCAGCAGAATACAGAGCTGCTGAATTCTCAGAAATCCTGAGCTGGTCCAGTTGTTCCCCCTTGTGTCCCCCCAGTATTCTGCTGCAGGTCAAGTGATTTCCACTTTGCCTCTGGAGGGTGCTACATTAAGATGTTTTTCTTAAAGTGACATGAAAACATTCTAGAAATGAAACAGATTCAATGTGACACAATTATTTTGAATTACACTGTGATAAAATCTGGTCAATATTGAAATTTATGACTTTGTGAAATAGAATAGTTTTGTAACTTCCGTGCTATTCTTAACATAGGTAAATGAATTTTTCTTTAAAATACCGTATATACATTTAATTCTTTATTGACATCACTAGAACTCTGAATTCCTTTTAGAACATATGTTACAGTGTTGTAAAATGTGATTGTTCCATATGCAGTATTGGATTTCATGGTAATTTAAATCCACTGAGGATACTGCAGAAATAATTTGAAGATAATATTTTTTCCCAGTACAAATTGTGCGATTGATCTTTTTTATCTGCAAGTCTAAATAATTCTTTGTAAAGGGTTTAAGCTGATGGTGAGTACTAGATAATCAAAAGTTGAGGACTTTAATGAATGTTTTTCACCTTGTACTTCTTTTCCCTCAATATTGTGAAGAATTAACTTATTCCAGGAATGTTTGTCATCATCATTTCTTTAAAGGAAATCCCAGAGAAAATTATCTTTAAATATTCACACTGAAAAATGAGTTCTCAGAATAATGGTTTTAAGGGAACAGGATTACGGATACAGTGAAGACATTTAAATTTGGCTTGATGCTGTTTGCCCATCTGTACAATATTGAAATCTGATTCATTTGGCTCTTCGTCATTTGGAATTCTAAATCTTTTCCCCTTATCTATATTGTGTTTTTGCATTTGCAGCAGTTTTCCTACCAATTTTTCACATACAAGTGTATGTGAAAATATATGAGGCTGTATAAACAGCCGTGATTGTACTCAGTGTCCTCACAGGTTTCCTGTAACTGTTGCTGCTCACCATCCAAGGTAGGAATAAATGCTTGGTTGGTGAGGGCTTTTTGTTGGGTTGGTGGGGGGGTTTATCTGTTTAGATCTCCTATTAGTTTGGAAGTTGAAAAAAACATGACAGGTGGTATCCTTGGTACCTTGCTGAGAGGAAATGAGCTTCACAGGGAAGCTTGAATCATCACAGCTATAGCCTTAAAAGGGACATAACAGTTCTTCTTAGCCTGTCAAGCATGGTGAAATCCCCTCTTACTGCAGGTAAGGCCAGCTTTCTAACAGTGTTAGTGATCTCCTCTGGCACCAAGGAAATGAGAATATAAACTCAAAAATATCCTGTGGGAAAACCCAAGCAGCTGAACTTTGCCGTTGCCTGTCTCCAGTGTCCCACTGGTGAGTGCGTGTTCTGGGGCTGAGGGCTCCCCCGAGTCCTCCCTCCTCTGTACCCAGGCACCACCAGTGTCCTCAAGCAGTGGTTGGGAGCTCCTGCTTCTGATTGGCCTGCTCACATTACCTCAGCAGCCTGGTGCTCACTGTCCCCAAACACTGCATTTTGAAGGATACCTGTAGGAAGTTTGTGCTCATGTACACTGCTGCTCTTACAGCCAACACTTCCCGTCGTCTATAAGCTTGCCTTACCAAAGAGAGCCAGGCCCCAGCCTATAGCCATTGGCCAGGGTAGGGCTGTGCTACCACAAGCAGATTCAAACACTTCCAGATGTTTTAACCTGATGCTGGTGGCAGGGGTGGCACTGGGAAATATCCCAAGATCTCTGGAGGCCCATAAAACCTATACTACAAGAGGGGCTTCTGTGCTGGTATTACTGGATGCAGTACCCAGTGTTGGTTATCAGAAATAGGATGGGCAGAATGGCAATAAGAAGGGCTAACAGCCCGGAGGGACCTCATCTGCTGTGTGATTAGCAGTTCAACAGCATGCACTGAAATCTGGCTGTCAGCAGACACACAAAGACAAGTCTATGAGATCAAGAATCAGTAGCTGCTACGTGCAAGCACTGATAGGAAAGGCTGGAAGTGAGAGGCATGAAAGGTTTCTCTGTCTCCTGTGCCTGCCCAAGGATACATTCCTCTCTAGTTTTGAGGTGAGAGCTTCCAGGTATGATGATAATAAAAGTGAATTGTTATAAGCTTTATTGTTTCATCATTCCAGACAGGCAGCTTCTGTTCTTATACAACTAAATCTTTCATGTAGTAAAATGTAGTCACTCATTCTAAAAGTAGCATGGCTTGATCTTGCTCAAGTCACTGAATTAAAAGCTGACCAAAAGGAAACACGGCCTTTCAGTTTAGGCAGATCAGGAGTTATCTTAGCTGGCTAGGAGATCCACCACTACTAAGAGAGTAAGTAGATAATTATCAAACCTCAGAAAAAATCATTTCAGGACCACTAAAGGATGTTTTAGTCACTAGAGTTTTTGAGTACTTGAAGATAACAGATATTTGGCTTATAATAGTTTTTTCCACTGCTATGGAAGATTATTTGGGAAAATAAAAAAACAACAGAAAAAAATTAACATTCTTTTATTCTTGGCAGTCTTTGGTGGGAAAAAGAGATTTAGAAGGTCACATGAGATAAAATTCATAGCACAACCACAGAGCCATTAAAGAATTAAATGAACAGCCTGCATGGCCAGGACAAGACCCTTGGACTCTTGAAACAGAGGTGAATTTCACCTGTTCTCAGAAAAGATTGATTTCTTTAAAAGCTGCTCTGCTATCACTGAAGATTGGTTTTTTTTGCACGGTGTAGTCGTCCTGCATATTTTCAGCAGCTGAAAAGCAACATGTTTACAGACAAACCATAAAGATCAGTGTTTTTCCTTCCCTCTAAGTCTTCCAAAGATCCCAGTTTGATCTCAGCATGATTTTGAAAGCTTTGCTCTTTTAAGGTTTAATTTAGTCCAATGACAACATGGTTCTCCAAGGCAATTCACCTTTCCCTGACTTGTTTAAAAGAAGAGGAAAAACAAGGGTGAAAAAGAAAAAGTGAAAAACCCTTTGTAAGCAAGGAACAAAACCTTCATTAGAGAGAGCGCATCTGAAAACATCCTCTCCAGCAAAATAACCCTTTGCAATCCCATTAGCCTGCCATCAAAAAATTGTTCTCTGTGGTGGTGTATTTTCTACACACCCTTGTTAATCCATTTTGAGTTACTAAAAAATAAATCCAAATAAATAGTTTATTTACTATTTCAGTTCAAAGCTAATACATTTAAAAAGTGTAAAATTGTTTCACAGTTGTGTAGGACAACCTTTGCTAAACTCAAATGGAAATAAATAACAGTTCATTGTACCCCAGATGATTCTTTTTTTTTTGTCAAACACTCAGATGCAGCTCTCTGTTAAAAATCTCATTATATCTCTCATCACATGGCTGCACGTTCAGTTTAAGTTGCAACATGAATTGGCTGCAGTAGCAGTATCTCCTCTAAGATATGCCTGTAATAATGAATGGAGTTTTGGAACCTAATTCTCTTTCTGTTTTCCATCCCTGTATGACAAAGGGAGGCTGCTGGTAGGAGTCTTGAAATAGGCTTTTGCTCTTGGGTTTGCTGGTTGTTTGGGGAAGCGCTGGGGTGTGTGATTGCAAGCATGGTCTGTTTCATGGTTATTTGACAATTCTCAAGGAGCAGACAGAAAATAGGTGCTACTTTTTAATGGATGAAACTAAATGGAATAAGAGTGGCATGACTGGAGTGCCGCTACTATATTTATTTTGTACCATACTGGTGGGTAGTTGGCATTGTAACAAAGACAACTTTTCCAGCTACCTCAGTAAATGTTATTGCTAGTTGTCTATACCAAGGGCTTAGAAAGAGCTAAGAAACCATAATGTACTTAACTGATTATGTAATTCTGTTCCCTAGAGGGGAAAAAAAGAGTTTCTCAACACAGTTGGTGATGAGCTTGTTCCCTAGAGCATGAAACATTAATCTACATTTCTAAAGCCTCTTAGCTGAATATTAGTTAGTGGCCTGTGAACCCAAAAAGGTTCAGAGCAGGGTGAATTGTTAGGGGGTGGCTGGTGCTATGAATTTAATGCTCCCTTTCAGTTACTGAGATCTGTCTATGTGTGTATAGAATGTTGTACAAAATGACAGTTGAACACATTTTCTTAATTGTTAGTAAACCATTTACTTCAGTTTTCATTTTAGCACTTGTTCCTCATTGTTTTCATTGTCAATTTGATGTAAGAGAAAAATATGACTTACAAGCAGCATCTCACCTTGACATCATCTTGGCAGTGTTCAATGGTGTTTCATCTCACCATCACTTTGGCAAGCATATAGAAAGGATTATGTAACACAATGTATGCTTTTAGAAGGAGAAAATGGAGTGTGGGATATGAATCCTTGGGCACTCAACATGTTGGTGTTACCAATGGGATTTAGAGAGAGACTAAAATTCCATTTGTCTGCACCTCATTACATTGTGTTAAGCTTTTGAGGTTTGCAACATATACTTGAATCAATGACTTTTTTTGTGCTGCTCTGACTCTGAAACACCGAATGCTGACTGTAGCAAAAGCCAAATTACGATCAAGGAGGTGATGTGATGTGCTCCCGTGCCTTGTGCTATTAAGATAACAGTTTTCTGGGTGTTAATCATGAGCTGAAGCTTAAACTTACACGTGCAATGCATAGAAGTTTTACGTATCTCATAGTAGCCATACCTGTTGCAGGTTTTTATCTCTTCCCCTACAGAAAAGAGGAGCAGTTGGAGATGATCTGGAAATTGTGCCTACCAAATCCCCTGCTACTGCAGGAACCTAAACTCCTGCTGATAGCTTTGCTCCTACCTCCATCCAGTCTGTGGCATTTTATGATTTCTATGGAATTTTAACTATTCTATTGTTACTTGTTGAATATTGGGTACTGTGTTTGAGGATTCAGTCCAGTCTTCCTAAGCAATATTTAATATCTCTTTAATATTAAATATTCTTCATCAAAGTCACAATTTTATTTTAAATAATGACTTTTCTCATCATTTTTTTTAGTCATTGATCATGCCATCATAGTTCTGTACTTGATATGACAGCCGAGAAACCTTTTTATTTTCTAATAATGAAAGCTGAGGTTCTCATGTTATCACTGGCATCTGAAAATGATAGTTTTAGCCAGCGTCAAGAGTGATGAGACTTTCAGTTTGGTCACAAGAGATGTTATAACTATTTGTTGTAGCATTTTCAATTTTTTGGCCAGGTAAGAAATACTAGGAAAAAGTATTCTGATGAGTTTTGACTGTCTGCTCTGCTCCCAAAAGGATTAAAATCCCTCTTTCATATTACCTTAGAAGGAAAGATTTGGGATGTTGTTTTCTCTGATACATCTCATACATTTCAATACCCCAGGTGTAAATAACTTGGAACTTCAGGGATATGTGGAATATAAACCAAGCCCAGTATCAGTGATGGCATCTAAGACAAATGGATTCATACCTTTGTTTTATGCCATGTCTTGTCAAATTGGTAATGCATTCACATTAGCTGATTCTACAAGATATACAGCTCTATATGCCCCCATATCTAACATAAAAATCCAATCCTTTATCTTTTCTCATCATTTGCTAGGTAGCTCTCTTCCTCATACTCTTGCCTTTTTTTTAAAGGGAGTTATGACACCTTACTGCTTTATCTAATCTCGAAATGCAAGGAAGAATCCACATAATTAAGATTTCAATTAATTTTATGGCCCTGACTTTCTCATTTTGCCAATAACATCAAAGTGAAAGGAGAAATTTACAAGCAAATGATAATAGTTAGTTTGATAAACTGTAAAGAAAATTTCGTTTAAAACACTATTAATCAAGAAGATACCTGGACAGATCTATGGAGCTGTTTGTGGCTCTTTGTCTGGTATCCTAAAAACCGTTGATTGAAGGTGGAATTTTAACAGACTTTGTGTATTCTCACATTATTAAAAATAAAACTAAAAGATGTTTCAACTCTTATCTTGAAGATATGTGGGTATATTTAAACGTTAACCAAGAATTGGTCCTTCCAGGGTCCCAAGGAGATGCACCCCCATGAGAATTTTGAGAGTCACATCAGTAAAGTCTTTGTGAATTACTTACCTCTTGGCAAGGATGCCTGAGGCAGACAGCCATGGTCTATGTGCCAATAACCTGCCCAGTATCATAACGTTTAGAAGAGGAGGGACTTAGTGCCTCCCTTTTGAGATGCCCATCAGGCAAAAACAATGACAGAAGCCAGTAAGTAACATGCTGAAAAACAGTGATCCAGGACACACAGTAACAGTGGGGCTCAGAAGGGCTGCCAAGGTAATTTGACAGCTGTTAGTGGAACTGTGCACTCAGCACTGATTAAACAAGTTGAGCTGCTGGCCTGGGGCTCAGGCTGTGCTTGGGGACAAGACTGGAGTGAGGCTTCTGAGAACAATAAATCTCAGATACCTACCAGGAGCAGGAAACAGAAGATGTTACTGCAGCGAAGCAAGAGTGCAACTAGAGCACTCTGTGAAACAATAAAGTTCAGGGACTGGGGAGTCCCATGGCTGTTGTCTAGCCTAGAGTGAGATTCGGTGTTAGAGAAGAAGTAAACTGAGTCACGCAGGAGGAGCGTATCTGATGGGTGGCTGTTTTCACCAGCAGAAGTGCTGCCTGTGTGTTCCTTCAGTGAGAATACTGGAGTGTTGTGTATCTTCAGTTCAGGTTTAAGGTTCTGAGAAGAGAACATGGAAGCCTGGTTCTCTTCAGAGACATTTTTGAGAGTCAAGTATGGGTTACTCCTAGACATATCCTCTGTACAGTCTTAGGCAAGGACATCACCTAACTGGTACCTACAGGTGAAAAAAAGCCACAAACTATAATTACTTTGACCCTCTGTGTTAGAGGATTTGGTTTATTTTCTTGTTCTGAAACACATGATGTAACTTGGAGTTAGTGTTCTGAAAAGAATCAGTGTAAACCCCACGGGAGGAGTAGGTTTATTACCTGTGTAGGCTTTTATCTCTGGGATTGCCATTAGATTTGGCTTACATTTAGGGTCAGAGAAGCAGAAATGGGAGCCTCCTAGTGAGACTGACTTTGCCAAGGTCAGATGAGGACTGCTATTAAATACATTCCCTGTACAGCCTTAGGAACATTGTCCTGTGGTGGTAGTCTCAGCTAAGAAGCAAGGTTAGAGTACTGAGAAGGAGAATTAGTAGACATATAGAAAGACTGGGACTCAGAAGAGATTGCAAATGTTATCTGAGATATGCTACTAGAGTAGCACAGAGGATACATTGAGCAGTCACAGTCCCATGGCATTAGTCTCTCCCTACTGTATTTGGTAAGTCCTATACTGGGGACTGGGAATTCTAGCCCCATTCAAAATTCAGACCCCTCTCACTCTCCTTGGTGCATGGCAGTGCCCTACTTGGTGCTACAGCACAGATGACCTGATGGGATAGACCAGAAGCTGTGGGTGCGTACTGCAATTGCACATAATCCTCAGGACTGTGAGTCCTGCTCCAGGCCAAGTGTGGCAGAGCTGCCATTGGGCTAATCCATCCTGTGATTTGCTTAGGAAAATGTAGTTTATAATCCACTTTTGTTATTGATGTTAATGTGAATTTCATGAAATGTCACCTGTTTGGTGTCTGTTCAGTGTTTATATTAATGCTGTATTTTTTTCTGCTTTGACAGATTTTCTTGTTAATCTCTTTTTAATAAAAAACCCAAACAAAGCAGTTAGTCTACATATGTCTTCAAGCATGGAATTGAGTCTCTGCCCCTGTCAAGGGTATAGAATGTGTGACAAAGATCCAAAATGTAGCACAAACATTACTGAGGTTGGGGATGTAGAAGTGAATCCATTCCCCTGTGACATACAGGCTATACTAATGATGTTTTATTTTGGATTGAAAGTGTTCTCAGTACATGTTCTCAGTGTTTTTGTTAACACTGCCATGAGGCATTGGGACTTTGAGGATAAAGTAAATTATGTGTCTTGAGTTAAACCATTCATGAAATATTGTTAATAGGTAACCATAGGAAAAATTACTGGAATTTACAATTCTAGGGAAAGAAAGTGGGGACAACATCAGCAAGCATATTAGTATAAAACACTACCTGCTTTTTTATGGCTCAGATGTGGTGTGGGCTAAGCTCTGCTTCTGTATTAATTCATGGCAAATCATTTGCCCAGTCCTGACACTAACAAGAGCCTATTTCATATTTGCAGGCCCCCAAACCTCCCATGGTAGTTCAGTGCATTTCAGTGTGATGGCTGATCAGACCTGCACTCTGACACATCCTGCACTGATCATTTATCACAGTCATATATGATTTATTTACTTCCGACCCTTCCTGAGTCGGCAGGCTGCCTTCAGGATAATATGGCTACTCAATTTAGTTGTGCTGTAAATTAATAGATTCATTTCACTTTGCACTCAGAGACTGTGCTTCCCTGGATTTCCTTTCGATTTCAAAACATAGCAGGAATTACTATTGAACTTCAGAGTGTTGATTTTGATGAAATTACCTTTGGGTATAACTCTCGCCCTGGAAGAATTTAGACTTTTGCACCTCTGGAAAACTTGGTATTGTTTTTCCTGTTGTTTTCCTATTTTGTT
Source organism: Bucco capensis (assembly GCA_013396975.1). Classification (NCBI taxonomy): domain Eukaryota; kingdom Metazoa; phylum Chordata; class Aves; order Piciformes; family Bucconidae; genus Bucco; species Bucco capensis. The sequence continues at coordinate 334,472 of VWZO01013040.1, forward strand.
GTATGGAACCGTTGCAACTGTTTGGCTCATTATAGTACAGAAGTATTTTTGTTCCATCAGGTATTTGTATGCAAGCCAATGTGAGGATTTTTGGGATAAAAACATATAGAGGAGCCAGAGGCAATTTCTCTTAGTACCTTACTAATATGGAGATATCATTACCAATCCCATAATGTTCCCATTGTATATTCCAGCATAAGGGAGCACAATGTAAGCAGGGGTTGCAAGGCCTGTTCTATGGCACATGGTTTTCTGTCCTGTGAGGCTCCAAATTACTGTGTTATATTGATGTTGGGTACATTTTTTTTCTCCCTTGGATGAATACTGACAAAACATGGTTGAGCTTTACAAAGATATCTAATGTTGGCATTAAAGTTTAGAAATGTATTGGCTAATTCTGGGGAGATATTTTTCTATCCACATTTTTAACATACAAAGACATGTTAGTATTTAAGCCTCATCAGAATCTGGGGGTGCCATGAGGCTACTTTGCTTTAGCTCTCCTTTGTCTACAGATGTGTGCATATTCCTGTAGGCATGTCATAAAATCCTTATGTGGTTACAAAGATTACCATTCTGCTGAGACTCAAGGCGAAGCACAGTCCAAAGACAGGAAGTGTCTTCACTGGAGTTAATTCCTTTGAAGTAAGAACTCTGTCCATCCACCATTAACAAAAGAGCATCAAAATATATGACGAGTCACTGAATCTTTGTCACACGGACTATGCTTTATCTGGAATAGGTATGAGTTTAGCTCCTCTTTCCTAAAATGAGTGCAGTAAGTAACACAGATCAGTAAATGCTGCAGTCAGTGCTGCAAATGGGAGAATTATAGATCGTATGCATGTATCTGCTGTAACCTTTCTGAGTGAAAAAGCAAATTTATTTATATATCTTTCATAATTCTCTCCGTTTGCCCGATCATTGCCCTTGCTGTGCTGTGTTATAGCTTCTTATTAGCTTTCCTCTTTGTAATGGAATATTTTATGTTGGATACTCAAATATCTATAAAGACACTAGTAAAAAAGTCTCCATTTACAACTTAACGCAAAAAGGGCTGCTGGGATGTCTGTAATGCCCCTGTATTGGTGTTGGACATGGATTTAGTAGTAGAGAGATGCAACCGAGATGTTCTAGCAGATGGATTTATTCCGGCACCAGGTAGAGATCAGAAAGTTTGCAGCAGGCTTCCCTGATAACCTTAGTATTGGAACTCTTAAGGCTAGGGAGCTCTACGAATAAATGTGCTGAAAATTTCAGGGTGTTGAGGTAGGTAGACTCATTAAATATTTATTTGTCTTTCAGCATTTTTTTTTCCTTGTACAGAATCATCTTTTGTGAGCGAAAACTGAGGTCTGTATATTTTGGTTATCAGACTCGTGGACATGGCTCTCATTGTAGCAATCCATTCTTTTGCTCTTGGCAGCTCCTGAGCCCTTCGCTAACTCACTGTTTTGGGGTATTTCCCCCCATAACTCTGTCTGAACTATAGGCCTGAGTTTCAATTGCTTGTTTTATTAAGCATAGTTCAAATTTATCTGTGAGCTTGTGAGGTTTTGTGTGACTTGTTTCAAGTTCCAAAGATGTGATCCTTTCTTACTACTACAGCTAGCGCTTAAAATCAGTGCACTTTTCTCTAAACTTTGACATAAAGTTCATGATGCACTGACTGTATAATTATCTGCAATAACATTAATTTGGGCTTATGATGCATCCTATGTGAATTGGTATGCCTAGCTTTACCAACTATCCCTCACCATCTTTCCCTGAAATTTTGGCCAAGAGCATATCTGAAGGTTCAGTTAAAGAATCTGAATGAGCATTTTGAAGTTAAAAAGCTGATCACAGAGCAACTTTTGATTGATTTCTTCCCAGTATCTAGTGTTTTCTAAAATCCTGTTGTTTGTTTAGTAGCCCCTATTTTCAAGAGTCATATTCTTGAGTTCTGGTATCTGCCTTTTTAAGATCATCAATTTCATTCATCCTTTTTAGCTAACTATTTGTTGTCCTAAGACATGTCTGGGTTATTCAGAGTCTTTCTTGACTAAAAATATTCACAGGCTCATAATTTTCCTTTATTGGTTCAGTATTGGAAAAGCCAAGTGAAGTCAAATGCTTCAGATTCATTCCTTTAAAGCTAAAATATTATGCTTCTGACAGTGTATAAAAATGTTGCATTTGAAAAGATGTGCTCTGATTTAACTCAGCAATTACAATAAATTATCACTGAGCTAAGTCTAAAACGCTGCAGAACTTACTAGAGTAGAGAATGTGCTCCCATTAAATCATGGAATAGAAAACAATTTATGTTTTTCTATGTTTACTGTGAAATTATTTCTTTAACAGGGAATAAAAAGGAGGGGGGGAACCCTAAAAAATAACTAGTAACTACCATGCTTCAGAAGAGCAAGTTATAAGAGTTAACTTGCTCCAACAGAGACTGAGCCACGATTATGAGCCAGCTAGATATTGGGCCTTTTGGTGTATTAGTGGAGAGAGTGTTTGGGTACCAGAGCAATAAAGGTGGTATGAAAAAATTCATCAAATAACTGACACCCGGAAACAAACTTCAGAGAGCTTTGCAAGCTTTTAAGCACCCAGTCTGGAGATGACCAAAGTGAGTGCGTGACAGGAACTGGCAGGTTCCTAGGGCAGTAGAGGGATCTGGTGGATGGAGCCCAGCATCCTCCCACTAGGATGGAGTTCAGGCACCAGGGGCACAGCTCAGGCAGTGAAGCTGAAGTTGCCTGCCTCCCCAGCTCAGGAATCAGCCTTCATCCTGGTCTTGTTTTAGTCAGACATTACTTCTGCAGTAATCAAGCTCTGTAGAATTGGTAATTATTTATTATTTGAGGCCTTTCCCCCTCTAGGCTCTGTCTGATTTATGTACCTGGCACCTCCTTTTACAGCTGCCACCCTGGTATGTATGTATTTATATCTAAAGAGGGAAGAAAGTGTACTAAGTTCAGAGCCTTTAAGCAATCTGAACATTTCCTTTTAGAAGATCATTACATAGCAATCAAGTGTGGAAATGTAGCAAGGCAAGCTTGGGAAACTGAGAAATGCAGAATACCTTATGTTTCTGACCAGGAACAATAGTATTCTAGTTACTAAGCCATTAACCCTGTTTTTTGAAATAAGAAAAGAGCTCTTACTTAAAGAAGGAGTTGAAGCTAGGCAAGTTCAATGCTTGAGTTTTTAAGGGAAGTTTCAGGTAGGTCATTTTGAATTTCCCATCCTTAAACACGATCGTGAAGAGTTTGAAATGCGATAATGGTCATCAACAATAAGCTCTCAAGCCTGGACAGTGACTAGCAAACTTGTCCTTGAATACCTTATACCATTATATATTCAAGGTTAGGTTAAAATCTGTTTGTGACTAAGCTTGTAACCACGACCTGGTTTCGTGCAGTAGAGATGAACTCATGTTTTAAAGGTTGTGAGGACCTACTTGGATTTGTACTGAAAAAGAATTGCTAAGCTGAAATACACAGGGGTGGTCACAGCTATAAATGGTTTTTATTTTATTGAGTCAACTATTTGGATGTTGTCTCCTGCTTTCTGTGAATAGAAAAAAAAATAGAGATATTCCTCTCCAGAGATGTGGTAGTTTCTCTTAAAAATAGTATTTCCTCAGTAACACATGGGGCTTGGCACAGCCAGACAAAACCTCTTTCCCTTAATGCTGTCCCTAGGCTTGCTTCATCCCATCCATGCTCAGGGACAGTTCAAATGGATTTCTCTCTGTCCCACTCCTCCCTCACTCTTGCAAGCTGTTGGCTGAGGGCTGAGCTCATCAACTCTTTGCCAATGGAGAGCTTTGGGGAACTGGGAGCAGGACTGATGTGCAAAAGGATCCCTTTGCCTTTAAATAAATCTCCTTTTCTTTGCATCCCAGAATTTGGTTGAGTATAATACATATTTCTTCAGAGATGTTTCTGAGGATGAGCTAGATTTTTTGTTATGTTTTACTGTTTTCATCATGTTATGTACATTATTAGGATTAGGAACCTTGACAGACAATAATTTTGAAAGCATACTATACTCTTTATTCCTTCCTTTCCTGTTTAATGGTTTCTCTTTAGCAAAATGCTTAAATATGCATGACCATTTATTTTAATAGGACATATGTGTGTATGAGAGAGAATTTAAAGCAAGTAGTACATAAAGACATGATAACACTTTAAAATTGATAAAAAGGAAGTGATGTGGTAGCAGTGATCCTCAGCTCTGTGGTAGCTGTGGGAGAGCAAGATATAACTGCCAGTTGGATGCAAATTATGTCTATAATCTTAATGAAATTTAAATAAATGTGAGGATAGTTGAAAAAAACCCAAAAGTAGTTCCTCTTTTTAATCATTTACAGCATCGTTACAGGTTAGCCTGGCATTTAAAACCTCGTAGAAAATCAGTTGGTACAAAAGATGAGGCAGCCTAGTCACATGAGCATTTTAACTAACTTTTACCTAATTGCAAAAATATAGTCAAACCTAGGTTATTTTACTTCCTTCTCTCATAGGAGCTTTTTTTCTGGAAATATTTTGAGAGCTCAGCATTTATTTAAATCATCACAGACCTCAAGTCAAATCTTGTCTTTTGTAATCAATAAAATAAAGCAAAAACAAGTGGAATGTTAAAGGTGGTTTTCTTTTATCCATTAAATGAGGTTTAAAAGCTTTGCTTTCTCTCTCTCTCTCTCTCTCCACTGTGCTAGCCCTTAAATCTTTTATTGCATTAATGCCAGTGGCTCAATATTGTGAATTTCGTATCCTGCAGCTCCAGCTACTTAACAAAATTAAAAGAACACAATGCTCTAATGCTGTTTGAGCTTGAGTGACCAATGATTTGGATGACCCTCTTTGGACATCCCCAATATTCTTCAGAGTCTAAACCTGTGATTTGTTCTCAGTTCTGCCTGTGGGAAAGATGACTAAAGGAGAAGTCCTTTCTCTCCCACCCCTCAAAAAAAGACAAAAAATGCCAGGCAGATTAGAAGAGTTACATACAGGATCAGGACGTACCTTAGGTATAAAAGAAAGCAGTTCTAGTTGGTTTTTGCTTTGGGCTTTTCACATGTGCTGATGGGGAGGGCTTAGAATACAGAAAAATCTAAATTGGGTTGTGAACTGATCAGTAGAGTCCATGTTCAACATCCTGGAGATCTGAAGGGTTTATCCTCCTGCTTCAATAACGTTCCTCTAACAGTCATCTCTCTTGTTTGTGTATTGTAGTAAGGTTTTTAAAGGGTATTCCAGGAAAATTGCTTTGTGCAATATATTAGTACAGTGGCAAAAAACCAAAAAGTTACTGCTACATGCACTGTCCTTGATCCACAGCGTCAACAGCACTTGGTTAGAGTTTAAAAAAAAAGTAATCTACAAAGCAGAATGTTGTTAAAATTTGGTTTACTTCTGTTCATGTGATGTTGTTCCTAAGATTGTTACTTCCAGTGATCAAAAAGATTGAATGTTTTAATCTCAGGATCTGTCTTGGAATAGAGTTTCTTATAACTATAAAGAAAATTTCAGAACTTGTGTGTTTTAGCCTCAAGATAAAATTTCTCTATCCCTTTGAGGTTGCATTATTAAATAGATTATGTAGGATGTTGTTGTTGTGAAGCTTTTAGTCACTTACTATTAGAAGAAGACTAAAGACTGACCAATGTATGTGCTCACACAAAAATGTTGAGCTAGGACTTGCCTGGTGATGATAAGGAACCACTGGCTACACAAGTAGTGGTATTGTTTGTATGAAGATTGTGCTTCAAAACTGATAGACAAATATACCAGCTAACCTGTGTTAGAAGTAGATGTTGTAAGCACTACATTTATTTGCAGGGAGAAAAGAAATAAGAAATGAAGTGACTCACAGAATACAGTTAGTATGTGGGCACTTGGATGTTTTCAGTCTGTGATGAATTCTCTGGATGATGCAGCAGTACTTTCTCCAAATAAATTCCTATTAAAGTGTCAGAATATTCATCTCTTCAGTCTTCCTCTTCTGATTTTGCTAGTCACATTGAAACAGCATTTCTGACGAAAAGCAAACATTTCTCATGTTAATTAGAAGACTGGGAATTCTCTGTTATTTACTGCTTCCCTCATCAAAGGTGATTGCAGTTTTCAAAGAGCTGCTGCATTTGCCTCTGTTATGATTTCTGCAGAGAAACTTGCCAAATGTCTCCTACCCGTTCAGCTTCCTGCAGACCAGAAAAAAGGGAACAAGCTTTTATTCTTATTTATTACACCAGTCTGGAACAGGCATCTGTGTGAACACTGTTTTCTTCTTTTACTGAACAAATCATGGTGAAATGAACTTGATTTGTTCAAAGCAGGGCTCAGCTACCACTGGGGATTACAGAGACCCATGATGTCTTTCAGGAAGGAGGGTGGAGCAGATAGAGCTGTTACCTGACTGAGTTATATCTGCATGCAGATAGGTTGTCTGCTCAGTACCAACTAGCCTGTGCTGACACCATAGGAGACAATGCTTACAGAGATTTGTTCAGAAATTTTGAGTTAAATTCGACAGCTTTTTAAAATATGATCTTTCTTTTCTTTCCTGCTTCTTAACATGCACTTCCATAGGGCCTTTGCCTCCCCATTTGCTTTCCAAAATACAACAAAAAGCTGATTGTGTGATCTCGTCTAGGTGATCCTGCTCTGTCAGGGGGGTTGGACTAGATGATCTTTCTAGATCCCTTCCAACCCCTGACATACTGTGATACTGTGAGATTTTCAGTGGAATCACTAGAACAGGCAATGCTGTTATAAAAGCTTCTTGAGGTTATCAAGATTTGACATGTTTTAATGGTGGGAACTTCAGAGAATTCTCACTAGCTTGGGGTTGGTTCATGGACATTAGAAAGTTTAACCAAAACAGTTCTCACAACCCTTCTTCTGATCATAACTTCCAGATCTCTTGGTCGTCCAGAACCCCAAAGAATCTGTGTTGCTTTTCGTTAGCATCTTGTTAATATCTATGCCTAGAGATTTCTTTTTATCTTCTTACTTTTCCTTCCCATTAGCTGAATATGTAGCCAGAATTTGGCAAGCTTGTCTTCAGAATGAGAGTTAAGGACAAAGTTTATTGAAAATTTCATCTTGTAGGTTTGGAATTAAATGTTTTTCAGCTAGAACTACTGCACAACTGTGTACCACACCAACGTTGCAAGGTAGTAAATTATTACTAAGAATTTTTACAAATTCATTTTTATGTTATAACAAAGAAGTTTACCCCAGAAATAGTATATTTAAACTGTTCTCTGAAAAATTACTTTGATGGATTTTCACAAGGTAAAATGTATGCTTCACAGATAACATCATGTTTGTGTCAGATAGTGCTGTGTAAATAATTGCAGGTAATGTTTTTAAAGTAAAACAGAAATCTCTGATATTGAAGAATTTAGTAATATTTTGAGTGTTTTGATCAAGGGATTTGACACAGCTAGCTAAGGAAGCTATTTTGAAGTGGAAGATATTACATGGCTATTAAGACAGAGAGAAGATCTTGTTTAAGATTAAGAGTTGAGCAAACTCCTGAAATAATATTCAGAGTTCTCAGAAAAGGTATTAGCTGATATCAGAGTAGGAAGGATATTTGGACCATTTTTGGAATATTTTAGAGATTTAAAATGAAGTTTGTGGACTACTGTTGGCACTAATTTTCTTTATTGCAGCAATGTTAATGTGGTAGTTCTGTTTTTACATGCTTTACATTCTGACTCTGTAGGATCATTGGGACCAATTGATCTTTCTCAGAGTAACTATATTACATATAATAACTAAGAGTCATTTAGTAAGAAGTACTGATAGGCATAATCTAGGAAGGCTGATGTGAATGAGATGCCCAGAATTAAAGTTGTTCATACGTCCTCACTAAGCAGAATTCACAACAGTGAATTTATTAAATGCACACACTGAACTGGTCACAGTCTGCAAATACCCAGTTACTGCTTTTACCTTTCTGTATATCAGAAGCAGTTAAAAGCACTGCAAATATACCAGTGAAAAAAGGAAGAGAATCAGAGCAGAGTTCTTCCTATTTGCTGGTCCTCAGAGTATCCTTGTGGGACTATTTCATCAAGATCAAGAGAGTTTAACTGCTTAATTACTTCCCTGATAACTCATGGAGGAGTCGTGCTCTGGGAAATGCTCTGGTACTGTCATATGTTTTGTGTTGCACCATGAAGATTGCATTGGTCATAGTTATTAAGCTTCTAGAAAACCCTGGGAGAGTTTTCGATCAGAAGCAATAAGGTTAGTTCATAGTTGATACTCTGTGATGTCCAAGGTTTTTCCTTATCTCTGTTACATATTTCCAAAAAAGCAGAACTGTTCAGTGATCAGGAAACTCTTTCAACTTTCCTACCAACAACAGAGGATCTCCTCTCATATATTCAGAGCAAATGTTCAAATCCATCTTTGATTACAATGATCTATTCCCTTCCTTTTGCAGAATTATCTGGGCAGGGGGAAGAAGTCTTGAAACAAGAAGCAGAAAGCCATTCTCCTTCAATACCATGTCCTTGTTTCCTCCTGTCATGAGATGAAGCACAAAGAGCTCAGGTATTGTTAAATTGCTCTATGTTCATATGAGGTCTAATTGTAAGTGTATATATCCATGTATGATGCAAACACCTAGACACGCTGCTAGAAATATATCATGTGGAACTAATCTCTTATCCAGTAAGAGTGCAGCTTGTTCAACATACCTTAGAGTTTTCAGACTTATTTGGGTTTGAAACACCATTTTTACAGAAAAGAAATCAATTGGTAGCTTTGGACTTAAACAAATAAAACCAATCAGTCCCCAAACCCTCAACTGAGTAAGCCTTAGGGGTGCCAGATGATTTCCTCTTTGGTCAATCTTGGTACCATCTACATCTTAATTTTTTCATTTATAGTGATGATCAAGATGGTCTAAGGTAAAGATCTTATCCTCTTTATGTGTCTCTACAAAAAAAGCTAAATGTGGAGGAGCTATTTTAATTAAAAAGTTACTATTTTGAGTTAACAACACTAGTTTGACTAGTTTAGGAGTTTAAAGACTTCATTAGACACAAGACAAGAAACAATAATGATTCAGCATTTGATTTTTTTTTTTAAATTGTATTTTATTACTTTTCCTGTCTTTAAGTAAGAGCACTTACTGTATCAGCTCTTGTATTTGTAATAGTTTCTTCCCTTTCTTAATTGACTGCCCAAAGTTATTTTCAATAGTGAAAATGAAATTTAGGCACCACATAGAATGTTTACATTTACAGCAGAAACTAACTGACCTTTACATAAGGCTCAGTGAATGCTCTAGATTGATAGTTCACATTCCTCAGTTTAAAATAGGTATAGCTATTTCCAAAGAATACCAATTCATTGCTGCACAATGATCAAAATCCATCTGAAATTACTGTATTTTAATACTTGGAGGGTGTCTATAATGGCAGAGGGAGGCAGGAGTCCTTGTTTAGAGTTCAAGGATAGAAAAGGTATGTCAGAAAGCTCTCTCAGTATATCACATTTATTGTGTTCTTATGCTTTGTTGCAAATGTCACAGGACTACAGTTGCATGGAAAGTGAGTCTTAGCTAATAAAAGGCTTCACCTTTCTTTTCTTTCTCTATATAGTACTTTGTAATAAATATCTAACAAACCAGCATTTGTTATTTCCAAGTATTTCTGATATAGAGTGATGAGGTTTCTTCATAGGGGAATGTCTGTGTCTGGTGCAATGCTGTACAGCCTTTATAAGAAGTTTCACAGCTATTTTTCTCATGTTAATGTGCCTTGCTTGTAGTTTTGACAATTTAAATTTTGCTGAGGTTTTCTTTTTTTTTTTTTTTTAATTAATTCATCTGACATTTGCTATAACTTATCATTGATCCAGAGGAAGTCATGTGGTATTTATGGAAAAGAAAATGTGTGACTGGTTTCACAGGTATTTTCTAACGATTTAGAAAGCTTATATATAATTAATTTGCTCACTGAAATGGATTGGCAGCTGAATTCATGCAGTGTATCTGTGCATGAATAAATGCTATAGGTTGCATCCCATGAAATGAAATTATTTTAAAGTAGTGAATTGTGTTTTCCATCAGTTCTCTAAATATGGAGAGTATAGTACAAATACTCATCTTTGTTTTGTCAAATATTTGTCTTGTCTGGAGATGAACCTACATATCTCTGCGGAGTCCACAAAAACAAACTCTAAACCAAGATACATAAAAGATGCACAATAATATATAAAATTCTATAAACTCTATTTCAGGATCATAGGACAGGGAACAAACAGTGTAGAGTCTTTGAGATTGCTTTGTACTAAGGAATCATTTAAATGGAAAATTACAAAAAAGTGCTGACTTCCCTGATGAGCTGTCAATAGGAGATTTAGGGCTCCCCACGTGCCATCAGCATGCTTTAATTGATTACAGTGTTACTATCCTGGAGTGTGCTAAAATAAAGGTTAGAGAAATCCTGAGGACATCACCCACCTTTATCAAACTGCACAATTAAGGATACAGTACATAATCTGAGAGCAGAAACCATCACTCAGAGATAAGTGATCTGCTTTACTTGGAATGAAGAAGGTATTTCTACAAGTCTTGAACTAGGCTCTGAAATGGCTGCTGAGAAGAATGCACTTAAGCAGGATCATTATTCAAAGAATAACACTGTAGATTGTATGTGGTATGCACACAGGACTCGGGGAAAGATGCTTGAGTCAGAATCCACATGGTCCCCAGTGTGAAGTGTCTGTGTTAAATTGTTCCTTATTGTGAGCAATTTAAAAGTCCATCTACTTTTAATATCTCCACAGAGGTACAGAGAGAGAACTTCTCTAGACTGGTGGTGAGGTTGGTTAAGTTTGTATTTATACTCTGGAGTCTAAGTTGTCTGGTAGTTGACCTACCTTGATTCTGACTGCCCTGGACTTCTCCCTGTGAGATAAAGGCCAGGAGCATGTAAACAGCAGAAGGAGATGCTCCGAAGCAATGTGTTCTGTGGTTGTGCCTCAAGTCTAAAAAAGAAGTAAGCATACAGTACTTAGCAAGGTTTAGGGACAGGGTGGCAGGAGATGGTCTGCACAGGGAGTGCCCCCAGGTCAGTTGTTCTTGTGAGATCTTTATTCTGCAGTTGTTTATGGGTCAGTCCTCAATTCCAGAACAGAATCACAGAATCATTTAGGTTGGAACAGACCTTTAATACCAAGTTCAACCATAAGGCTAACACTGCCAAGTCACCACTAAACCATGTCCCTAAGTGCCACATTTACAATCTTTTAAATCCTTCCAGGAATGGTGACTCCACCACTTCCCTGGGTGGCATATTCCACCGTTTTCCAACCATTTCAGTGAAGAAATTTTTCCTACTATCCAATCCAAACTTTCCCTTTCTTGGCCAGCTTGAGGCTGTTTCCTCTTTTCCTATCAATTACCATTACATTTCTTGGGAGAATCCTTCAGCAGCTAAATATTGGACAAAATACTATTTCCTGCAAATGAGAGATTGCACTAATATTTCTTAATGGACATAGATTAAAATCCCACTCCTATTTTAAACTTGGTTATGGTTCTTGATCAACAACATTAGCCCAATAAAGATATTAGGAAAGAAAAAACATCAAAAATTTATTCAAGGAAAATATCATGATGTCGTAACAATTTATGTCCACAGATCAGCTTCTCAATTTAGATAAATATCTGCTTGACATAGTAAAAATTTACTGTTTTCCTTAAAAATGTTACTCAGTAGTCAAACGCAACACTTCAAATGAATCAAAGTATATTAAAACTATTTTCTAGGAATTTTTAAAATTCCTCTCTGAACAAATAAAAAAAATAAATTGTAACATTCTGATAAACAAAAGTTCATTTTTCTCTATCAGCTCTAAATGTTGCATGTTGAAAAATGTTTCAAGATATTGAGAATGACAGTGGCGTATTGGCTTTCATGAACAGCTGCAAGCAGAATGGTGGTGTAATACATTTACAGCTAGAGTAAACTTCAATTGTTGCAGACTCAATGCTCTTTTCCAGCCAGCAATTAACAGTTTGTAATGCTTTAAGTGTTGTACTTTATATTTGTATAAATATGTGATAATTGTAAAAGGAAATAAAAGGAGATAGGAAGATTAGATGTATAAAAGAGCAGTTCCGAGTTTTGAATCCAGAAAATCTAACTACTCCTGTCTATGCAGCTTTTTCAGAGAATATAAAGAGGATGGAATCCCATGTAGTACATGACTAAAAGCGCTTTTGATCAGAACATACGGTAGCAATCATTAAATAGATCATGTGTGGTGACACTGGGGAAGGCATTGTTCTCCATTCTGCTCAATGGACCATGCTGGAACACTTGTTTCATATCTTGAAACCATTTATGATTGCTGTTAAAGAAGTCAGTGCTTTAGCAGTGTCAATGAATCAAGTAAAGTCTTGCCATTCATCTCTCTGTTAAAAACAAAACATTGGAGAGAATAAAGACAAACACAGAGTCTAACCGTACCAAAAGCTACATTAAACAATCCCCTTCATCTCTTTGTTAGTGGAATGTGCCAGATCAGAGAGGAAGGAGCTGTATTTTGTTCAGGTTTTAGGTTTTTTCCTCCACCCCAATCCTTATTGTTAAAGTAATCTTAATGAAAGTAGAAGTTTACAAATGATAAACTGAGTTTATCTTTTCAGCAACTGTCTACCTGCTAGGCAAAGTCTGAACTCGCAAGTGTGCAGCCTTGTGTGCTGGTGTTGTGCAGATGTGGAGTAAGACTGGAAGAAGTCTAGTTGTTATTTGGCAAGTAGCTTCTTTTTTTCCTAGTGGTCACACGGTGACTGTTGATGAGTGTTAGAAATATTGAGAAAATGAATGACAAGGATGACCTGAAGTCATCAGGCTTGAATGTGGGTTTAGACCACTTGAGACTGATGAGTGTAACTAAGAGACACTGAGGAATTAAACTGAAGAATTTTGATGTCTTTTGGATATGCTGTTACAGATGAGACCTTCCACTGAGCAAGGAAGAATGCTTCAGAAATGAGGGAAAACCTGATTTACTTTTTTAAATTCCAGATTTACAAACAAATAAGAACAAAAACTAGTTATGAGTTTAGCCATGACATTTCATCTATGCTTCTTATGCTAGTATTAGATGGAGATGTAAATTTTCTTGTGTTGCTACCAATGTGCTCATTATTATATATTCCCACTGAAACTATAGTTGCTTTTGATCAATAGTTGGTTGTTTATGCTTCATTGCATTCACGTGTTTAGACTGTGAGGTTTTAAGAGGGACCATGCAAGGTTTATTTTTCTGTTTGCATGGTACTACTATAATTAGTTTTTTATTCCAGGCTAGAGTTAAAAAAAATTAATGATGGCTTTGAGCAGTAATATTGATGGTGAACATTGAATTCAAATAGAAGATTAACAACAAGGGCTTTTTTATTTCTTGATAATGAATAACATATTGCTTACACAGACTAGAATATACTCTAGGAAGTCAGCAAGAAAAGGAGCTGCATAAAAACATTGCGTAGATGTATTCATTGTTATCTTCTGTATTTTGAGATATTGGTCTAGGGAAAGAGATCTAGACTGGAAGTTACTGGGGTTTTTTTCAGGATGATAACCTGGGTCAGGGACTGCCTGTGAATGCTGCTTACCCTGTATTGAACAGGGCAAATGGAGTGTGGTGCACTTAGCATACGTGCCCAGTGCCTAAATAAATATCCTCTTGCTTAGTTCTAGATGTTTGTGTATGTGATTCCATTTCATCCTCAATGCATGCCAGTGGTTGCAATAAGCAAAGATTTTAGATTTATCTTCATCTGCTCCCTGAGGCAACACTGTAATTATCATTTTACCAATTTGTCAAATATTGCACCTCCTATGGTTACTGTCACATTGCTTGTTAGAAATCCCAGATCATGGGAGTCCCAGATAAACTGCTTGTGTAAACTAGGTAATAAATAACCACTATGGGAGCTCCCCAATGCTCTCTCTTGATTTGACATTATAAAGCTACTTGTTATTGGGACTGGAGATAACATAGAACAGTGAAACATCACAAAAGTGCTGAAAATGTGCTTTGGAAAATCGAAATTTGTGTCTAGATTCCACTGAAATTACAGGATGTGGTACTGAAATCAATAAACACAAATTAGAAGTGGCTCAGCTTTTGCCTGGTATTCTCAGATTTGGAAGACACTTATTTTAGACCTTAATTATTGTTAGTTCTAATTTTTGTGGAATGAGGAGCTCTTTTGCATTAAGGCTGTATTTGCTAACTGTTTGTGTATGTACACGCACATGCATGCCCACGAAATTACTACTACTTTTGCATAAGATGACAAACATGCCTGTAAGAAATTTGCATATGAAGTTCATTCCTGTTTTGAGTAGAACTGTCTTGTTCAAGGATCCATGTTTATGTTATCCATGGTTTTGTCGCTGGAAATGTAAGGTACTTAAACTCAAAGCAGATGTCAGAAAAGTAATGTGCCCTGTGTTTCATATGGGAACTATCCATATCTGATAATGGCAGTTGAATGCCTCCAATAACTTCCATAGATTGTGCGTCAGGATTTGTATTTCATGCAGCAGCAGACTAGGTCTTATATTTTAAATTCCCAAAGACTGATTGCTGCAAAAGTAAATACAGCTAATGAGAAGCAATTCCTTTCTACAACCATATCATTTAATCTGAATTTAGGGATCAGTTTAGTTTTCACTGAATTTAGTGCTGGTGAAACATGTTAGATTGATAAGCCTCCAAACTGTGCTTTTTTTATCTGCCCACAGAGCAAGTACAACACAAGCAACAAAAATTCCCCCATAGGTCACTACCAATAAGTGAACCTGGAGGGTCACCAGTTAGTGTCAAAGATTTTTATAGCACAATTGACCCATATCTGCTGGGAAAAAGACTGAAACCATCAATTATTGCTTAGAGTAGGACAGTGCTGCCTTCTACAATCAACTTTCAATATGTCAGTACATGATTGGGGTTTATAGTGGATCCTTGGATGCGATTAAAATATTCATACAACTGCTGTGTATGAAAAATTTGAAAATGCTAAGGAACTACTCTAAAAATTATGCAAATCTTGCCTATAAAAGATTCTAGGTTTTAAATTAGACCTGAGTATCAAATACTAATACAATGAGTCATTCTATAATGAACCTTACTAGCTAATCATAAACTTCAGCAAGAGGACTGCAAAAATCATCTGAAACTGCTGGGTTTCAGCCACCTGTTTACTGAATAACTATAGCAGTAGGACTGCTAACTAATGTATTGCAGGCTGATGCATTTTTCAGCTTCCAAGGAAAATGTCTAGGCTCAAGGGTGCATATGCAGACTGAGTGCCTG
The DNA here is from genome assembly GCA_013396975.1 of Bucco capensis. NCBI lineage: Eukaryota > Metazoa > Chordata > Aves > Piciformes > Bucconidae > Bucco > Bucco capensis. Next base: position 349,834 of record VWZO01013040.1, read on the forward strand.
TTCAGGACTGCATCTCACCAGGAAAAACCTTGTTTACCAGGTGGTCCTAGATTTTTCCTTTGCTTAAAGGCTGATTTTGTTCCTCGGGCTTCCTTGGCTTAAAGTAGGTTTCTGTAGTCTTTTGGTTCCCCTGGAGCACTGAGAAGGCAGCAGATTACGAGGCAGGCGTGCCAGTGGCTAAGCACTGGGTGTATGTATATTGGCGTAGGCGGAACAGGTGAGAGTGTGACAGTAGGTTTTGTCCACTGAAAATGAGTTTGTTAATTTCTGGTAATGATGTTATTACCAACTGTTACAAACTTTCCCTTAAGAGGTTTTCGTTTAATCATTCACTTGACAAAATACAAGGGAGGGGTTGCATTCTTGACTGGAGCAAAGACAGGAAATTAAAGGCAGGGCATGAGGTGTGGCACTTGGCTGTTGGTAGAGTTGCTGTTGTATGCCCTAAGCTTAGCTGCAGAATGCGTTGCTGACATGGGTATCTGAGGCAACATCTATGGCTTTCTGCTTCCTTTCTCTCACCAAGACTGTAGTTTTCACTACTGTTTCCTTTTTATGCAGTTTAGGATAAATGGCTCAATTCTCCTTTTCGCTTATTTTGCAGCTACTGAAATGCTCCAGAGTTTTGAATTAATGCAACAATATCCCTGTAGACAGGCAAAGATTTCTCTGAATCCAATGTGAGTTTTGTGTCGGTTAGGGATAAAGGATTTAGCCAGAGATGGTAGACTACTTATGTAAAATACTCAAGTTTCTCTTTCTGTTTCAAGTATTATACTGTGCTAGACTGAAATCTACTTGTTTTACTCTATTAAACAACCCATCTTTTGTTACACAGAGGAATGATACCTGATTTGAGGTAATACATTTTCTTTGCTGGGTCTGTTTATGCTTGGAAATTATCTTGCTTTATCCATGTATTGAAAATTTATGAAAGGTGCTAACATATTTCTTGCTATATATTTTTTCTCAGCACACTTTTGTAACTTTAGCGTGGTTTGAAAACTATTTCTTGCCCACAGCTAGCAAGAAACAATGATTTCATATTTCCCAAAGTGGAAGCCAGTCAACAGCATTCCTTTTTATTGAAAAGAGGGGATACAATAATAAAAAGACATTTGCTGGTGGAATATTGCCAATAAAGTACAATAATACATTAAAAGAGATACTTAAAGTTGAAATTTATGAGTTTGTTTTCCTGTGCCAGTCAAGGTATTTTCATATGTTAACATCAAAATGCAGACTCTCAGCAAAACCTTTAATAATAAAAACAGCAGCCGTCAAAAGCAAGTGGAGAATTTTAACTTCTGATAGAAGGAGTTTATCTTGTGATTTTGGTGAGTGTTTTTTCAGATTCAATTTTATTTTCTTACACTTTTTTTTCCTCTAATAAAATATTCATCAGCCTGTTCCTTCCTATACCCTTCAGTGGAGCTCTCAGCCCAGTAATGCCTCTGTTCTGCCCCTTCCTTTTACAGAAGACTAATTTGGAAAATGAATGTTTCATTTAGAGAATAATGAAACTAAGCAAAGCTGGGGATAGCATTCTTTGTAATGAAGGTAAACAGCTTACAGATTCCATGCATATAGTGTGCTAAGGCCATAACTAGCTCTGCATATTTTCTAAGTAAAATTATCCAGTAAAACCTTTTCTTTTTTATGGGATCTTTTGTTATTTAATAAACCAATTTTTTTACTGGATAATTTCAGAAACAGCTACTTAGAATAATCCCAAGCAGGCAGTGCAAGTCATCTGTGTAGAGTTACGTTTTCACTTACCCTGCTGCTGAAATCCCAGTTTGCTAGAGCCCATGGGCACACATGTGCATGCATACACAGCACAGAGCATTCAGAACTGGAGGATGCTGCCTCAGGACCAGCAAAGTCAGCTAGTGTCATGTTATTCAAGTACCCACCAATTTACTCAGTGCCAGCCAATCCATATGTACAGCCAAAGACACTGTATTGTTTCTAACACACTTAGAAGAAGGTAAAGTCACTTTGTTTTTATCTCTGCATAGTGTCATCTAGAGCCTTGTGAAAGGTGTAATTAGGTTCTAGAAAAATCAGTTTCAGATATCAAACTGGCAGAGGTCTCACGACCAAAAGGATAAGGACTGTTTTTCAACCTGCAGACCCCTGTTTACAGATGGCCCTATAATTCCATTGCTCTAGAACAGATCTCCCATTGACATCCAACTGAGCAATGTGCAAGGACTGAAGACAGCATGTAGCCTAGAGCTCATCAGCGAGGAAAATAAGACAGGCAACTGCAGTACGTTCATATTGCATCCATCCAACTAGTGCTATCACAAGAGATGCATGTAGGAGAACTAAACAGAATCAAATTAGGCTGTAGTTTTACATTTCTGTGAATTTCATCTGATTTGAACACACAGGAAAATATATCTTATAGAAAAAATAAATTAGTGGTTTATGCTTTTTATTTATGTTTTTAATGTGAAAATGAATCACAGGCAGTTTGCAAGGCTTATATTCAGTCACCTGTGAGCATAGCTGGTGGTTAGGGAATGCAGCCTGACTGTGTTTCTGGTGCTTGGCTTAACCTAAGTACATCTCAACTTAGTGACAGATGTTATGTCTCAGTAAGATCCAAGCCTTAGATACTTTGAAATTTTCCTGAGCTTTCAGAATTAGATAATAATTAAACAAGATAACAAGTTGCAGGTTCATAGGAGTGTTTTTGAGGAACTTCGTGAGCATTAAAGAGTTGACAGATTTCTTGTGTTGGAGAGTCAGAGTAAGCAGAGGCAAAACATCTTTCGGTGGGCTTTAAGGATCATAGAAGATCAACTAGGAGAAGACACTGTTGCTTTTTGAAACAGTAACTGGCAGTTTTGTTAATATGTATTTGAGGTAGGAAGGACAGTTGTTAGCTGGCTAGAGTATTCTGTGAAGCAAAAGTCAATATTTTTAGCTTTATTCACAGCATCGCTTTAATTGACTCAGTCTGGACTAGATAGACTGAAAAAAAAACAAAAAACAAAACCACTGTGTAGCACTGCAGCTGCTGTTATGAGGGTGGTGTTATTTCCCCTTGCAGAGTATAAGTGTGATAGTTGAGACAGATTCACATATGTTTATAAGTAACAATAAGGCTGCACTTATGTGCAATAAAAAAGTGAGGCAAAAATACAGTAAATCGTAACTTCCAGGAAACTTAAGGTTATTCTCCTGGTTTCTTCCCTACTTCTGAAACTGCTCAAGTTTATATCATAGTAAATAAATTAGTTATAACAAAAGAAGTTAACTTTACTTTAAAATAGTAATTAATGCAAAATAAGTGTTTTATTAAATATCTTCCTAGCACTGACTGTTTTTCTCAGCCAAAAAGCAGTTTCTTCTAAAGGACTATTTTTTCCCTTCCTATAGCCATTAGCCTTTGCTAAATGGTAGTAAAAGAAAGGTTACAGTTCTGCAGGAGACTGACTGTAGCTTTGCTCTTGGCTGATAAGAATCTCTTGTGAGGGGCTTGGTGCCCCTCATCCATCTGTCACTCCCTCAACCCATTTTTCAGATAGTGATACTTTTGATAAAAATTGTTGGAGATTTCCTTCTATGCAGTTGTGTGTGATACAGTGAAAAGATTTGCTGTCTCTGTTTTGAATATCTAGTGGACAGAGGAATGGCTCCTGTCTATCATAAATACTATGTAGAACAGACTTCATATCTTTATCAAAGAGATTTCAGCAAGGAAGCAGAACTTCACTGTGCTTTCAGTCTCCTGGTGCTTTTTCTATGCAAGCTTGTGTGTTGCAGATATTTCTGAGCCTCAGAATATCTAAATTGAATATGTGTTTAACCCTATATACTAATCATGTTTTCCAATTGGTGATGATGTTCATGACCAGAAATTACTGTGTAAAGTTAAGTGGTACCCTGACTGTTATTTTACATTTAGCATTGTTGCTTTTTATGTCACTAACAGTTTCTCTCCTCTACCTACCTTTAGCTATGTTCCACATAGAACATCTTTGAAACATTACTGCATTGCTTTCACATTGGTTTTTTTGTTTTGTGCTTTGAAGTGCTGAATGAACCCAGAAAAGAAACCAAAATTGTTAAATACCATAGAGTGAAGGAATCTAAAGAAGACCTAATAATTTGCCTGGGGAACAGTTACAAGTCAAGTTCAAGGTTATTTCTCAGTAAATGCTTCAGAGTAGGAGGCAAATGAATTGCAGAAGCTAGAGGTAATATTAGAATGTCATACAGGACAGAAGGGAATGCACCTGGATCACTGTCAAGCTTGCCGGTTCTTTCAATCAAATTGTGACTGGTTTATCTTCAAGTTGCTGTTTTGCTGTTCTTAGCACTGAGTTAGATGGATCTTGAGAATAGATAAAATGCACCAAGACATCCTGGCTGCACATCACAGGGGAAACATGAACGCTGTTTAATACCTGATATAACATATGCATGTAGACCTGTAAAGGTTTTATGTTGCCATCAGGAGATTTATATTTGTCTTCATTGCTGAAACTGAGGGCAAAGTAAGCCCATGTACTGGTACAGGCTGGGAGCTGATCAGCTGAAAACAGCCTGCTCTAAAGGAGCAGGCTTCTCATCACAAATACCGCAAACCACGTATCTGCAACAGCTGGAGTGTGACAAACAGGTTCAGGAAATTGTGGCAACTCTCTCTGTGGTGCTGGGTTTGCTACCTAGAACATGAGCCTAGTTTTGAGACCCACAGTTCTAGAGGGACACTGAGAAACTGGAAAGGGTCCTGAGGAGGGTTGTGAAGATGGCTGGGCCTTGAGCACATGACATATGCAGATTGAGGGATCCATGCATGTTTAGTACAGCAAAGATGAGAATAAAACTAACAGCTGCCTCTGACTGAAGGTAGCTACAAATGTGGCAGAGCCAAACTTGTTCTTGTGGTAGTACCAGCAGACCCAGCTAAGGATAATGATCATGCATTATGGCTTGGAAAGTTCAGACTGCCTGTGAGGGTTTATCATTTGCTTATTTTACAAGGCTTATTTCAGGCCCTTTTGCATGGAGATCCATATTTGAGCTTAGCTAGCTATGTGATCTTCCTGAGTGCTAGAGGATGGCAAAGATTGCAGATCAAATATCGATTTCCTTCATTTATATCAAGCATATATCTACCTACAACTATGAGCAGTACATATTAAAGAACTGATTTGTGAATGCAGAGAAACCACCACCATGTTTTCTTTCACTGAGTATGGTCATCTTGACCAATATGAAATTTGAACCACTGAGAACCAGACACCTCAGTCTCATTTTGAACTTACCTTGCTTCCGTTTTGAAGCCAAGTTCTTTTTTGAAATGCTTTTCACTGGAGGCTTGCTGTACATCACAACATTAAGCTAGAGTAAATACAGATGGAATATCAAGCTGCTTCTTTAAAATCACTATGATTTGTGTAGGGAGCTCCAATCTATTCAAACTTGACTTGTTAGTTTAGATTCCCTTACTGAGATGTAGGTCAGATTTAAATTAATAATTGGTGACTGTAAAATCTTAATTAAAACGATACAGCTTTCTGAGTAGACAAGCACTCTTTAATTCATGTTGGAGTGGGAATATCTTCTTTCTATTGGTGAAAACCTGCTTGTAAAGGTGTCAGACCAAATTAATTCCTATGGTTAATATTAGTGATTTAATTAAATTGCCAAGAATTATAAAATTGACCCTTTAGTCACAACTACCTTCAATCATTTATGGAAAAATTAATGTTTGGTGTTCTGTTTTCCCTTTGAATAGCAAAAAACTTAATAATAACTTAATAGAATTCATATTGTTACTTTATTTTCTTTAGGTGGGGCTTGATTCTACACTGTTTTGCAGCTTTGGGTGATACACTAGCAGGGCAAATGTAAAAGAGCTCTCTGCTACCGTTTGAAGAATGCAGTGCCTTTTCCTACCCATTTGCCATTCACACAGCACTGGCATAAAGTCTGAACTGGTGTGATGACAGCGTGGGATGAGATCCTCAGGCAATCCGATCTCCTCATGCTAGAAACCCAGGAAATCATGCTGAAGATGTTAATGCCCAAACCATTGCAAGAGAGAGGTGCATTTTGGCTTGCTTTGTATAGGTATAATTGTCTCTTATACAATATACTGAGGACAATAGATAACCAGCACCACAGTTTTGGGGGTTTGCTTGTCCTTTACTAGAATTCTAGTTCACACAAGTTCTTCAGTCACCTTCAGAGGTACTGTACTGAATAGTAAAATTATTGCTAATCTCTACACAGTTTTCCAGCAGACAGAGGCAATAAAACTCAGGTTGCTATTCCTTCCCTTGGCTCCCCATTTTTCCCCATTTTTCTCCTTTGTCCTCTGCAGAGCTACTTACAAGCACAGCTGGGAAATAATATGATGTCTGGTTTAAGAACATTTGGTGGAATCCACCTTTTATCCCAAGAATACTTTTTTTTTCCTTTGCAATAACTTCTGTGGTAGGCACGGTTTCGATTCGTTATGGACACGCAGAAGGGGATTGTGTGAGCCCGTAGCATGACTCTTGCCATTCTGCTGTCTTTTCCTCTCACCCTAAAGAAGCACAAACAACATGTAGACAAGGAAAAACCTCAGCAGTGAACAAAAGCTGCCTGCATGTTATCCATCAGTATTATTTAAGTACGACATGCTGGGCTGTTCATGATACACTCATACTGTAAGTGATAAGCTATAACATATGGTATTCATTTACTTCTCCATTTCAACAGTAATACAGCAAAGACAATAAATTTTCCTGTTTGTTCTCTGACCCACTGTTCTTGGGTTAAGCAGCATGTTTTGTCTGCATTTGTCAGTTGTTACAAGCATCTAGCTGCTGTGGACTAGGGTATTGATGAACCCTGGAAAATGGAGCCTTGAATAATGTATAAAGCATTAAACATGCAACTATTTCACTGGGAAAAAAAGGGGGGAAAGTGTATTATATGTTTTCTCTGTTGTAGCTCCTTCATTTACAAAACATATTTGTCAAGTCTTTTGCTAAGAATAATGCCAGGATGCAGTTTCCCATCATTCTTGTTAATGGGACTGTCTTAGTGTTACAGTAAACAACCATAAGTCTTGTGTCTCAGCCATTGTGCAGCACGCTTAGTTTTTTCAGCTTCCAATTAGGGGTATTTTAAATTTGCTGTCTACAGTCATAGGAGTAGTTGTGCAGTTTCTGGTCTTGCATCAGGAGACAGGCACTGAGAATAAAGGTGTTTCAAAAAGCAACAGTGTACATGCAGGATTACTGTGTGACTGAAGTTTGTTTATTATTGGGTTCTTTAAAAGCTCAAAACTTATTCCTCCCTGTTATGGCAATTTATTACTAGAAAAAGCAGTACTGATTCACACATTTTGCTGAATGGATTTATGTGATAAAGCATCAATATGTATTTACATTAACAAATGGAACTCTCTGTCATATTTGTGAGACCAGATTCTAAGTCTTCAGTGGCTGTGGCTGTGAATCAATGCAGCTGCATTAGCTTCAGTGGAATAGTGCTGATTTATATCAACTGAAGCTCTGGTTTGTTAAATCCTTCCTCTTTTGGAAGCATGTATCCGAGCAGTGGAAAATTGCTGGATTTGATTTAGCCCCTACTTGACATGCCACAGTATTCACCATTGCACTGCGAAACTTCAGTAAACAGGTGAAGATTTTATTGACCCAAAGTTTGAACTACCCTTTAATCCTGGCCAGGGTTCAGAGATTTGGGTGAACACTGTGGAGGACAGTCACAGTTCTCCTGTTTGTCCTGCATCAGTTCTGTAGATAAAGGAGAAATGTGATGTTGCAGCTGGTAGTCTGTTGCCACAAAGACTAAATTCACGAGCAAATTCCAAGATCTCATTTAAAAAGAGGAGAATTACTTCCTGAATATAGGTGTGAGTTTTCTAATGTTAAGCATTTCATGATTTAATATAGTTATCTCTATAAACTAAGAATACTGTCTCATCTTGCCACAGGTAGGTTTCTGCACATAAAGCCCATACAGAAAGATCTGAATGCAGTGAGATGAGAATATACCCCATCAATTTCCTTGAACCTGACACTCCTGAAAGCCTAAAGCACTGTGCAGAGAGGGAGAGTCCATGCACACAGAGAGACCTAGCTACAAGACTCCCATTAACTGTACCACACAATCACACTGCTAAATCCTTGCACATTGTACTAAATATTTGTCCCTGTGTGTGTGTGTGTCCTCTCAGCAAATTAGTTGTCAATGGAGAAATAGAAATGTTTATGTCACAAGGAGAGGAATGTGCCTGTAATTGAAGGTAGAAATATAAAACATATAGGATGTGAATCCTCTTTTCTACCATTCTTGGAGGACTTCACTATCCTACAGATGTATTAAAGAAACAGCCACTGGAGTAGAATATCTGCTTCACATAGCTGATGGGATCAGTATAAAAGGTATTTTGGCAAGGTTATTCACCAAGAAAACAGAAGGTGTTATTAAAATGTTTATGCAATAAACAGATATATGTACTATGTGAAAGATTTCAATTAAATAGGATCAATACTATTGCTCCTAAATGTGAACAAGATGGCTTTGGAGAGAGAGTTCTTATGTTTTTAGGATTGTTTCCTTTTAAGACAAGTGATTTTCTAAAGATAAGGAGATTTCTTTCTGTTGCTGTAGAGCACATAGCTTTCTGATTGTCTTGCTGGGGAATATTCCCAGTGGTAATTTTTAAATGCTCTTTGTGGGGTTCGGCATAGATTATTAGCATTTTAAGAGATTAATTCTCTGGGTTTTGATGCATAAAGGCTCTTTCTTTTAGAATTAGTTGTCTGAGGCTTCCTTTTCCTCCACATAATCACATAAGGGTGATATCATTGTTCCTAGGAGGAGTGGAGTGCAGCTTTATGGTACTTTAGCATGTGGGTGTCTATGAAAGGCTCATGTTTAACCTCATGACTTCATTACCAGACTCCATCACATCTAGTATCTCAGAATATTGTCAGTCTATGACTTTGAGTCGCTGGCATTACTTTCAGGTTTTGATTTACTGACTATGTTCTTAACATGAACCTTGCTAGTTTAATTCTCATCAGTGCTGCTGTCCGCAATTCATCTTCCGAAGAAAATTATGGATCCACTGAAAAGCAGGAGGAGATCTATAATTCAAGAAGTTTTCAGGATTCATTTTCAGGAAGATGAAGTGCCGACCACAATATATGCTGAGTAGGGCTCTTTGAACAGTAACAATGCCACCTGCAGCACTAAACATGTATTATGAATAAATGTTTTATTGCGAGCAAGCCGGGAAAAGAAATGGTCAATCACTATTGCCATGTCTTTCCCAGCAGAATAAAGATTCCTCTTTTGCAGCTATAATGACTTCTGCAAAAAGTACACACTAATATAGAACTGGGTTCCATTTCTGTGACTCTCACACATTTACAGTGGGTAGCATATTCCATGCATTACTAGAAGAGATAAATGGAAAATACCTAACTCCGGTGCTGTAAAAGAGCAGAATGCACATTTGCACTGCTGCATTCTGAGTGATTAAAGTGGTACGTTCTCCAGAGGGAATATATGAGGGTACCAGTAGGTGCTGCTACTGACTATCAATAACACTGGAAAAATGTGTTCTCTTCTCCATCCTACCATGTAATTAAATTAACAGTAACCCAGCTTTACATCATCGACATTGTGCAGTAGAACAGAATATGACGGAAGCAATGCTGAACATTTAATTTCAAGCAAGAGGCTGTGGCTGGGTGACAGTGCTCAATGGAGAAATAAGAACAGGCTGAATTCTGGAGCTGTTCTATACATTAAGTTATTGAAACTACTCCCAGTGGAACCTGAAAATTAATTTGGTTTAGGGTACAACACTTAGAAAACCCAATATTTATACTACTCTCCTGCCATTTTATGTATATGTTAATCTGCTAGTTTCAAGACACTGTATTAATGTAAACTGAGAGCAGAAAAACTAGTTCTTGAAGAATAGAGGTGTCAATCCTGTTTCTCAGAAGTCAGCAGGCACATTGTCAGTTTAATCCTGGTAGGCTCCAGCAGAATAAAATTGTTATTAGTATATGGTATGGCTGGTATAAAAAGTTACCTGAAAACTTTTTTTTTTGATACCGAGATAAAATGAAAAGAATTTCACATTACAGCATCAAAAAGTCTGTTCTTTTCCACAACTGCCTTCTAAAGCCAATTGGCTTTCCAGATCTTTGAGCTGCTGAATAATTTGTAACAGGTAAGATACTTAATAATCTTTTTGTTCCTCTTCACAAATTGTCTGGGAACACTTTAAGAGGCTTTCAAATGATCTCCTGGATAAGAATTATTTTGCTGCTCTGCTTTTTCTGACCTGTGGCTTGTCTGTAGATTGTGTCTCTGCTTTTTCTGACCTGTGGCTTGGAGACTGGAAGGGCTTTGGGAACAGAACAAAATGTCTTCTGCAAAGAAGAGGCTTGGCAAAAGAGCCACTCTTCTGAAATAGAAAAGCCTAAGCTAGAGGTGCTAGTGATTAAATTTTTAATTTCTAAACCTCTTGGGGAGGGTTACTTGCACAGAGTTACCTTCATGGTTTAGGACAAACTCAGACTTTTGTGAACTTTTGACTTCCTAACTGGAATATAGAATTTCAGTCCATTCAGCATATTTCTTCTTTGTATTTCCATTCCCATTTTTATCATTCTTACCATTCCATGTATTTTCTTTCTTCCTCTCTGCGAATGCATTTTGAGGGTTACTCTAACTGTACTGTCCTCCACAAAAATTACAACAAAATCCTTTGTGAACTCCCTTTAGGGGCTGGTATTTTTTTCTTTTTTGAAACTTTGCTTCAGGTAGGATTTTTGTCTTAGAATTTTTTATTAAAGGTTATCAATTCCATCCTTTTGTATTGTCTTTTGATGTTGTGGCCAAGTGGATTGAGGAAAACTTTATGTGTTTGGGACACATATTCCCTTTGCTTGGGCTACATGCTCCCATTGTAGGTATATCTAGGGTTTTCCCTTTGCAGTTGAAGTGGTGCAACACTCTTAAAAAAAATTGATAATATTTTCAAAATCTGATGGAATTATCAGCTGCCTATAAAAATAGCTGGAGAGATAAATGAGAAGTGACTGAAGCAAACAGTAACTATAAAAACACAATGATTTGTGTATTAATGTAGATGAAAACATTTCATCCAACTTCCAAAATTTCTCTTGGGTACTTTTCCTTTCCTCTCAGATTTGTAAAATTAATCAACCTAGAACAAAAACAATGACTTTTGGTAAAGCTAACACTTGGTTTGTATATAACAACAAATTGAAAAATTCTTGATCTTCCCATGTCATTTAAGGAAGCTGAGTTTTAATACAATTATGATAGGTTATGTCATTATCTTGACATCAAGTGAAAACATATTATCACATGAGTAATTCTTCCTTAATTGGGCACCTTCCTGAAAAGTTCTCATTACTTCTTAGAAAACAAAATGCAGTTCTTGGTACTTCTCATTCAAAGCTGCTAGATGGAAATGGACTTTTAGAAACAATCCAGAATCCATTTGTCAGGATAATAACAATTCTCTGTAACAATTCTTTCTGCCTCTTCTCACTCCCCCTACCCACATTAATTATAATGCTCTAACAGAACAGAGCTTGATTCCCTTTTTTATTAAGGTTGTTTCACTCTATTATTGATTAAGCTTATTTCCCATGATAAATAACCTTCCTGCCAAAAAATGATTTATGAAAGCCAGTGGTCTTTCTTTTTCCAGTTTGCTTTTCCTGTGGTTACATATTACATATTATCTCCTGCTGACTGGTTTGGGCAGTCTTTGAATCTACAATTACTTGTCCTCATTAAGAGAAGTGAACTTCAGTGCTGTAAAAGAGGCTTGGAGATTTATCAGGTGAATCATTTGATTTTAAATTAGAAACAGAAGCATCTTTCTGATGTGAGTATATAGTCTCGTGCTATGCCTTTATACCTACAAAACATTAATAAAGTAAGGCCACTCTGCATTGTACTTGTGGAGATCAGCTCCTTGGAAGTGACATACTCCATTAATTTTTTTCTGTATCTTCTGGAATATAACAACCACTGACCACAAAGACAAAAAAAAAATCCTAAACAAAATGAAACACCAAGAACAAAACTAATCTGCAGTTGAAATCATACACTTTTGGAATGCTAGTAGTCCAATTTGGATCGTAATGTTTCTTCTTCCACCATGTGTATTTCTATGTGTATATATAAAATGTTTCTTAGACGATGATATAGAATCATAGAATCCTNCAGCTCTTGGGATGGACTAAGCATGTGTTTGTTCTGTTGTGTTAACACACCTTTTGTCCTCACAACTGAGATAAAATGTGACGTCTTGTGGGTTCTTTTTGATAGGATCAAAACCAGAAAAAAGAGTGCATCTACCTGTTTATTGTATGGGATGTATCTAACCTGTTTACTGATCAAAACTGCTCAGAGATTTATGTTGAGTATATCAAGAGCTGAGCACCTTTCCAGGCAGCGCTTCATCCAAAAACTCTGTCAGGTACCTTTCTTTCATGTTCTCAAAGAAAAGTGCAGGCTCCCTCCACTGCCTGTTTTTATTTTTATTTTTTAATTCCAGCTGTTTTCTCTGTTTTNGATAGGATCAAAACCAGAAAAAAGAGTGCATCTACCTGTTTATTGTATGGGATGTATCTAACCTGTTTACTGATCAAAACTGCTCAGAGATTTATGTTGAGTATATCAAGAGCTGAGCACCTTTCCAGGCAGCGCTTCATCCAAAAACTCTGTCAGGTACCTTTCTTTCATGTTCTCAAAGAAAAGTGCAGGCTCCCTCCACTGCCTGTTTTTATATTTTTTAATTCCAGCTGTTTTCTCTGTTTTCCATCCATGCAGTTCCAAATATCCAGTCCTCTATTATAAATATGTGTTTCAGGACAAATAGGTCATGTTCAAGGGGAAGGCAGCTTGTCTTCTGGATTGCAGGCTGGTGACTGTCTTTTATTCTGTGCCTAGCATTGCAGAGTCCTGCTCCACAAGTAAGTTTTCTCTGCAATAGAGTAATACAAATGAATAGTATTTAAAAAACCCCTTTCTAGAAAGGAATGTCACTGCTTTTCAAAAATCCTAACTGTACAACCCCAGCTTTAGTAACATTCTCATATAATTCATATTACAATTCTGTAGAGATAGATAGTGCATTAGACAGACCTAAAAAAAAAAGCTTGCTCTTACATACCCTTGAACAGTCTCATGAAAATCCTAGTGCTTATAAGTGAAAAAGTATAAAGCAAGCCCTAATATTATCATTGCTTTAATTCTCAGTCTTTGTTCCTTCCAGTCAGGGCTCTTAATAGAAACTAATGGTAACTACATAATCAGGATATTTTCTTTTCTGAGCCAGTAGAAGAATTAGAGTCCTGAAAAGATAGCAGGCTGACATTTGATGTTTTTAATACCTAAAGCCAGCTTCAAAGAGAATGAGTCAATGTCACAAACCTAACAAATCAGCAGAGACAAATACTTTCTACCTGTAGAGGCTCTATCCTTAGAATTGATTTTGATAAGGAGCATTTTACAAATGTGATATTTTTTTCTCCTTGTATCCTGCTTACCTTGAAAAAAAAAAGAGGTCATTTCATTTTTCTTGTCTGCTGCTATGGGGCCATCATATTTCAACTCTCACAGATTTTGAAAGGACCACTTGATCCTCTGACAGGTGATAAAATCAAAGAGGCCAGTAAAGGACAGTGCTTTCTTGCTTGCTTTTTAGAGAGTGGTTTCTCTTAATGTGATATTCACTGCTTGTGGACAGCAGGTCCCTGCATTTCTGATATCAGAGGTTGTCCTCAGTGTCAAAGATCTTTCTGTTCTCACATTTTCTGCAGTAACTGAACTCCCCAGATCTTGGCACTGTGTTAGCCCTGTTTGAGAGATGGGGAACTCAAGTACAGAGAGTTCAACGTTACAGGTAGCCTTTAGAAAAGAGTGAGCAGGAGCCGAGTTTCAGGCTCTGATCCTGCTCTCTGACACAGCCTGGGTGGTGGGATCTTTGTTGGCCAAATGTGCTCTGGCAACTGAGTGGTGTATGCAGAGATTAAGAGCTGTGCCCCAGCTTCCTCAAGAGTCATTTTCTGGGTAACTGAATTTTGTTACATATTAAAGGAAATTAATTCATGAGTGTTAAATGTCTACTCAAAAGTCAAAATTTCTCAGAGAGCTGTCTGCAAGAGTTAACAACTATTAAGTCTAAATTTAAAGCTTTGACACTCTAAAATGAAAATAAAGGGTTTTATTGTGCCCTGAGCTGCTGTGTGGGTGTTCATTATACAGAATATTCTGTAGAAATCACCTGGATTATAAAGATGCACTCATAACCTACTTGAATTAGGTAACGGTGGAATGATGATTAAGTAACTATATCGAAGAAAAGTTATATTTCAGTACAATAGGCTAGTGATATTTAACAAAATAAGTATGTGTAACATCTAATTTTACCTCCATGTTCAGGTTTTACTACTAAAAAAAGTTATGTTGTCTGAATTTACTTACTCTTTTTAAGCCTTTCTGGTCTAGCTTCCTCTGAATATTTAGAAAGTTGCAAAAATGATTTGCTGAAGTCGCTGTTGGTCTGGAGGGAGATATGAATTAAACACTGATTTGTGAGATTAAAAAGGACTGGCTCTCTGATGTGCTTTGAGGACTTTAAGCCCAGTGGAAGAGAAGACTCTGTATCTCTAAGCCATTGTGTCTCTCTCCTGATTGCTAAGGGCTCTGGGGATGGGGAAAACCTCAAGCAGCATCTTGAATGTTCATGTTGTCCTGTTCCAGGCACATAATCTCCCTACTGATCTTATGCACCAGTGCAGTGCCTCTGGAGCTGCTTACCAGCATCCTGCCTACCCTGAAGCTTGCTCAGTGGTTGCTCTGACTTCCTTTTTTGGGGAAAAATCCTCTAGGAGTCTATCTGCAGAACTGTAAGTTGTGCACCTCTGGTAGGGTAGGAATATCGAATTCTTCATAATGTATGTACCACCTAGGGCTACACAGGGACAAAGCCATATGTGTGACTCTGGACTTGGGACTTGTCCTACACTTCTCTCACCTTCAAATTCGTTATTGCTAGCTGCTGTCACTGTTTCACACTTTCAGTGAACATGGGTCTTTATCTTGGATCTTAATCTTGTTTTGCTCAATCCAAATTTTCACTGGGTTTATTCATTACCCCTGTGTTATAAATCATCACTTGACAGTAAAAGTATTCATTCCCATGTTCTACAGTAACATCCTTAAGATGTAGAAAGCATTCAGAATTCACCACTCTTGAAAGAACCCACCATCCTTGAAATCCTGTGGATAATAGGTCCTTTTTGTTTATTTCTTAGAAGTATGGATAGAGTTGAACAGAGAAACAGAGGAATTCAGTTGCTTCTAAACTTTCATTTTGAGGTAAAGTCTCAAATGATGATATTTATAGTCACATTTTTTTCTCCCTCCCACTAAGACAGTCCATCTGGTAGGTTTCCTAGAATTTCCACTCATAAGAGTTTCTTGCTTTCCTGGGATTTATGTTATCTTAAATGCTGTCAACAGCACAGAGTCAAAAATCTGTATCACGCAGAGCATCCATTGTCTTACCAAAGTAGAAATAAGAAAATGACACTTACACTGTGTGGCTTTATCTTCCTAAAATTGATTTTTATTTTTAAATCATGTTTATCTCATTCTTCTTCTATTGTGCTGTACTTCAGTGATACCTACCACAAATATCTCTTTTTGTTTTAGCAAGAAGCATAACACCTGGGAGAGGAGCTGGGAATTTCAGAGGCAGTGAATTGTTCTGATTTCCAGAAAGAACTAGAAATGCTAGGAAGTAATGCTTTGATTAGTGGAACTGTCTGGCACTAGAGATTCAGTCACAGAAAATGGCCAAAGAGAAACCAAGAGGCTCTGCAAGGACACTGGAGATGCAGGATACTCCACAAATTTTGCAGTGAATGTGTTGGATTTAGTATTCAAAAAGAATGGCTGGTTCTTCTAAAAATAAATAGTAAGGTATTGCCTGGGATGTCACGTGTTCTGGCCCATCACCGTGAGACACACAGTGGTACTTATTGTTGTGCTTAATCAGTCAGATTTGCTTCTTGGGTTGTTTTAATATCTGGGAATGATTTAATTTTCTTGGTATACTGCAGCCAGAACCTTCTAAAATCTAATAGTCTAAAAAAACCCTCTGAATTACAGCAATTGTTCACAGAGAGCTTGCAAAAAGGTTATATCTGAGTGGTCACTTGAAAATAATTACTGTGTCCATGAAGGAGCTTCAGCCTTTTGGAACTTGTAGTTTTAGAACCTGCAGAAAACTTTCCTCCCTTTCCTCCCACAGCTTTGGGGGAAGTAGAGGAGTAAGCCAGAATGGAGATGAATAAGAGGCATACTGCAACAGGACTTCTTTTGTGCAAACCTAGGTAGGATAGACTTATCTGAGAATCACCTTGTTATACTTGAAAGGAAAAAGTTGTTTTCCTTTGAGTTTGAAAATCAATCAAAGACCTATCTTCTGTGTGGCAAATAATTATCATCCTGTTTCTATATGCTTACCCTGACTTCCTTTTCAAATGCTTTGTCTTGATAGTACAGAACACAATAACATTCAAAAGAAAATTCTCTAAGAGTAAATAAATGAGGCATTTCCCTACTAGAAATATTTTTAGATAAGGTAATTTCACCACATTGAATCTTCATTCATCAGATATTTAAGTAGCAAATATATGAAATGGATGCAAAGAATTTACTAGGAGAGTCAAAGAGCCATTTCAGATGCACTTGGCAGTTTTCTTCTGCAGGTATTTCATTGTGGCTATACACAGTTTTACACGGCAAGGAGTTTACAGATATTATGCTCAAAGTTTGAGCACCATATTTGGCATACAGGGTCTAACTCTAGAAAGAGCTCAGTCAGTCCTCTCCAGAATGGTTCTCTCTCTGGGATGATATATCTGCTGCCTTATTTTCTGATACACTTTAGGGAAGTGCAGTAGTATGTTCTCATATGGGTCAGCTTCTGAAGAGCAAAGCAGCCTTCAGGATTTGGAAGAGAGTGAAATAGGCAGAGAAGAGAGTCCATAAAGAGAGGAAGTCCCCCTCCTATGATGGGAGCATAATGAGCTCCTGTTTGTAAATGGTCTGTTCTTATGGAAGAACTGCTAGAAAAGTCTGCAAAGCATGCAGCCCTTACAGGCTCTTTTCCTCTTCTTGGCTGCTCATGTGTAAGGGAGAGTTGTATCCTTGCATTCTGAACCTATATTGCCCTGCTAGGAAAGGCACCTGACATGCTATACCACCAGAAATTAATGCAGAATTTGGCTGCCATGCATAGCACACTAGACATTGCAAGGGAAAAAAAAAGTTTCTCTATTTCTTTTCTTTTTCCTTTTCAGAAAACTTAAAAATACAGCTGAGGGGAGAAGTGGAATAAGTGTTGTTAGTACACAACCACAAACATGTGAATGCAGAGGCAGCAGTTCAAGGAACATGAGCTAATGATTTGTGATCTTGGTTGCTACCACTGATACATCTTTCAACTGCTGCTGATTTTAGAAGTCCATTACTATCTTAGCTTGTGGTCCATAACTGCAGAAACCATGTTTACTAAATAGTGTAAGAGAGAACAAGTAGAGAAAGAGATGTTATTTTCAAACTGTTGAGAGGTTATTATACAATCAATGGAGGGTGAAATGCCTACATTAGAAACTGTATAAAAGCACTTGACAACATCCTTTTACTCAGTTTCAGTAAAGTGTATTAATATGATTATTATACTACTTGTATTCTAAACCATGATGCCATTATTTAATCAGTAAGAGCAAGGTCTTTCTGGAAAATACCAATGAGAAAGCTTTCATCCTCCTGTGTTGGCAGTTTCTGCCATCCAGTTTCCATCTACCTCCAGATATGAATGCTTTTGGGAGATAATGACATGATTTTATGCCTGGTCATATCACCTGTGCACAGATGTTTCATCAGGCACAGTCTGAAAATCACTTNCAATTCATACTTTCCTTATTGATTGCCCCTTTATCAGAATATTCAGCAGCTGGATCAAATAAAGTTTTCTCAGCTATGTAGGTAAAACTAAATTTTGTTGCATGAGCTGCTTTGCCTTCACTGTTGAGTTGGCAGCATGGGAGCTTATGGTGAAGAATAGATTTCAGGGATGAGACCAAGACTGGGTGAGATCACTGACTTTTGGGGGAACAAGTTCACTGAAGGCTGAAAGATACTGCAGAGATTTGATTATGGAACTAGGAATTGTCTGTAAGAGGTCCATGGAGCAAAGTCTGAAGAAGCTTTAGAAGAAGAAGGGAAGAGAAGGTGGATATAGACTAGAAGTGGTCTGTTGTTCTTGGTTAATTTTTGCAGAGAGTCAGTGATTTCACCATGGGACTACAACTAGGTTTATTTCTTTTCTGTCTTCCCCACCTACTAGAGTATTAGCTCACTACTTCTTTACTGGGACTTGCAGCTTCTCGTCCAACACAGACAGATGTGCACAGTTAAGATTATTTCTCTGCAGCATCTTTTCCTTTGTCAGTCCTCACTCTGTTTGCCTCTGTGCATGACCTCCCCTCAACTTCTAGCAAAAAGTGTTCTCAGAAGCAGGCTTTATTTATATTTTTCCTGTTTTGTGAAAGACTGCTGAGAGTGATTCAGTAGTTCATCTGATTTCTGTCTGTCTTGAGAAGAGGAAAAATGCAGGGCGAGGACACAAAGCACTGTAGGGTTACAGAGGGCCTGGGCAGAAAGTCCTGCTGCTTAGCTGCTGTTTGAAAAGGATGCTGCAAGTAGTGCTGCAGCCAGGGGACTCATTCGCTACAGCTGGCTGTCCCATGCAGCTGGATCCAGCTTTTGGTTACAGCACTAAGCAGAACAAGTGGGAGAGAAAGGGGTTGACTGTGCATCAGGCAACAGCCTTCTTTGCCTTTTAATGTCTAATAATTTTCAGCAGAGCAATTTTTTGCATAATTAAAATGAGAAAATTGTTCTCAGGTTGAACTAATACAGTTTCATAGCACCAAGACCACTGTAGGTAAGAGCATGGATGTTCTTATCAGTGGTGAAACCTCATATTGTTAACCAATCTCATAGTTACGAGATTTCATCTCATTTTAATTTACTTTTCAGCTATTTTGATTTACATTTAGGCAACATAACCCAAGTTGTATGTCAAGTGAATCTCATTTAAACTTTTAAAGTGCTTTCAGATTGCTTGGATGGAAGGTACTAGGCAGACAGTATTCTATGCAGCCATAAGTGTCTGTTCATATAACAAGCATATTTTTAGCTCCTTTTTACAGTTATATAAATGATTTCTCTTTCTTTTTTATTGTTATAAATTTTTCAAAGAGGTTTGCTGACCTCCCTTTACATTTCCAGGGACTTGACAATGTTTCCCTCTGTGAGCCTCCTTAGCAGGTATAAACTATCAGGATGAATGAGAAATTGTGCTTAATCAATTCTGTAGTAAGGTGGTTTGCAGTTTTAGTGTGTAATTTGGTCTAGATAAAAGTGACACTCACGTTATTAATTAGTTTTCATCAAGGCAAGTAATAAGGCTACATCCATGTTTTAAGTAAAACAGAAATTTATAGGTGCTTCTATCCCAGAGCTTAACAGTTCCCTCCCCACTTCCACTCCAGAGTGAACTCTAATTAGCATCAACAATCTGGCTGTGGCTAAAGTGTTTCCTTTAACAAAAGTTTTTAGGAAGTGCTCTAAAATTATCAAAAGTGGAGGTCAAGCAATGGCTTTATAACACTTCATTGAGCCCTTCTGTGTGCCAATATACATTTTTCATCCTTAGCTTAAGGTTGTATTAATAAAGAAGAGGTCTGCTGCACATTATGCATCTCCTGATCTCAACTATTTCACAGGAACAGTAAGCTATGAAACTTCAGAGTGATTTTTCTATAATAATCTGCTTCTGTTCCTACTGATGAGGATCCAGTGCTCCTCTTTCTGACCTTCCATGTTCACCAGCCAATCAAGCCTGAACAGTTTCAGCAGTGTTAAACTTCACAGCTATTTCTGTTACTCTGAGGTCTGTCCCCATCGATTTGGAAAAAGTCAGCATGCCAGGAATTCATGTCAGATGTCAGCAAGCTTCAGAGTCACCAACGATAACCTGCTGTCTCAGCACATCGGAGCAGAGCAGAGCATTCATGTTGTTCTGTTCCTGATTGTCTAGTGAATTGGGAAAACATTGTGCAAAATACAGCAGCTTCACTGGTGGGAAAAATTGCTGAACAGCACCTGCATAGTAAAGCAAGACCATCTGCTTATTTCCCTACCTCCTATTTCTGTATCTTGGTATCTGTCTCATTTTTGTCAGACAGGACCACGCAGCTGTTTCAATGAGAATGTATATGTATATGTATGTAAGGAAGAAAGAGAAGAGGAAGAGAAATCAAGAGCTGGACTATGTTTTCATACTACATGGAATTTCCCTGTGGAACTGATTGCTACAAGATACCAGCAAGGACAGGAATTGACCAGTGCTTCTTAAGCTGACTGGGCTATTTATCAAGAAAATGTACACGTTTATGATTTTGTGTAGTTTAAAATCCATATAGTTTACTTAAAAGGGGTTGATGGGATGTAAACTCTTCTTTCAGAGCATAATTTTTTTTTTGTGAAGGGAAATGGGAGAAGATACTTCCCATTACCTGTATTTATTCTTGTGCCTATGTGTGTGGCAATTTGTATATTTTCTTGTATAGCATATAGTAGTGATTGGTGTCTCAGCCACAGTATGAGTTTATGCCAGGTTAGTAATTTTTATACTCTACTGTAAGTACTGTCCTTGGACAGTAAGACTAGCTTCTGCATTTTCTTTTTTGTTATACGACACCTCAGAAAGCAATGCTACACTAAAATTTAGCAACTTCTGCTGTTGTGGGAGCAATTGTGCTCTTCCTTACTGGAGGTTTCATAAACCTATTCACTGTAACATTCTGGTTAAACTGAAGACAGCTTGTATTGATTTTTTTCTTCCTCTTCTCCTTTTTTTTTCCCTTTATATTTCTTGTGCTTATCCATGTGGAGGACAAAGCAAGTACTTAACTAAGTATTTTTCCCTTAATCATGCTGAGAGAAAAGGAGGTTTTCAAGGTCAGTTACAGTGCAAGAAGCCTTTTATGACCTCTATCATCTTGTCTATTTCTTCTGCCTTAAGAAGAGAGGGTTTTTTCCACGACACCAATTATGGTACATTCTCTCACACAGGATTTTTCCATTCGAGCTTGTATTTGCTCTCACAGTGAAGTCCCAGATCTCCCCCACTGTTGTTTTGGTGATGTGAGCTGTTGACCTTTGGGAAACTATCCTGAACTTCATGAATTCCTTCATCCCTCACTTCACTTATTACAGCTGGTGGTTACTATTTGTCTTATGCTGTGTTAGCAAAACACTGTGCAGATGGGGAATATAGATTTCTTCACTGAGGCTAAATTGGCAAAATATATAATGCAGTATCAATTGCCCTTGGTGCCCCAAATTCCTACCTTTGTTAACTAGGCTGCAGCAACTGTTGAAGTTAATCTGTCCACTGGCTGGGGAAGGGATGTCAGAAAAAGTGAAGGTGCCTGTCTTGGGTTTTGTCCAATTTATCCTTTATTTATCTGGTGTAGTTCCTCACTGCAGTGTTACCAGAGGTGCTTGTGTGCTCATAAATCCCTTCTGATGTAAGCTACTATTGGATTCAGCATTTACATAGAAACATCAAAGCATGGTGAACTTGTATGATTTGCCAGATTTTCCATAACATCTGTGACAGAGGTATGTGAATCCTGACTTTTTGACCAATCTGGTGTTTAACCTCAGATTTTCCTGATTTGGGATAGAAATAAGCATTCACTTTGAAAGCAGCTGAAACACTTCAGGATGCTTCTGCTTTGTGTCTGTGTGTTCAGCTAAGGTTAACACACACCTTGTTGAAGAGAGCTTCTTCATTTGCCCTGTTACTGAAGGTGGTAGGTTGATGGCCTCCAGCTGTGGGGATGATAACTTCCTGGTGAGGGTATTGTAAAAAGAGGTGTTGTGTGTTTTAAAACCCTATCTTTTTCTTTACAAGACAGGAGAACATTCAGGGGTTTTTCTATGAGTGTTACTTTCTGGGGGGAAAAAATGATCAATATATCAAGCACCACTTTTTGTGCATATGTTTAAACTAAAGTTCTGACTGACATGCTCACGCTGTGAGAACATGAGGTTTGATCTGTTATGGTACTACCTCGCTTGCTCTCCTTTTGTTCACAGATTTGGAGGTTGAGAGGTTCAAATGTTAAAATTGCATCCAAAAAACTGTGTTTTCTTCCCTCTCTCCCCAAAGCTTGGATGCATGTTTGAGCCCAACCTCTTTTTGCCTTAAGCAGAGGCTCAGAAATACCCATTTTTTAAGAGGGGATCCAGAAGTCCCTATGTGCTCTTGGGCTCTGTCCTGGAGACAAGCCCCCATTTCTTTCACAAGATGTCTCTGCTGATAAGCAGTTGCACCTTATCCCCCTCTATTCTGACTTGAAGGTTTCCCTATATGTCCTCTGATGGGTCTCCTTTCAGAGTTACACCGGAAAGTCTTACACAGCTGAAGCAGTTTATTAGCCAGTGCAGCTGCAGAAAATCAGGAATAATGCCTCTTGAGGGAGGAGCTTCTACCATAGGAGGTGATATCTGTTAGCACTAGTGCTGAGCTTTTCTCACATGTGGGCTACAAACGCTGAGAAAGTGCCTCCAAGGTAAGCAAATTCTGGTGGCTCTTGTGCTTTGTTGTTTACAGAATAGTTGAGCCTTAAGACTACGCTCTGAAATGAGAAAAGGGCCTCTGTGGTAGTGAAAATTATGAAAGTCCTTCAGTGCTACAAAAGCA
The DNA here is from genome assembly GCA_013396975.1 of Bucco capensis. Classification (NCBI taxonomy): domain Eukaryota; kingdom Metazoa; phylum Chordata; class Aves; order Piciformes; family Bucconidae; genus Bucco; species Bucco capensis. The sequence goes on from VWZO01013040.1 coordinate 372,740, forward strand.
AATGATCAAAATGTATGGTGAGAGATAGCAGATGGATGGCAGTCAGTTGCAGTAGCAAAGGGAACAGGGAGACATTTCTGGTTAGTGTGATAAACAACATCTTGCCTCTATAGTGCTGTTAATCTGGTTTGCTGTCTAGTTTCAGGAGGTGTACAAACTCTTTTTTCCCCACAGCAGTGAAAGGTACTTCAGTGAGAGTTAGAGTAGCCACCAACGCTTCCTCAAGAGCTGGCTTGTTGGCCTGACAAAAAGTGCAGTGGCTTGTGCCCAAAGGTACAGGTTCGGCTCCAGACAGCACATTGTCACTCTTGCCGTCTTGCAAAGCAGAATTGAGCTGTTGCTCAGCTCTCCTTTGGCACCAGAGGAGTTCTGCTGTGTCACAGGGCAGGTCCATGGGGTGTGTGACTGAAGATGGAGGTGTGGGTTGTTTATTCCTTTGGGTCTCTGAGATGGCTGTGTGCACTGCCCCAATTCTAAAACATGGCCAAAAGAGAGACTGAATTTGCAATAGGAGGGGAGAGAAGAGAAGTGGTTGGCAGGGCAGAGGCAAACAAAGTGAATACAAGGAGAGAAAAGGGGATTTCCTTAACGCTTTCTAAAGATAAATCCATAGATTTACCTTAGGGTGAAAGTGAATTTAAACTCACAGTTGCTCACTATGTGCAACATTCTGCAACAATAATTGAAGGCCTTTTATATTGCTGCCATTATGATCAGAGTAAGACACCATTTTAAAGGATACTGCTATGCTCCTTGGATGAGCTGGTGGGCATCATGTAATATTTACATTCTTCACACCACTCAGGTCTAAATTCTGAAGAGAGTTTAAGAGATTATAGCTTTCCTTTATCATTATTTACTGATTTTAGGAATAATAAAAAATATTCTCTTTTAAAGACTACTGCATTGCAGCAATGTTAACCATCCACAGATAACAAAGATCAGCATGTTCAGAATTAAGCATAGGCTGTTAAAGTAAATTCTTCTCTCAGGGCACATAGTGTTGAGGGGAATTATACATGGTCATTGGAAGAGGACTCTCCAATGCTTACAAGTTACATAGTTCTGGTTACTGCAGTGTGTTCTGCAATGCACTCTGCAAAAACCCATGTCCTCTGGTGAGGTAGGAAAGGACCATTGCATGATGTTGGTTATTAAGTATTTATTGCTTCTTTATTCCCTGTAGTTTGCAGCCACAGCAATAGCTGAATGTTAGTTTACAGAGAAGCTGACTGCCCCAAAGCTCTCACTTAACACAGCTGTGCAAAATGAGAAAGAATAAAGAAGTTTTCTTCAAAGGCATCCCATCCTGGGGCTGCTCAGAATCAAAAGCATAGCTCTTCAAGGACTGTGTGACTTGTCCAAGGGCATGGGGCAATCAGGATAGACATGGGGTCTCCCTGCTGCTTTGAACATTTGGTTCTCTAAAAGGGGTATTGCTTGTGCACAAATTGCAGCAGGATGACACTGAGTGGGGTGGTTATATACCACAAACTGGCTCTCAGGATTGTGCCAGGAGTCATCTCCCACCAGAACTAGAGAGCATAAATAAAACTTGGGAGCCCTGTTATTCAGCTTTGCCCCTTCCCACAACTGCTCATTAAGGGGTTCAGTAAAATTGCTGTGATCTCCTAGAGTGCAAGACAGGGTCTCTGCTGCTATTTGTGGAGGGAATGTCTTCTGTTGTTTGAAAGCTTTAGAACTGATTTTCTGGAGGAAAAAAAAAAAAAGGCAGGGAAAAAAAAGGCTCCTTACCATCTGGCCATAACCTTGTACAATATGTTACATTTCAAATGGTAAGAAATTTTTTATGATCAGGTTATAATTTGTCAACTGCTTACAGATCTTTAAGTTAAAAATGTGTGGTGCAGAATAAAGTTGCTCTGTATTGTTTTCTAAGATGAGTGGAAGGAGAAGGGAGGGGAAAAAAAGACACTTGAAAGCGTTTTAATTGCACAGGGATGTCATTGCCTCTAGCAAGAGTTCTCCTGCTTCTGTCATAAATTTTTCATATTGCCTCGTGAGAGTGAAAACTGGAAACTTTACCCTCTAAGTGAAAGTCGATGAACCTCATAGCAGCCTCAGATCCCAGCAGCCTTGCACTCAGGAATATTAATTTAATTAAGATCGCTACAATAAATTCTGTGAGGGAACTCTCCTGGCACCTAAGGTAACTTGTGCAAAGAAGGAGAGAAAAAAACCGGCAGAGCCAGATCTGATGGAAGGAGATACAGCAGTACAATGTCCTCAGAATAGTTGTACACTGATCAGAAGTGACAGCTAAGAGACATGTGAGACCTCCTAAAATAGACGACAGAGGGTTTCAGTTGGGAAAAGCACACAATTCCCCACAGTGTAATCATTTTATTTTCACTGCACTGGCTCACCTGCAGTCTGAGAAACTAATGCAAAACATGAAAAATTGTCTCTCTCCTGGGAAGCAGGAGGACTTTTTACAGGACAGCATCATATGGGCTGCTTACCCCTGCAAGTCACCTAGACCTGTAAGAGAGGAATGTGCTGCTTCGCAGTGGCCTCTGCAAAAGGGAGCTAATGAGCTCCCTTCACCCTGCACTGTTTATGGAGACAAGGGGGACAGAGCTAAAAGCCAGAAGCCTGTAATTGTCTGAGTCCTCCTAATTTCCTGTGTTAGAGAGTTAGGATGACTTAGAATTATATTATAGGAGGTGGTTGAGCTGATTTACCCATGTGTAAGGCAGGAGTTGTTTCCCTGCAGTGTAGAGGGTACTGCACCTTTTAAAGCCATGCAGCTGAGACCACCTGAAGCTCCAAGAGGGAGAATAAGCACTTAAAAATTACTACTTATTTAAGAATTCTTTTTAAGCCTGAAAATGGAAGCTTGGCCACAAAATTAGTGTCCCGAAGGTATCAGGATTCAGTGACATTCTGAGGAAAATCATATCACAAAACTAAACTATTCCACAATATTGCCTATAAAAATAAAACAGAGCTTCCTGGGAGGTTCAGTCTGAAATGACAGTCTTAATAATTGGGCTTTTTATTTGGCTTTTAAAGGCTGAGAGATGCTGAAGAGAGGGATTGGGCAGAGTGTGGGTGTGTCACCACAAAGGGAGGTATAAAACTTCTGGTTTCAGGCTCTAATTCTAATACCAGAGCTATATATTTTTAATGTAAGTAGTTGCTGTCCTCAGAAAGTTTAAAAGTATTTTCTTTATAATAAAACTTGGGTGTTCAGTACTGGGAGAAGAACAGACCAGGAATGAAGTTTTTCTTTGCCCTTCAGGTTTTTCTTCTCTTACAAATCTGTTGCTATCTGAAATTATAGAAACAGAATCATTTGCTGATGTGTTTCATGCACAGGCACATGGCTCAGCACCCTGCTCCAGCTGAGCTGCTCTTCACATTATCTGCTTTGAACCTTAGTTGGTCCTTTGAGTTCTTTTTGACTTTTTGATACTCTTGCTTTCTTCAGTAGGCATAGTGATGCTGTGATGTGCTTTAGAACAAATGAAGGCATTGGAGTCAGGCCTGTAATGCTTCCTAGAATGAATTGTCTCCAGTGGGACTAACCACATGCTTGGCAGTAAGAAGCTACAGCATGTTCTCTGAAGAGGGGTGAGCCTGTTGAGATAGGAGGAAATGCTTTCAAGCAGCAGGACACTTGTGAGGTGAAAAGAATTATGGAATTTAATAGATAAAGTCTATTTTTTATTTCATAAAATATCCCTTGAACATGATTTGTGTTTTATTCATGAGATTTAAAAATTGAGTTGAACAGCTAAGCTGATAGAGACCACTCAGTGGCTTAAAGGGGTACTAAAAATAGAGCAGCAAGAAGTAGAAAATAGTCAATGTGTCTTGGATCTCTTACATGTTTTTAATTATTTTAAATTAAGTAAGCTTGGACGTATCATGATTTTTTTTCTTGCCTATTCCTCCATCTGCCCTTTGCTAAATGGCACAGTTCAGTAGGATGCATAGATTGGTGTTACTGCAGGCATTGTAGAGCCCTTACCTACAGTATCTGTTCCTCATATTCCTTCAGGGTTTATTTGCAAAAGGGCAACATAGCCAAATGTGATATTTAGGCTCTGGTTCCTATTAAAAGAAAACAAATGCAGTGCTGCAGAAAGACTCCGTTGTTTCAAGACAACCTGTGGCTGCTTTATCAAGTAAAAGTTTCTCTCCTGGTTTTTAGATTTTATGCATGAAGATACTAGGCAGGAGCTAGGGAGAGAAAAGAGAGTAAATATTTTCCTGGAGAATCTTGCAGTCACCTAGTATCAACAACAGAAGCCAAGGATTGCTGGTCAGTGAAGTGACTGCTGGGGTTCAAATAGAATTATCTTCTTTTTCCAAATTCTGAGGCTTGTCTTCTATTTGCCTTTAATGCTATTACACTGGATCAACTCTCATTGTTTCCAGGAATAATGATAACTAATTCTGTTCTTGTTAGTGCTGTAATAAATTTTGAACAACTCTTTGAAGCTGCATGTGTGTGTACTGCCTTGGAAATGGGTAGACCTAATCTTCCATCTGTTTAAGCTGTAATCCTTCAAAATTCCTAGTTAACATGGTTTCTGTGAACTTGAGACTCAGTGTCCCACTCTTTTTTTTTTTTGTTTCACTTCCTTTCCTTAACTCAACCTATTCATCAGTCTCATACATGGTTTTGATTCCTACTTTCTACCTTCCCAGCAAAGAGGACATTTGGTTCCTTCTTTTAAGGAAATGCATGCAGTAGTAGTAACTGAAAGCATAAAGATAAAATGCAGTAAAATAACAGGGAGTTTGAAACTGTTATGGAAAAATGTGGTGTTAATCTTACCTTTTAATGTTTTTTAATTAGTATCATACTATTGCTAGTAATGAGAGACACTTTTGAAACGGATAAAGGGGGTGACATGTGACCTCAAATAGAGGTCTATCTCCAATGAGATAGTGAGGTGGTTTTTTTTGTGTTGTTTTGGGTTTTTTTTTAAAAAAGGAGGGGAAAAAAAGCAATGTTTCTTCTCAGGACAAATACGCTGGTTTAGTTGAAAGGTTATTCTGAGAGGTACTTGGAAAGCATGAGAGATTTAGTTGTTGCTTTTATTTCTAAGATATTTCATGTTCCAGGGGTATAGGTACTTTCTCATCAAAAGTATTTGCTTTATGCATTCTTTGTGGCATTTACTATTATTTTGAGTATTTGAAATGTATATACTTGGGGTCATGATCAACTGGCATCCTCCACTGCAAGTCACCAAGCTATTATCATTCAAGTATGACTTTTCAGGAATTTTCCTATAGACTTTTCAAGTTCAAAACTAGAAGCTTGACTTTTATCTTTTGACACTAATTCTTCTCTCCACCTTTCTATCCACTTTAAATCTTGCATTCTGAACAGAAGCTTCTTGTCTTGTGGAGTAGTTAGATCTTGCCCTGATCCATGTGCGTAGGTTTGCCAGCTGAATTATTCAGTACTTACGAGATAACAAAGTTATGAGCTGCCTGCCAGTTAGCTTTCATCCTTCCATATGTATACATTTCAAGTATTACCCAATAATTTCTCTGTAGCACATGGAATCTCCAATATGACTGCTGATACCTATAAAACTTTTCCTTGTATCTTTTTAATATAATCTAATAAGAACCTCGGATTTGTTTCCACTACTAGAAAATTTTCTGCCAAAATACATTTCTTATTTTTTACTTTGATCAATTGTCTATCTTTTGTTTTATCCCCCTATGAGCTAGTGTCTGGTTTCATTATAGTGTTTTGTTTTTCTCGTCATGCAGCAATATAACACGGAAAATGCTGATGTGATCCTGAGATAGTCATACCATAAGGATTTTGCTTTCAGCAAGAAACAATACAATTTGTAGAAAATATGAGAGAGGACCCAAGGTCTCCAGATCATATTGGTTAATAGATTGATTCTGGTCTCAGGGGCCAATCTTATTAGTCTTGTTCACTTGTGGGAGTGAGAGCAGCTTGCTGAGTCAGCATGCTTCAGCACATACAGGTGCTGGGCTCCCTGCTACTTTCAACACATCTGGGGGGTTTTGTAAGATTTGAAGCTTGGTTCACTGCAAATGAGAGTCTTACTTTTTAATACAAATTCAGATAAATGTTCAAGATGTATTACTTCTAGAAAAGTGTCCAAAAATGGATTCACTAGGGCTGAACTTCTGAGTGGACTGAATTGGCCACATCTTTCTTAATGCTTTTCTTTATAAGTGTATTATTTGGAATAGGAAAGGCAAAAATGTTCTAACTCTGGGCCTTTGGCCAGAGCTGAGCCCCAAAGATGAATTATTTAAGAAACAAAGCAATATGATAGGTTCCAGTAAAAGTGGCAGATAATTTACTTTTTTATGAGCTATCATACTACAGCTGAGCACTGTCAGAGCTATGAGCTGCCTGCCCTGAGGGCACTGATGGGTCTGATTGGTCTGAACAGCCTCACTTGGCCCTAACAAGCTGTGGGGAAGGGGAGCAGCATGGGGTGTTCAGGTTTTTTGCTGTGTAAAGGCATGGTGGGGTTGTTAGATGGAGGCCACAGAAGTACTTAGTGGGTGCCTGTCAGGAGCTGTCAGGACACCCCTTCATCCTACCAGATGGGGAGATTTCCCAACATTAGGAGATGACTTGCCTGTTGTGAGGCATGGAAAGCAGGGTGGAGATGGTCAAGACCTCTTCCTCCCACAGCATTGTCACACTTTCCCCTCAGCCTTTAAAGTAAATTCAGACATTTGAACTAACTGCTGTTTTTATGGTAGAAGGTTTCATAGTTTCACCTTTCTGGCAGGCAGCCTGTGGCTCTGCTTGCCCTCCCACAGCTGTGCCTGCCATTGCTCCACTTCTTCCCCAGCTGAGGGTAAAATGCTAACAAAGCAGCCAGTGTCTTCCTCTCATCCGAGTCTTTATTTTCCCCCTCATGTTGCTATTATGTTGGCAATTCCAGCTGCAAATGTTGTGTTTGACCTTCAGTAAGGAAGCCTGGCGATTTGAATTCATTTCCAGCAGTTTTCTGACAGCAAGTCTCAACCAAAGCTCTTAAGGTTTCCCTTACAAAAGTCTCATGACAGCTTTGCTTGAGGCTTACAATGGTCAATGCAAGTGGAAGTAGTTTGTAAACTGTAAATGGCCTTATTAACTTCCTTGCAGTACTGGAAGGAAGCCCAGGTCTTGGCTAGGCTAGGTCTCAGGAGCTGAAGCAGGAGCACCCTTATGCTTATAGCAAACCAAACTGTGTGAGATGCGTGATGCTGCTGAGACTCTCCTGACAGAATATCATGGAAGATGGGGATATGTGGAAAAGATGTTAATTAGTCATGTTCCTACCTTTTTTCTTATTCATTTGTCATGGTCAGAGCCAGGCAATTGTCAGTATTCCTGGTAAAAGTGATGGCTGTGTTACAGATACATTGCTGTGCTTGGCCATGCTCGCTATGGATGTGCTGACGCAAAGAGCAGCAAAGATCATTTGGTATGATGCTTATTTCCCCACCTCTTGATACTTCCCAGCATACCTTCCCTTTATTTTTTCTTAAGACCAGATGCTTGTAAATACAGATTGTGATTGCTAAAAACTCTTACTAACTATACCGTTAATGTCTATGCCACATGTCATATTTGTTATTCACCAGAACTGCTATGAGTCCATATGACATATACAAAATGGCATGTAGTCCTCAAAAATAATTGCACTCCTTATGAGAGCCAGAATTTTATCCTTAGCTTCCCAGGTAGGCAGCCACAACCATGAATTGTATGTTTCTGGGCTGAATTACAGATGATAATGTGAAACAGGAGACTGGAAGATGTCTTCTGAGTTCTTGAGTCTGGTCCTCTGTTGTTGTAGACAGTGCAGTCCCAGAGTTGCTCCTCAGTAGTGTACACTATCTTAACAGCAATTTAACAGGTTTTGTTAGCGCTTTACTAGTTGAGTTGTTTGGGTTTTTTTGTTAATTGGAAGCTGGTTTAGGTCGTTGCAATTCTAATCATTAAAAGCACTTTCTAATCACTGGTCTAAACTTGTAGTTAATTTTCTACCTCCTTGTCCTGCTGTAAGTGCCTTCAGGTGTCAGTTTTTCCCTTCTCAGTATTTACAGTTTTCTTGTTCCTGTATATTTAAGGAGCATCCTCTAAGATGTTACCATTACATTGTCTCCCTTCAAATCTTGTTCCATTGTTAGATTTACCAGCTTGCAGTTACCAAATATGCATTTTTTTTTCTTTTTAAAGTCAACATTTGCTATTCTCCAGCTATACAGTAGCAATTCCAACATCAAAGGCTTATTTCAAATGACTTGAAGCCAAATGAGTGACTTTGGAAGGAGAAGGCTGATCCAGCAGTTTACTATTTCCTTGGGTAAATCATAACTGTCTTCTGAAAGAACTTCGGTTCTTCTTGGTTTCTTTTATTTTATCATAAAATCATGATTTTAATAGAAGAGTAAGGGTGGAAATGAGGCATTTCTCTACAGAAAATATTATAGTCTCAGAATATACTTCTATATTTTGATTTGGAAACAAATACCGTTGTTTACCTAATGTTGGAAATCAATGGTTGAAATTCTTGGGAAACAAGAAAAGAATTGTCACCATAAAAAAGTTTTAATGGGGAGGTATTTTTGGCTTAGGAATTAGAACTAGATGAAATATAGAACTTTGGCAGAATTCCAAACAAAACCAATTTGTCTGGAAAAATCTTGGGGGGGGGGGAGTCATCTACAGCAGACAACATAGTCTACATTGCTCATAGCCTCTAAGGCTGGAAGGAAGTTGGAGAAAGTTGGGGTTGAAGATATTATTTAAGGTAAGAACTATTCTCATCTTCTTTTGAAGTTTAGGCAAGATGTCAATATAACCTTTTAATCTGTTTGCTTGTTAGCTTGACCAGCTTGGTAGAGAAATTCCCAGTATGACTGACTAGAAGTAAAAGTCTTGTAATACTGACATACTGAGAGTACTGGTGTTACTTCTCCCTCAGTTTCTGGATTTAAACCAAGCCTCTACATGTTCCAAATGTTTTTCTAAACCATTTCTAAAATCATATTATAATATGGCTATTTGCAATTAGTCTAGTTATTCTCCATCTCAAGGAACTTGCAACAGTCAAGTTCTGTACTGAGCTTTCCTAGAAGTAGGAGCTTGTGTTGTCCTAGCTGTTCTGAGGAGCTGTGCTCATGCACGGAGGAGAAATTCAACAAATCTCAGGGTATTCCAAAGAAGCTTGAAAGACTTCAGCTACGTCAGACTTAGTATTTTGGTTTTACATTAGTAGATAATACAAAACATATCCTAGAAATGTTAGCTTATTGCTAGCATTTTAAATACATTTTAAAAAAATGTTTTCTAAATTGAAATAGATTCAGAAGGTCTAGGTGATCCTGCTCTGGCAGGGGGGGTTGGACTGCATGATCTTTCTAGGTCCCTTCCAACCCCTGACATACTGTGAAGAGGCAAGTAGTGAAAGTGCCCAAAAAAGAGAGCCAAGGACATTGTTGCTTAATAGGTAGTCATTGTTTTTGCTGTTTTCCTTTGGTAGCAATAGCACCAAAGAATTTTATACTGGTTGCTTTTCAGCTAGGAATTGTAGGCAGACCATTCTAATACAATGTGTGCTATGGCTCCACCTGCTCAGTGTGTTTGTAAGTAGGTCTAGAATTATTTTGGTGCTGATAAGTGACATTTCACAGAAATTTTGAGCAAGTTCACAGAACTCCTTGTGGGCTGTCCAGTGACAGCACTATATTTCACTGTGAGTGCCAATTTCCCAGCACAAGCTCCTAACCTTTCAGAAGCATGTCCAGGGAGACCTGTCAAAGATCTGAATGTCCTCCTTCAACTCCTCCTCCTCGTGATTTCCCCTTGTGGATATCACTATCTGGCTTTGGAAAAAAACTTTTCCAGCTTGTTCTGTGGCAAGAGAAGTGTCTTTTCAGAGAAGCTTTGAAAGTTGTAACTTGTTTCTAAGCAATTTGGAAGTACCTAATTTTGGATGTTTTATTGACAGCACAGGTGTTCTGGATTATGTTTTCAGGAAACTTAATAGCGTTCTATATACCTGGAGAAGTTGCTTTCAGTGAAAGACTGCTGTGGAAAAAAATTTGAAAGCAATGTTATTGTTGGTGTGGGAACCATACCTTTCATGGAATCCGCTTGCTTGCTTTCTCTTCCCTGCAGCAATTCAGAAATCTCTGTAGAAATCTCTAGAGAAGAATGGCAATGTGGCCGATTTCTCTCAGAAAATGCATGCAGATGATATGCAGAATGTACTTGTGATCTGTCAGTTCTGAACCATTTGACTTTGCACCGGAATCTGTTTCAATTGAAATACATTGTATCCTTGACTGTGGTTCAGGTCTCTGTGAGCTGGCTGCCTAGAGTCCATAGAAACCTCATAGGCGCTACAGGAAGGTGAAATCAAATATGTGTCAGATGCAAACCTCTTTGTTCACTTAACATTACACATTCACTCACCTGAATGTTATCCATCTAAATTTGAGGAGGCTTTTTCAACCTTAGCTTGATGTGCGGTATGACAGAGTATCTTGTGGTGTTTCATTGCCTAAGCCTTGGGATTAGTGTGGGCTACTGCTTGTTCTCTTTTGTTGTTGGTTTGGGTTTTTTGAGCTTGCTGACAAGCAACTATAATACATTAATGTAAAAGTGTTGAATTACGAAACCAAAGTTGGATTAAATCTGAACTTCCTAACAAAACGTGCACTTAAGAACTCATTTTGTCCTCAGCAGAGTGTCACCCCACAGGCAGAGCACTGGTTTTGTGCTCTCTTTCATCTTGCTTATATGTCCAGTGATAAAGATCAGAGCTTGATCTGTGCAGTCCCTGTGATCCTAGGCAAAGTACTCTTTCTGCCATCTGTAATAAATTGGAGTCTGCAAACATAATTAATTAACATGATAAAATATTTATCGTTCAAAACTTTAAGAAAGTAACACTGCTTTAGTGCTCTAAAAGAAATACTCTTTTTGTTGTTGTTACAGCTAAGTGGATAAATTGCTTAAGGCACCACATGCTTAGAGAATTGAAGCTAATGGAATAACTTCAGTTTTGTAGTGTTTTGCTAGCTAGTAGAATTAACCTAGAAAATGCTTTTAAGAGCCACTCTTTGTGTATTGTAGTTCCCTGTGCCTCTGTGTGAGGAATTAAAATTCCAGAGCTCTTATATTATTCTTAACATACAACAGAATTTAAAGAAATCGCATTTGTTTCAGAGAAACAAATTTCTTGCTAGATACTAGAACTTAGAAACTTCCAGTGGAGGGAAAGAGTACTTATCAGTACTCTCTGCAGACTCTAAGAAACTCTGATTTAATTAGGATTTTGAGCTGATGCATGTGTGTGACAAAAGCCTGACCTGTATATGTGAATCTTTATTTCTTTATTTTGGGTGACTGAATCTGGAACTGACTCTGAGCTTGTGACATAATTAGTACAATAGTGCAAATCAGCCATTTTTGAAAAGAGTAATTTACTCCATATGCAGCTTCTCAGCAAGAGCCCTCATTAATCAAAGAAGGCCATGTACATCAAAGTGTTCCTTGCTTGCTACAACAACATCCATCATGCAGCTAGTAAATGTGCTGTGGCAGGGTTTGATAAATATAATGCCTTTGATGTGCTGATAATTCTGTGTATTGGCATGCTGCTGCCTGGAACTCCCTGGGTATGCACAAAAATCTGAAGCAGCCCAGGTGTCTGGTCTGCAGTTGCACCTAGGCTCACTCCTAACCCTCTCCAAAGCCAGCTATGGCTGAAGTAGGACTTAAGTGAGTTTTCAATCTCACTCATGATTCAATGGGACCATTCCTTAAATCTATTTGGTTTTAATCTAGGTGCTGCAAAATTCCTTTGTGGATGTGCATAGGTACAGATGCAGCTTAGGCTAACAAGAGCTTCTGTTTGTTGAGGCACTTGTATTTAACATGGTACACCCAGTATTCCATATGAACGTTCAGAGAGCTTGTATGAATGTGTAAAGATTTAATGTAAAACCTGCAAGAGACCTCATGATATAAAAAAAATAAAGTGTAAAGTGGTAGAGATTGGAGGGACAATGTTCTTATGGAAAAAAGGCACAAATAAGCTTTGTTAGATGAAAGTGGATTTGTTTTTAGGAGCTCAGTCCTTCAGGCACACAGAATGTGATCCATCCTTTTATTTTCATTCACTGCCCTTTCTACAGTTTGTCTACTGCCAAAGTGAGTGAAAACTCATCTTCAGCAAATAACAAAAGTGATTATGTTTGAGGATTTGTGACATGTCAGAGAGGAGAAGTCAAGTTTTTGCTCTGTTTAAAGCAAATTGTGTTTCAGATATGAATCCATAAAGAATAGCAGCTGTGCACTTAAAAGCAGTTCTGGTGCATTTTCAGTTATGCTGTTTACTGAATTAAAGCTTAATTGATTTACTGAATTGTAGTTTACTGGAAGGACAAATTATAAACAGGAATTTTTGCCTTGATAACGTTATAGGTACAGTATGTCAAATACCCCTTTCCTTTGCTTCCTCACAAGCTGCAGAAGCTTACTTGCCACCACTGCTCTTTTTTTTTATTTTTCCTGGAGTGGGGTGTGGAAGCAAAGCAGGGAAGAGGCTTAGAGAAAAGTCTTTACCCCCCTGAGTGTAGCAGACCGCCTCAGCAGCTGCCACTTGAAGCTGTGGTTTAGAAGAACATTTGCCATCCTTCCCTCCTCCATCATATGTGGCATATCAGAGGTTACAAGATTAGTGTAAGTGAAGATCCCAAAGCCCTTTCCTCCCACTTGCTGACATGGTAGGTCATACTTCACTTGCTTGGGCCTGTGGTGACCCTTAAATGGGATGTATGGAAAGCAGGGGCAGATGTAAATCTGCCACAGGTATTTACTTGAGAGGTAGCTGAAAAGAAAGTGAGAATTGAGGGGAGTGGAAGATTGCTTCTATACAGAATCTCAACTGGCTGCACCTCTGAGAGGTTTAACAACCCTTTCTCGGCATCTCTAGATACTCTGGGTAAAATTCCTTAGCCTCATGGTCCTAGCGGAAACAGGTGGGGAGGAGGGAAGGAGAATGTTGACTGATATGACTATAGATCTTTGGTCTTTCTGCGTTATCAGCCAGTCCTAGGGTTTACTGCAGTGTGATTAATTGGAGAACATGAGAGATCTGTCTTGTTCTATGGCTTTATAGTCATGTCATAGTTAGGGGTAAATCTCCTGAACAAAGCCTTTTGCTCACCTTACACTTGCATATGTGTTTGATTCAACAGCATTTGCTAAGTGTGGTCCTTCTGTGAAAGTATGAGGGCCAGTGAATGCCAAGAAGCTTTCCAATGCATCTCAATTACCACCCCAGCTGTGCTGAGCAACTCTATGCTCTTCCATTGTTAACATTTGTAGAGTGTTCAATCATCCTCTAAATGTGCCATTTGTTACCTCTGATAGCTTGCAGTAAGAAAATATAGAAGGACTTCAAGAAAGAGTGCATGTTGTTTATTAGCACCTGGGAAATGTGGAAGAGTTTATTGAAGAGTTTTGGGTCTTTTAAAATTAGGCAACAATTGAGATATAATTTGTCACTAGTTTATGGTGTAGCAATTAATTCCTCAGAAGGTAAAGTTTAAAGTGACCAGATCCTTTAAAAATGTTGTAGAAATTCTGAAGGAGACTTGTCTGGAACTTAAGTTATACACCAGGCAAGCCAATAAATACATCTCAGTGGAAACAGTGGTATTGATGGAAAAGGAGAATTTAGACGAGTTTGCAGCCTGAAAGTTGTTGGCTGTGGACTTACTGCATGCTTATTATGGAGATGGAGCATAACTGGAAAAGCACAAACACTACTGCTGGGACTCCCACATTTTGTCAGCCTGAATATGCATGTTTGATGTGCAAAGCAGGAAAACAAGTACATTGAGCTGCTTGCATTATTGTAAGATATTATTGAAGTAATTAAAATAATCAGAATGAGGATTCACTGGAGTTTTCACTGTTTTTTCTCTTTCCTGGTGTGATGCTGACTGCTATAGCAATTGGTAGTATTGGGTAGAAAAAAAGGATTTAAGGACTGAAGTGCAGGTATTCCAGACATGCAAATAGACTGAATAGTCTCTGCTTCATGTGCAGAGGATGGAAATCAACATGAGGCTTCAGCAGCTCCTAATCATATAATCATAAATCAAATATGCTTTTATCAGCTCTGTTCTGAAGGCTGAGATGCTGGGAGTTGTTCATTTTTCTGATGATAACAGGGTAGCTTAGAAATCACACAAGAAACACCTACCTTACCCTTTCATGTTCAATCACCTCCCATGTGCTTGTAAATAACTTCTTGATTGACAACATAGTTTTGAATAAAACTAAGAAATGCCAGGTCCTTTTTGCTTTAGACACAGTGTCTGAAGTTACAGCTTGGCCTTTTGTCCTCCTAGATAAAGCCTCTGAATGACTTAAAAAGTGCCTTAAAGACAGTAATGGATACCTTAAAAAGGTATGATTTTAGAACTCTAACACCTGGAGAAAGCTCCCCATTTTAATGGAATAGTCTAGCTAAACCATGATAAATGTAAAAAAAATTCAACCTACGCTCTTCTAATAAATTCTAAAAGCATAGAAATTTAATCTTGCTCTGTCAGTTGTCCAATTTAAACAAAGCCCAGAATCTAAGATTTTGAAACCCTGAGGAGCCACAAAAAGTGTAGCCATGTAAATTGTTTGGCATTGACAGCACATTTGCCTTATCCCAATTAGTTTGGTACCTTCTGAGACCAACATAACAGCCTCTGTAAAAGCCAGGAGAGCAAGTGGATTCAGTTAAGTGAAGGTCTCACAAAAATACTTAAATATGCACATTAGAACTAAGATTTTCAAAAGTGGCAGGTGATTATTTTTTCCCCATTATCACATTTTTTGATTGATTGGTTAGCAAGGATAACAGGTTCTATCCTCGGATGCTGAGTCTGCTTCAGAATGTGATGTCCATCATGAACACAAAAGATAAGTCATTCTGAAATCAGTTGATTACTTTAGGAAAGCTTTGTTTGTCTGTCCTGCCCTGTTGTGTAATATTGCTGCTAGAGTACGTGCCATCAGTTTCTTAAGATAGTACAAAGTGCCTTTCACGTGTTGGAAAAGTGACCTTTACTCTGCTTTGTCACAACCTGAGCAGATTGAGAATCATTTATGGTGAGGAACCAACTGACTGCAAGCATGATGTGGCAATTACACTGCTATCAATGTTTCTTGTTGTAATATTCACAGGTGAAAGATGCAGTGAAAATTATCTCCTATTGAATTTAAGCCTCATGTATGTTCTGCACAAAGGAGTACAGTGCTGAAAAAAATGTACCTTGCATTCATATATCAAAATAGAGAATATGGTTGTTGTTCTTTACTAATTTTAAACTGTCAACAGTGATTTCTTGAACTTGAAGCAAAGAATCTACTGATCAAAGTTTTTCCTTTGAATGATATGACAGCAGCCTGATTCTTGTCATATTTTTTTAAGATGATGAATATTTTATCATGATCTGTGCATAGCAGAACAACACCTATTCACAGTGCAGCAGACACACATTCATCAGCTTATTGAGTCTGGCTGTTTAGTGCCAGGTTCTGGAGGTGCCAGATGATTCTAAACTTCTGCTGTATGAAGCACATTTGTTGTTATTATTTACCTGTTTATAGACAGAAGGCAAATGATGATACCTGCTAGCAGTTTTTGCCTCTTTCTTGTTAAGACGTTCCCCATCCACAGGCTGGCAGCCACGTGTATTTCCAGCCCAAGAGGGTCTATCAGGAAAATTTAACAAGCTTTATCTTGTGAAGTGGGGAGCGTTCCCAATTGCAAGGCACTGGGTGACATGAATTCACAAGTGGAAAATCATTCATCATAATTTTTGGCTTTCCAGTGATTTTTTTTTTCCTCCTTGTACCTTTGTTTACTCAGCCCTGAACAATTTTATTTTTTTTTCCTCCCCAAAGATGTCACGTTCTGAGCCCAGGGACTGTCATACTGCAGGGGCTGGAAGCTATGCCACCAAAGCTTGTTGTTTATTTTCAGGCATTTTAAAAGAGCAATTCAAAATCTTTTCATTTCTTTGATTGGCCATGAAGCATTTTGAGGTGGGCCCCTAAGGCTGCAGCTACACTGCTGTTTCTGGTATGTCTTATGAAGGAAGTCTCCCAGTTTTTTCCTGAGTGAGCTTTGCTTTGGAGCAGTCATGAAATACGTGATTTGGATACCTTACAAACGAAACTTTACTGGAAGATATTCTCCAGGAGCATGTGTAATGCACCACAGTCCATGGGACTAGAGTAAAGCTAGTTCTGAGTTTTACACATCTACGTCTGGGTCTCAATACTAACTGCTTCATTCATAGATCTGCTCCTGCTGATCTGTATTACTTGCTAATGTAAATGAAGTCTAAGTCCATGAGTTGTGAAGATCAGGATTACATTTAAATTGTTCTTTAGTATCTCTTTGAAATCAAGATAAAGAAAAGCTGATAGAGGTGAAAATGTCTTGTAAATTCCTTGTCTGTATTTGAGGGAGCATGTAACTGAGCCACAGCATGTGCAGAGCTGGACCCACCCTTTAATCCTAAGGTTCATCTGCCAGGGCCTAGCAAGCTTGGACGCTGGCAGCCAAGTCCTTAGGACGTAGGTTGAATTAGAGTGTCCTTCTCTTAGATGGAAGGCCTTACAGGGCTAAATGAGGCTATGCTGTGTCTCACCTAAAAAATCCATTGCGCAGGCTCGAACTGAGCAGTGAGAATTCAGGATTCTTCAGATCTTGCTCGAGTCTATTGCAACATTTTTTAAAAGTAGGATGATGTCCTAAAATATAGAGGGGGAAAATAAACTGTATGAAGTGTGTTTGAAGATCACAATCTCAGAGAAAATAGTCCTTGTCCAACTGTAACTGTCGACTTATTTTGTCAAATTGCATTACACTGGCATGAATTTAGAGAGCAGGAGACTAAAGTTTATGGCTCATTAGCAATAACAGTTGTACACCTCCACTGTAATTCCTGAAAATGTATTTTCTCCTTTAGTGCTGCATATACTGCTTGGAATGACAATAATTACAGAAACTAATTGAATGAGATAGTCATAACTCTAAAAGTCATATTACTCATTTCAGAATGGTTTATTTCCTGAAATAAACAATCCTCACAGACTGAACAGACATAGCATCACTTTAAGTTTATTAAACTCATTAAATTTCCTTAAATATGTTGAAAAGTCTAAACTATGAATTTAATAGAGGGTATAGATACATGCAAGGATGACATTCATAAAAAATAAAATTCTTACAATGAGGTTTCAGTGAAGCAATTTTTCTCAAAAGTTTATTTTTCCTTAGGTAATGAAAAATAGAATAAGTTTTCAGAGTTTAATAGCCAAAGTTTGTTGAAAAATGATATCTGTGGTTTTGTCCCTGTATGGGCACAGATGATATGCTCTCCCAGTGGAGGTTTTAATGATTGCGTGGCCAAAACCAATCAAACCTTCCTCATTACTGCAGAGTTACACTTGCTCAGCAGCTGTCCCTGCAAGGGTGCAACTGCAGGTTTGAGGAAATACTCAAAGTTCTGAAAAGGAGATGTGGGTACCTGTGTACCCATCACAGAATGGTTTGGGTTGGAAGGGACCTTAAAGATCATCTAGCTCCAAACCCCCTGCCATGGGCAGAGATGCCACACACTAGACCAGGTTGCCCAGGGCCACATCCAACCTGCCCTTGAACACTGCCAGAGATGGGACAACCAGTCCCACTACCTTTCCATCTCTGAGTAAAGAATTTTTTCCTAACATTCAAACTAAATCTCCCCTCCTTCGGTTTGAAGCCATTCCCCCTTGTCCTACTGCCTTCTAGCTGGGTAAAGAATGTCTCTCCCTCTTTTTTATAATCCCCTTTATGTATTGGAAGTCCACTGTGAGGTCTCCCCAAAGCCTTCTCTTCTCCAGGCTGAGTAATCCCAACTCACCCAGCCTGTCAATGCACACACATCACCTTCCTCTGTGCCCAGGTCTTGCAGTAGCCGATAGGAATGACCTAGAGCAGTGTATTGGCTGTTCTTGTATTGAAAGGTAGAGAGATCAACCGCAGCAAATGCTTGGTGAGGTGTGGAGCAGCCCAGAAGAGCCCCACTGCTTGGAGGGTAGCTGAGCCTTTTCTTCCAATACAACTTTGGAAGAAACAGCTTCTGAATGTTTCATTTCAATGTCATGTTGTGGAGGCCCTTTGAGACACAGCCTTTTCATGCATCACAGGGGAGGTGACTGTAGGTTGAGGCTTTAATGAAGAAGAGGTAAAGACATAGCATTTCATGATGCTGTGAGGAGGAATGTGAAGTAGCTGTTGTATAGGTGAGCTCCTGTGGGGCTATGTTCATGGAGGACAGCAAATGGTACTCTGTAGTTCCTGTTAAAAGATGTGTGTGTATTTGAGCATTGCTCAACAAATACATGGTTGTGACTGGCTGGATCCACCTTCACTCTATAGTACCTTCAAAACCTTGGGGGTTTCAGGTGAAGAGGTTTGGGAGTACACCAGATAATCCTAATTCTGCACTGGGTTTTGGGGTGCTTTAGTTTTATTTCATTTTGGTCTTTTTAATTACAGAGTGTTGCTTTTTGTTGTTGTTGTTTTAATAGATGAAGAAGTGTTGTTTGTAGGAGTTAGTAATGATTGCAGCAGTTCTGATTTTCAGGAGTTGTTTCTCATTTCATTTTAAGACACTAAATATGAACTTAGGCTGTTTTTAGTTGCTATGATGTGGTTTCAGGGTAATGGGCTGCTGTAAAACAGTGTAATGTATGTGTTTACATACAGCACAGTCCTCTTCCCCCTGCATGCTGCTGAGATTATACTTGATTGTTGCTGTAGCATACTCATTTTACATTGGCTTTTTTAATGCCCCTATTCCTTTCGAAGGTTTTGGTCTGATTGCTGTAGGCTCACCACGGGCACGTTGTCTTCAGTAAACAGGAGCCCACATTTAGAACAGAATAAAAAATGATCTTTAATCAACAGTCATCTGCTTTGCTCCATTTTGTAGGTTGTTTATTTATAAAGCAATCATGTGAATTTCCTCCTGGTGGAGAGTCTTCTAATACAAACTCTTTTACTTGTGGAATTGCTTTCAGAGACATTGATGCTGACAATCTTCATCAGCATTCATCCAGTGTGTCATATAAAACAAGGTGATAAATGTACCCTTGCACCCTAGAGTCTTCCATGTACAACCATTTTTCTCCACTTTGCTTTCTTTTACCAGTCACAATATCGCTGGTCTGCAAAACCTAATTGTAGTATCTTGTGCTCTCCTAAACAAGCTCATTTTTCTCCAGCCTAAGCCATCAGAGATGCTGTCAATCAATGAGAAACATGTCACACGCAGATGAGGGTGGCAAAGGGCCGCAGCGTTTAGGTTATTCACGGGAAATACTTTAAACCATTTTGTCTTAAAACCTAGATTTTTCTATTTGCAGTCTTATCAAATGAATCCTAATTTTTTCCCTGTTCTGTGTCTTCAGCAACAAATTGTAAACAAAACTGGTAAATGCTAAGAATAAGTCTGTATAGTACAATAAAAAGCCCTAAGACTAAGTAGTTATTTCCTCCTAATAATTTTGAACATCGTACCTGGATACAGCCAATTTCTCTGTCGTATCACAAGTGACTATAATGGAATCTAATAACCATTGGAAATTATATTAGTTTGCACTCTTCCTCTATCTAATGGGGACAGAAACCTAAAAACAAGTGGATGGGTCAAAATAGGGTGACTTTGACTCAAACTCATTGGCTACAAGTATTCATTATAAACAAAATCTGTCAAATCTTTTCACTAATAAGGGTGTAGATCTTATTACAGCCTCAGGACAGTAATAACTTATTCTCTGACATATTATGTGAATTTTATGTGCCTACTCTATAAAAAGTGCACAGTTTCCATAGCAATTTTGATACTTCTATGATACATGATGTGACAGGATGTACCATTTTTCCTTCTTCCATGATAAATTGTCCCAACCACTCACATGCTAGATTGCTGCTAGAAATCAAAATTTCATTTTGATGTCACTAAAAGCTAATATCAACAATTAGGCTTAGATGTTTGCTCTGGCAAGAATAACTTCTTTATTATTATTGCACTGCTTCATTACTTAGGTTAGCAATTTTAAAACCATAAATCAAGAATGAAAGGATGAAGTCTAAGAGTTGGTTTAGAAAACATTAGAGATAAACTCAAATTTAAAGGAGGAAGAGGTATCGTGTATTAATGTTGTAAATTTGAGGGTGAGGGGCAGGTCATTTAAGAGTCTCTCTCCACTTTTCTGATCAGGCTTTAAACATACCTAAACAAAGAGGAATGAAAGGCAGGTATCAGATGGCTCCTTGTCATTAGTGGCTCAGACACAGGTCTGAGGTTTGATCCCAACTGCTGGGAGATGAAACCTGGTGGATACAGCGGGATCTGGTTTGCCCCTTTGGATGCATTCACCTACAGACAGAACTGACAAAGCTGTTTGTTTGCTGGTTGGGACTGCAGATGGTAGTAGAATGTTCTGTGTAAGACTGCAACATGTTCCTTTTGGCCAAAACCATGCATCTGATAGTTGGAATTGATGATCACAGTCATTTCCTACCTAAACTGTTCTATGACTCGTGTGGAAGGCTCCTGAGCCTGCCATGCCCTGCAGTTTTCACCTGGACAAGTCTCTCCAGAGTTCTGCGGCTTGTCTGTAATAATAGTGAAGTGTTGGAAATGTCAAGTTTGTTTTGGTGGGTTTTCAAACATAGCCATTTAAAAATATTTCTGGTTTTGATGCGCTGAAGCTCGTGATAACTGATTTAATGTCTGGCTTGGTGAAAGCACAAAACCAATATGGTCTGGTTCGGATCCTGGGAAGGTTAATGCAGTTTCATATGCTCCAGTTTGCTAATGTGAAGATTTAGTATATCAAAGTACTCTCCTTGGAAGGTACTCTAAGTGTTACCTAAGTAGCACAAGGTTTTGATGATTCTATTCATGAATCAAAATATATTTGTCAGTAAGTAATGTAAGCATTTTGCCAATACTTTGTTAATTGTAGTAACAGAAAATATAGACTATGTGAAGAAATATGTTGTTAATACAAAGGTATTTTAGCAGAAAAAAAAAATCAAAATAATGCATCCTTTTTTGGTCTATGCATATAAAAGTATCATTTCTTGAATTCCAGTCTGGTGAATGCTCTGAGTCACTTGATATCTCACTGGAAATGTGTCACAGTGGGATCCTGAACTAAGAGCATGATAACTCACTGAATTGTAATCATAGCAGGTTTATTTGTGTGATAGAAGAAAAAAAACTCTCTGAAAGCCTTTTGTGGTGTGGGTACTAAGTGGGTGAGGACAGGGCAAGTGAAATGGGATGTAGTCATCTTGTTAGGTTTGTAAAACTAGGCCCCCAAAAAAGAGGATGCTAATGTAATATTCCCTGTAAATAAGTCTAATCTTAAAATTGAGTGCCCAATCATACAGAAGTTATCATCAGGGTTCCTAACTGCAATTAGATCCCACCATCTCCTGCAGGAGTTGCAATTAATTGGTAAGGTTGATTTTTCTGGGACAAACTTCTTATAAACTGCAGTGACTGTGGTCTGCCAGGGTCCAGGGTTATTTCACTTCTTATTAGTTTACTTTGTTTATTCAAAGTTAGATGTCAAAGTGGATGAAGATAAAGCAGGACTTGGAGAGACATGCACTGCTAAGGATTATGGTCTTAACCCTTCAGAGCTTTATCACACCTCTGTGTCTTGTCTCTCTTACTGTTACATCACTCAGAGTATCAATGCAGCAGACAGAATTTTGAGACTCTTCAAGGTTTAATTTTTTTTTTTTTGTCTGTGAGAAATGAATATTATTTTGGTCTGGTTTTGCATTTTGTGGTGTCTGTACCTGAAGCATTTCTCTAGCAATACCATTTCCAGCAGTATGGAAAGTTAATTAGCAAACAAGTTCAGTGGATGGCTAACCCATAGGACACCTGAACTCCAAAACAATGAGTAGGGGCTGTAATAAAATTCAAAGGCTGAATAGGCATTATGTACCCACTGTGTGCTGGGCTGACTTTCTTTTCTGTAAAGCAGATTGTAAACATACATTTAGTGCTATCTAAGTTAGTACTCAGTATTGTTCTGGGCAGATCAGCATTTGTTGGTAATAGAGCATATGAAGGGTAAAATATGAGTTTGTATAAAAATCTCATTGTTTGATGTTATTAAATTCTATAGTATAGAAGGTACTTCGATTTACAGGTGTAATATACTGTTATGTCAGAAAGCTGTATTGGTTTCTGTTAAGTATATTTTCAGTGAAAATTAGTCATACTACATAAATATATGGATTAATTTGTAGAGCACTTGGAAACTTTAGATTTATGTTGATTTTTATGTAGCGAAAAGCATTGTTCCATAGCACATGACAGTAATATTGGGTTACATTGGGCTTTGCATTAAAAGGAAAAGAAGTTGATCATCTCTCATTTATTGATTTAGCAGTTAATTGTATTGCTTTTACAAAAAAGCCTCAAAGTAGAATGTGAACTACTTCTGATAGGCTAATGCACATCCCAATTTGTGAAAAGCAAAACAAGAGAAACCTGTCAGTGTTGTTATTGCTTTTATTAGAGTTGCAAATATAGTCTTGTCATATTATTTTCAGTAAAATAAATGCCACTAGTAAAACAAATTGAACATGGCCTTGCTATGGCATATTCTTAACTTGCTAAACATATTTTGGGCTTTGAACTTCTGATATTTCTGTTTACTGGTGACCTAGAGAGAGTTGTTGAAAAGGTGGCAAATCTCCATTAAGCAAAAAGAAGGGGAAATGGAGCTTTGGAAATAGAGTCTGAACAGTATATTTAAAAAAAATAAAACCAAACCAAACAAACAACCTTGTTTCTTATTCAGTTCTCTGTATCTTTCTGGAGGTAGTGGGGCTGTGTTCTAGGTGGCATTATGACATATGTTAATGGTCTCTTTTTGCTGATGGTATGCGTTCAAGTTCTTGCTATTCTTGAAGCCTTTTCCATAAGGGCAGGGCAAGCACAGAGGTGGAGGACAGGGAAAGAACAGTGACAAAGGACTGCAGCTCCTCTCTCTGATGCTGACTTTCATTTATAAGCTTGGTACAGGAGAGAGAGCTCTGTGTGGTCTGAGTTGTTATTGCCCCTTGAGAGAGGGGCTTGGAGAATACTGAGAGAGCAGCCTGACAGTATGGGAATTTAGGGGAGGAGCAAAGGAATTTAGGTGAGGAGGGCATGAATGGAAAGCAGGTCTTCTGGTGTATTCTCTGGCAAGACTTTAACCTTTTGTGAACTTATAACCAGCTGTTTCAGATGATTCATTTGCCTTAGTTTTGGACTTGCATTGTAGCAATATAAATCCTAGGAAAATAGCCTGCTTCTGTTTTCCCTTCCTTATCTTCTATATGGATTGTAAGTTTTGTTGGGAATGGGCAGCACTGGGACACTTACCAATATTATTCTTGCTAAAATATAGTCTGTCATCTCTTGGTAGCAAACACCTTTCACGTTACCTTGTAGCAGTGTGCTGTCTCCCAGCATATGTGCTAACAAGGTGGCAAGTTTTTTCCTGTTCACTCTTCATAAATGCAGTTTGAAAGAGTAATAAACTGTACAAGAATAGCTTATTTAACTGAGAAACCAAATGCCTAGCCACATAGCGGGGGTTATTTGGCAGAACTATATTGAAACCTCAGTGAATTCCTGAAATTTCCTTTGTTAAACAGAAGGACAATACCTGAGTGCTTGGTGTTGGGTTTTACCATTTTTATTTTCCTGTAAGAAGAGATTTTGCTGAGGTACAGTGATCTCTAATCCTTTCTACTTGTCTGCTGTGCTTGCATCTGCCCCACCACTCTAATCATTTTGCCAGTTCACAGAGCTCTGCAACCCGGATTATTACTTAGCAGAGTTATTAGAAAGCTTATTATTTAAAGAAGGCTTAATGACACATTTCATGATTTTTTTTTCCTGTATGTAAAACTCCAGGTTGGCATGACCTTTCCAATTCAGCCAGGCATTTGGGTTAAATGGGAAATTGCTGAGAAATTTGGAATAAAAAGTAATTTGAACATCAGAAGTCTAATTTGATAGAAGTCAACCTGTTTTCTGCATTCATTAGATGCAGTTTTGCTTTAATAATGCAATTTCTATCTTTAAAGGGTTAGAAACCCAAAAATTCATTTTGTTTATGGTACATTTATGGATTAGATGCATCCACTTAATTATCTTGGTAGTTTTCTGTTCTGTGTTACATTGAATTTTATCTGCAACTATTGAGAAATGACAAATCAGAAGTGACAAGTATTGATCAAATATTTTCAGCAATCAGATTTTCTCAAACAAAACTAAAATGTGAAAACTGAAGTGTTTTTCTGGATTATATCTCTCTTCAATAAGCTTTTCTATGGAGAAAACTCTAAAGATTGCATCTGGTCTCTTTGTTAGCATTAATTTAATTTTGACTTTTTGTAAAGTGAAATCAATAAAAATACCTTACAAATCATTATAATATCATTGAGTGTGCTACACATGTACCAAATTATATACATGTAAATCAGGGTACTGCACAGTAAAATCAAATCCAAACAAACAACCGTAAAGCAACAGCCTGGTAGAGATCTCACATAAACCACCATGTTTCATTGACAAAGCAATATATTTGGTAGACAAAATAGTATGTAACTCTAATGAGGTGTTTAAATTCCAGTCCATGTTTCACCTTGTAGTATTTCTATTTTATGAATGAACAGAACCATTACATTAAAAATGAAATGAGGTGGTAAATCATTGGTTTGGTTGTATGTGAAGTTGTCATATGCCTCTGGATTCTTCTGAAAGAAGGGAAAGAAAAGCTTGCAGAGCTGTTCTACAAGTGTTGCCTTCAGTTCAGCTCTTTTCCTTTTGTTTAGAGTCTCATTCCTTTAAATTCTGGTCTCTTGGAAATCAACAAGAATTTAGGCACTCTAAGCATGGCTTAGTTCAGTGGTCACGTAGCTCAAACTGCTGGAGCATTGGTTATCTCATTACTTTGTTACGGAATGGCACTTGCTAGTATTCCAGAAATCGCTTCTATTTCACTGTGTAACAGTTCCAACTTCTCTAAGGATTCTGGCTGTTTTGGAACAATCAGAATTTGAATTTCACAAGATTAGGCAGATCTTTACATGTAATCAGATGACCACTGTGTTGCTGCACTTGTAAAAATCCTGGTTGCTACTCAGTGTCACTTGTGCAGCGCTGTCAGTTTGGCTCCTGGTGTCAGGAGTGCAGTGGCTGGTCATTTTCCTGTCAGGGCTTGTTCTCCTCCTATCCCTTCAGAACAGCCTGCTTTAAACTGATTGCTATGATATTGACTTCAAGGGTCTTGGGCCATAGTGGCATGGGTCTGATTTCAGAAAGTGTCTGTGGCCTTGCTAATGCTGTGGCTCTTCAGAGGGAGCACTGAAACCTCAAACAGTTCTGCTGTAGCCAACATACTGAAACCATTAGGCTACACAATATTCAGAAATTCTGGTTAGCTATAACATGGTAGAAAAAAGTCTTAAGGCCTAAGCTTAGTAACTGGCTAGCTACTGTTTTGTTTGGTGGGTTTTTTTTCAAATCCCTACCCTTGTGGTAATACTTTGGTTTCAGCACTTGAAAGATAAGGTACTGGATCCTGTTACAGTAGGTGACATCAACAGCAAAAGGCAGTATGCCATTCCTTTGGGCAACTGATGGTTTTTTTCCATGCAAGATGCCATAACTCTTTAGGAGTTCCCCTGCAATTGTCAAATCTGTGCATTGTGCTGGAATCTGCGTCTTCAAAACATCTTTAAATCAAATATCCTGTCAAAGAACCAAGAAGTTAAACCAAAAAAACCTACTTCCTCTGTGAAAAGGGATTGTTCTGTTCATCTTGGGAGTGGCTCTAGGTGAAGACTGTTGTGAGAAACCAGTGAGTTGTAAGAGTATTATTGCACCTGGCTTAGTTCTTTTGTCTTTCGGTTTAACTCAGAGCTGCTCAGTGGCCTCCAACAGATTACACACAAATCATTCCATTCAGGTAATTATTCTTTTTCTGCCATTAGAATAAAGTCATGACAGTTCTCTACTCTTCTAGCCTCCATGATATCTAAAGATGTCTTTACAGTCAGCAGTCACAGAAGAGAGAATATTCATATGAATTGTGATGGCCCCAGATCTGCAACTATCACCTTTAAGTAAAACAGAAAAAAAAAAAAAGCTACTTTCTTTCTTTGGAAAGTTTTTGATGGGTATAAGGCATAAAAAACAAAACCTCTTTCTACCATCAAACTTCAGTAGCACTCTCCTCTCCAAATAGCTCCTAGTATTGCAGCTGGCTTGGTCACTATGATGCTAGAGCCTGTATAATGGCAGAATTTCCATTTGAAATCAGTACCACCTGATAATGGGGGAGACTGTGAACTTGAAAGTTTTTCTTCTTGTTCTGTTAAATCAACTAGATTAATAGAAGGTATTACCTCTCTCTAGGCTCTTGAACACCAGGAGTTTTTCTGTCACTGATACATGTAGCTATTGGAAGCAGACTTTAATAAATATGCGGTAAGGATTCTGGTGTCTGATTCTCTATATGTGAGGGTGTGGACTTGTAGTTCAGATTTCCAAAGTTCAAGATCTCTTTGTGTTCACTTTCTCCAAGCAGCAAGGCCTGAGTTATCATGCTGAGCATTCTAGTTTTGATGTCCAAATCATCAGGTCCTAAGTTGTCAAAGGGAACTGACTTTGCCTCTGAAAATCAGACTCTCTGAAGTGCCTAAAAGCAGCCACTATAGGAAACTTGAGCATGAAACAATAAATCTTTGCTGATACAGAATGACATGTGGGTGAGTTAGAATTGTGTACTTGGTCATAAAGTGTGTGTTGGATGCATAGGACATGACAGTTTTGTTCTTTCTTTTCCTGTTTGCATGATCTATGTACTTTGCTGTCACGCAAAGCACTTCAAATATGCACATGCTAAATGATATATTCTATTCAAATAAAGTGCAGAGAGGATTGTGTAATTTACTTGCACTTTCTAACTAAGCAGTCTATGGAGACAGAGTAATTTGCTGAAAGAAAGAGGGGGTAATTTTGAGTGACAAAGTCAGGAAAGGCTCTTTTGCAAGACGGTTCATGAAGAGAAAATGACAACATCTCTTGCAAATTTTCTTTTAACACGAAAAAAATGTTGGTGGTTCTGAGTTGGTGTACTTAGCAAACAGATTTCTGACAGCTAGGTACCTCTGGCATGTTCCTCAAAGGCTTAGAAGTCTGGTAAGCTCCTGATCTAGGAATCATAAAAAGCAAAAACAATAAGGTAGTTAGTTGATCACTTTCAAAATCTAGGCTGGTTTTTTAATTTTAACATACATTTTTTTTCACAGGAACATACTGAAAATATAACATGCTGTGAGATTTGTATACATATACTTGGTCTTAAGCTTTGTAGCACCCAGCACAGAAATAGCCCGTGGTTCTTTTGTGGAAGAAGTATGCCTGTCTCCTGCACCACCCAACCTTGTCATTGATGTGACAAGGCCTGGGTTTGCCAAAAGGAGCTCCTGACTTACCATTTCTTAGTCAGTTTTCCATTGGAGGTCATTCACAGCCTTTTTTCCCCCCATGGTTTGAAAAATGCTTTGAGAGTCTGTTAAGAGCTTCTGAAATGAATAACAATGAGGTCAAAAGAAATAAAATGAGCTTGTTACCATGATGGCTGTTGAAAATTTATGAGACCTGCTTTGTGCTAGCAAAACAAACTCAGCTGCATTCTGCCTATCTGCAAGAAAAATGCCCTTTATAAAAAAAAACCCAACCACAAACCCAAGAAATCTTACACTGTTGAAATGCAAGGGTGTGGGAACTTCTCAGCTGGAACAGCTGTTAGATTCTTCATGTTTCTGTCTTCTCTTTTCTTTCAGCATTAAAGAGCTCTTTCTGATTTGGGTTTTCTAAGGAATCCATTCATTAATGCGGGGGGGGGGTAGCAAAACTGATTTGCATTGATTGATAAAACCCTAAAGTAGGTATTCTGTGATCACTTACTCTGTGATGATCTCTTAATATCCAGCATTGGAATATTATGGAAATTGGGGACTTTCTGTGCAGAGAATCACATAAACTCTTACTAGCATTGTCCCTGTCTCGAAGGCAAAATGGCCACAGGAATGGGAAAGAAAAGATTACAGAGGGAAGCATAAAGACTTCAAGTGACTTAAGATCATAGCAGGAATTGGTGCCAGAGCCGGGAGCTGCAGATTGTCTGAACCCTAGCCAATGTCTTTGTCATGGGGTTATCTAGTCTTCTGTAGATGTAATTTTTTTTTCTAGTGAAAAATGCATTTAATGTGTCAATGTTTATTCAATCCCATTAATGTTTACAATGATAAATATTACTCTATGATTTTAATTTTGCTGAATTTTCACTTACCATAGTGTCCAAGATCCAAATTATTATGACAGTATTTTAGTCTTATTTTCCTTAGAAAAAGGATGGAGTGAAGTAGTGAAAGTAAGGAAACCTAGTTTTGCCATTGCTTGTGCCACACTTGTTTTTGCATATAGACTGTCATATCCACATGCTCTTTTCTGGGATTTCAAATGGAATGTAAAGAATGGTAACGTGCTTTATAAATCTTGAAGATCAGTTAGCTACAGAGATCACCCAACAAAAAAATTAAGATAGTCTATAGTGTTTAAGGAAGATTATGATATTGACTCTGATTTCTCCAACCAGTGTTAACACAACTTTTGATGCTGCAGGACTTTGTGTACACAGACCAGTATTACCCAAATATATATACTGGGTCTGGTTGGGATGGAGTTAAGCTTCTTCACAGCAGCCTGTAAGGTGCTGTGTTTCTGGTTTGTTATGAAAGCAGCACTGATAACATATTAGCATTTTATCTGCTGCTGAAGAGTGCTTACACAGTGTCAAGGCCTTCTCTGTTTCTCACTCTACCACCCTCCAGCAGGTAGGATAAGTGTGGACAAGAAGTTGGCAGTGGACAAAACTAGGACAGCTGACTTGAACTGAACAAAGAGATAGTCCATACCATTTGATGTCATGCTCAGCTATGACACTGGAGGGGAAGGGCTGCTAGCTTTGGCAGGCAGTTTATAGCACCATCTTCAACTTCCTTTGCTTTATTAGTTAGTGTGCCAACATCACTGTCTTGGTCACAAATGCATTGCAAGGAAATTAAACTCTGTCCCAGACAGCCCCAATACAGTTCTGGAGCAATAACCCTGTGTCACATGAACAAAGAAATGCATAGCAGTTAGAAATGCAGGGCCAGTTGGGCAGGAGGAACAAACAAACAAAAACCCACAACTATGCAGGATCTTTTAAATGAAGTGCCCTAAAACTAGCTTGATGAGGCACGTGAGGCTTTCTCAGTAGATTACTGTTATTCTACCTCGTAACCTAAAACCACCCATTTGTTTTCTGAGCCAACTTGCAGAAATGAGTTAAGAGGAAAATGTGGAAGAGAAAGAGGAATTTAGATCTGTGAAAGAGTTATACATAAACCAGGTCTTTTTTCACATTCTTTATCAATCTGTTCCTCTTATGTGATCAAACTTCTGTCTCTCCAACTGATGAATCCAATTTCATTAGAAACTCAGTTTTTGGAAACCTATGTCCCTTCCTCCTCACCTTTGAAGCTTCCTCGTAATATAATTCATTTATACATTTGACTGTTTATTTCCTACATTTTCCCTTTTTATGTGTCTGCATTTCATTCTTTTGCTGAGTCCTAACAGGACCTATTTTTCCCCACAAGGTCTATATCAGTACAGTGCCACCAGTGCAAGACATTCCTGTGATGTATTGCACCTATACATCATCAAAGCAACAGGGTTTTGATAAACAGCTTTCTAATATATCATTAGATCATCACTGATGGCACTTTGATGATGTATTATATTAGTACATCATCACAGCACTGTCATTCCAGTGATGTATTTATAAACAGATGGTGCTGTCATGCAAGAAAGAAGGGAAAGCAGAAGAGAGCATTTCACTCTGTTACAGTACAAAATGCATCCCCACCATTCATTCAATGAGATTAAAGAGAGAGACCCTGTGAAGGCATAATTGTCTCATTATGTGTGTTGGCTCTAAGTCCATTGACTTCTCTAGCCAGCACCTAGTAAGCAGGTAGATAATCCTTTGTGGCCACACAGAGCTCTTTGAAACACTTTCATGTTTGTTTTTACTCAGTCATAAAGCTAAGGTTATACATCATTTTTCATGGTTGCATGTTTGCCTGTATAATTAAAAAGCATTTTATTTGCTATACTAAAATTGTATTTCTAGCATAGGGTGTTGTGTTGGAACAATCAAGTTAGTCTCCAGCCACAGCAGCAGGTGTGCTTGGTACACCACTAGATGTTAAGGATTTACTCCAGAAGCTCACTAGAATGCTTTCCCCTAATTCTGTAGGATTGCTTTTTCCACTCAAGGCCATCACTCTGAATGAGGTTGAAGCTGAAAGACAATATATTGATGAGTATCTCATGCTCCTAAAAGTAATTTTGTTGTGAAATACCTATACTTGTTAAGTAACCTTCCTCTGTATTAGGGGCAAAAATATTTAGGTACTAATAAAAAAGCAAATGATGGGTTTAATTTTAAGAGATACAGATCTTGTTCTGTGTGGTATCATAACTGCTAAGATAATGAGTGAATTTACAGAGAGAAATTCTTCTGTTATTACTTCCCATAAATGAATAGGATCACTAAGTTCATTTGCTGCTTTGTGCATCTGTTGTTCTTGTATTGCATTGCTGAACTGTGTTGTTTAACTCCTTTTGCTAAGGAAGTCTTTTTGTGTTTCTCTTTTAGGTGAGAAAGCTGAGACAGACAGAGTGACCTGACCATATCACAGAGAAGTTTCCACAGGTGCTGACAAACTCCAAAGACCCTCAGCTGTGGTTCAAGAGCATGGATGACACAGCAGGTATGTCAGTCTGATGCCATGATGTTATTTACAAGGCTATGATTTGGGATGACTGTGATGAGATATGACCTAAGTTCTTACCTGATGTTAAGCATCTGTTTTGGACATTTGATTTCTATACATTTTTGGCAGAGTTTTACCTTTTTCCAATTAAAAAGGTGAATATCTTTAGGAAGACATTTTTCAAGATTCTTTGAGTTTAGTAATCAAAATGAAAATTTTATCTCCACAAAAGATACTTTTAAATATATATATGTAAATATATATTAAAAATCATCAGGAATGCATTTCAAATACCTAGTTGTATTGTAATGGGGTAAGAGGTGATATGCAGCGAGATTTGCTTTCTTCATTGTGTCTTATTCCTATAAGAGTAAAAACTTGTTGTGCCAAGAGGACTTTAAGGTTAAACACAGTTTCATTTTGCACACAGAAATTTGCCATGTAGGACTGTAGATGAATCTGTGCTTTCTGAGAAAGAACATTCCATCAAAATGGCATATATGGCAGTGGATACCTACTGGAAAAATGTGTTTCTGTTAGCAAGGATTCTTCAGGAGAAACATAAGCATGCTGCCTAATCCAGATAGTAGCCAGTACAATGTAGTCTCTAAGCCTTGGCAGTGTGGGGCTAACTCCCTTCTTTGCATTGTTTGCCTTGAGTAATTATTGTTCTAATTCTTGTGTTCTTATATGCCTTGTAAAGTCACAGAATAATTTCAAGACAGTGAATTTCATAATTGAAATACATGAGACAAAAATTAGAAGAGGTGATACTGTTATATTCATTCTACAGATGGAGAAGCGAGCACAGAGAAATGGAATGTTTTCCTTGAGATCTGTGTCTGTGGTAGAGATAAGATTTTGAGAGGGGCTGATATGCAGGTCTTCAGTGTGTGATTCTAGTGTCTCCACTATAATTTCATCTTGCTGCTTGGCCCATGTGCGTACACAGAGGGAAGGAAAACTGAATCAAAGGTGTACTGCAGCTCTACTTCTCAATGCAAGTGTCTGTGACCCGGGGAGCACTAAAGCATACCCAAGTCTGCAGGAACCCCCTCAAACATTGTGATATTAAACTCAAGAGCTGGGGCAAGCTCCAGTGAAACTGAGCTTGTGCTAAAATCCTGACTGCACTGAGGGGGGAGTTTGAAATGTATTAGCATGCTGCATTTTAACAGACCGGAAACCAAGTCACAAAACATACCATGCTGGGTTGTGGCCAGCAGGCCAAGGGAAGCAATCCTTTCCCTCTGCCAGCCACTCAGGAGAGTATGTCTGGAGGCTTGTGTGCAAGCAAGTGTGGGCTACTAGGCAGGCACTGGCAAAGTGGAGCGAGTCCAGCTGAGGGCTACCAAAATAGTCAGGGGATTGCAGCCCATGACACAGGAGGAGAGGTTGGAAAAGCTTCCTCTTCTGAGGAAGAGCTTGTTTGGGGATTCAATCAATATGACATGAAAAAGGGAAAACAGTGTTCCAGCTGTGTTCAGGACTGGTACTGGGGGTTTCCTGACCAAGTAGGAATCAGAAAACACTGGATATATGCAAGTCCTGTGAGATTCTCTAAAGTTTGGCATTTGGAGAAGAATAATTTTGTTTATTGGAGATAATGAAAAATATAGCTTGGCAATCACTGTTTAGCAGTGTTTTGTGCTCGGAGAGGGAACAAAACTGGTGCCCGAACGATTCACATTAGATTTATGCAGTCGTTAAAATTGAAAGTAGTGGACTTTTCTGTACTTGCTGTGTTTTCTTATGTGAGGGTGCAAACAACTTCTTTTAGCATTTTCCGCTTGAAATGTCTATCAAGTTGAACTCTAGTGCATAAGCTACTATATGACTATTGAAGAGTGCAGCAGGGTCTGAATTTTTCTCAGGTCTTTCTGTGTATCCATGACATTTCTAAAGAAGAGCAGACAGGGTCATCTAAGTCATAGCAGCAACCTGATTAGGTGGGTTTAATCACACAAATGTTTTTAGCTCAGTAAGGAGTGGGGGATGGTTGTCTGTAAATCTTCCAGAAGTCAGGTTTAGGAGAATATTGTGACAGTTATTGCAACAAAGAGGAATAACATGATGTATTAGAAACAGATTCCTTTCAGGATGAAGTAGTCTTAACACTAACAAAAGGATCTCATAGGTCATTCAAGCTTTCTTTTTTTCCCCTTAATTATAGGCAATGTGATTATCTGTTTCAAGACGTATTAATATGTTAAAACCAAAATTTGTTCAGTTGAAACAGAAATTGCCATCAAAAATGAATATCTGATTGCAGATCATTGGTCATCTTCTTTAGGTTACAGTCTATCTGTGGTAGAGAAAGACAAACACATTACTAAACAAATTACCAGCTTCAAGAAGTTGATGAGTAGAGGAGCATGAAATGGTACTAGTGCCTGATGTCCAGGCAGGCTCACCCCAAACTGAGATGTGTTTTGTGCATAAGGGTGAAAACATCTACAGCAAGCATGAGTTTTTCATTTATTTTTCCCCTGTGGTGAAACTGGAAGGGGAGGGGGGTTGTGGGGACTGTGTCAAAGGCCTTGTGGAAGTCCAGATAGATCACATCCACAGGTTGTCCCTTGTCCACTGAGTAGTCACAACACTATTGTAGAAAGCCACTAGCTTTGTCAGACAGGATCTACCCTTAGTGAAGCCATGCTGGCTGTCTCTGATCACCTCCTTCTCCTCCATGTGCCTTAAAGTATGCAGAATAGAAATCAGATATTTGGAGTCATGGTAGGATTTGTCAGCTACAAGAAGTAAGTGTAATTTAATACCAGTTATGAGTAAAATGAAATAATTTTTTATTCTCAACTTGTCTCATTTGGGTTTTATCCAAAGTAAGGCAATTCCACAAGCTTTCAGCAATTATTTTCTATATTGATCCAGGTTAAAGAAATAAACTCCTTTCTGGTCTTTTGCTTTAGAAGTAAAGTGAAAGTATTGGAGGCATTAACTAGTTTTTCAGCTACAAAAGAACATTTATATCAATGGAAGAATAAAGGAATAGATCTGAAATGTTGGTCAGCCAACAGCGTGTGTCGAAATTATTAGTGAAAATGGAAGTCATGTAGTTTGTTACTGCAAATGCGACACACAAAGGGAAATCATGCTTTCTGTCAGAAATGTGAAATGAGATTGATACTGGGTAGTATTCCATTATTTCAAGATGCCAACAGTTTTGACACTCCAATTGCAATTACCGGAGATAGTGGCTCAGCAAATTGAGAAGGAAATTAGGTTTGATCACATGAGAGCGAGCGAGTCATAAAGAGCCCTCCCTCCCCCTTTTTGAAGCCATGCAGATTTGTCCCTCAAGAAGGGCACAGAGGGGAATAAAAAGAAAATCATAAATCAGAAAAACCTCAGAGACTATGGAAATTCAGGCAAGTTCATCACCTCCCTATAAATAATGTTGATAAACACTGTCATCAGTGTGCTCTGCTGTTCTGTGTCATGCCTAGTTTTCATCTAGGGCCAGGCTCAGGCTAGCTCCTTGTCTTGCCAACACACTCAACTCAAACAGCAACATAAAATCTTTATTTCTGCTTTAGACCCCATCATCTTGATAAATTGTTTTCCCTTATTGACATACAGACTTTTTATACAGTTTCTATAGAGATCTTTACAGTTATCTGTAAAATTTCTTTTTCAGAGATTTCTTTGGGGGTAGTTGGGACGTTTATTCCGTGGTTGAATCAAGAACAAATGAAGATAACATATGGCAAGACACATTAGGCAATTCCAAGTATTTCAGAATCTAAATAAGCCTAGTACTTTGGACTGGATTTGCAGAACTGCTACAAAAAACAAAAAGGGATCCTCTTGATGTAATATCTTAAAAGAGATTTTAATTGGTTTGATACTGGCATTGGTAAAAATGAAATATAAAGATAGAATGCAGTGTTTGATGTGGAGAGGAGCGGGAACGTTGCAAGGAAAAAAATGGAAGCTGAAGCAGATGCCATCCCTTCCAGGCCAGCCAAGTTTAACACTCATTGCTGTGCATTTAGGGAGGTTATTTTGTTGAAGACTTGCAGAAGCCTACCATTGTGCCAAACAAAATAATAATCATTCAGTTGTCCAAAAAGATAAAAATACAATGTTAGAGATGTAATAGCACATTTTTGCATAGTTGCATCTGAAAAGCTGCTGTTGTAGTTTTGTAACTCATCATTTGCTGGTCAGTTGCTATATAAACACATTTTTGCATGGTATTGCAAAAGTCTAAATTTAATGTCATCTTTTGAACTTAAGTGTTGGTGATCAACATCAAATGTGTCTAACTATGTGCTTAGATGTATGTGGTTAGCAAACAATTTCATTACTCTTTATATCAAGCCAGGATTTATGTGTGGGGCTTGGTTTCCTTTCACAAGGGAGCAGGGGGTCTAAACCATGTACAAGTGTGCAAATTCCTCTGCCTCAAATCACTGGCATCTCTTGAGGATGTGGTGAACCTCCCCTGAGTCAGGTTTGCAGTGGCCAAATTTCATCTTATTTTACTTTTGTCACACACTATTGTTGGCTTTCCTTAATGTGACATAGGATTTTAAAAGCTTGTGCAATTAAATGGGCATACAATGATCAGCAGATACTACAGTTTAGAAGGATAGTATTTATTAACTTGTGAGAATTACAGTGATTACAATCCAAGTAAATGTTACAGAAAATATGGAATGTTCTGGCCCTGCCCCAGGCTCAGTGATGAGGAGCTCCTATGTCCAAAAACAATGACCCCAAAACAAAAGCCAAACCCCACCAGTGCTGTGAAAGTAACAAATATGAAAGAGAGAGCGCAATGGAGCAGACACCTGTAGTAATACTTTGTTGAAAGTAGCATGTGATAGTGCTTGAAAGCAGGGCAGTTTGTTTCTTCTCTGACATGCTGCACATCTGTGGGAATGTGGGCTTCTCATCACCTCCCAGTACGACAGAAATAACTGTCTAATGGCAGAAGTAGACTTTAAATGTCATTAGGCATAATAGAGAGGTCGTAATTACAACCGACTGCTGTGTGGTCATGCAAGACATCAAAGTCTGAGGTGGCTTTGCTGTAGCATTTATGTAGCCTCCAGGGACCATTATTCTTTAGGAATATTCTAATTCATTACACTGTTGGCATCAACCAAACTCCTCTGTCACCTTGGAGGTGGGAGGCACCTTGCAGGTAGTTATCTTGAAGACTGAGAATAATATGCAATTTTTGTGTGACAGTTTTTTTGGGGGGTGTGAAACTGCAGTCATTGCCCTTCTTTGTTCTTCTGACCACATATTTTTCTCTGTGAGAAGTTTAACTTTGTTTTCTGAGGCAGCAGGCTACTGTGGTGCAAGGTGGAAGCAGAAATTTCACCTCACCAGCAGTGGAAGCACAGGCAGTGCAATTCTCAGCAATAGTAGGTTTTTGTCATACCAAGGCTGTGAGAAGGCTTCATTTGTCTTGGGAAGGAATTATGTTCAGAAGAGTAGTTGTGCAGTGTACCCTGCAGCTTTCAGAGTCTGCATCGCTGTAGGAGGCAACTGCAGGGAATACTAACAAAAATAGGTGTGGGTTTGGTCACTGGAATTAATTCCTTATAAGTAACCAAAAGATAGGCTAATTGACCATCGCAATATCAGGAAAAATTAGTCCTGAAACACAACATGTAAATTACTCTTAAAGTTATAATCAAATAAGTAGACAGGAAAAGCATTTATTCCAGTACCTTAGGTACTCCATTGAGTTACAAGGTGACTTAACCTGCCTTCCCAGGATACAGTTTTGTGTCCAAATGCTTGTGTAGTTGTAAAAGTATCAATCAAAAAAAAGTAGTAATTTATGGTTCCAGTACAATCTAAAAATTACAGGGGATGATCTATTATATGTATGTGTAAAAAGACACAGCTTTTGTAGCTGTGTCAGGCTAACTCCTGCTTGTTGACCTTTATTGCCCTTTGTGTGTCAGGTAGATCCCTTTATAACCTTTTTCCATTTATCTACCTGCCCACCACAGTCCTTTTGTGAAGGGCTAGGGGAGGCAGGAGGAAATGCTTCTCAAAAGCCATGGATAAACAGAGCAGAGGTGATATAATAGAGATGGATTTTCACCATCTGCAGGTAAAGGAGGAGAGACTTGCCAGTGTATATTTAGGGGTTTTTAATTTGTTAATATATGCTCTACTCTGTTTAACAAAAGTTATGAGAATCTTGCTAGAGGAGGCTTGATTTAATGACCTCAAAAGGTCCTTTTTGGAGAAGTTTCAGTGATATATGACTATCTGCTCTAAAAATGACCTAATGAGTGCCTTTACTGTCAACAAACTATACTGTAGGTTTCTGCAATATGCAGAATGAATAAGTATATTCTAGACTTAGGAGCATGTTTCTGTCTAAAAATGAGACTATCAGTTAGTTGTAATAGATACTGTATGTTAAATCCCTCATACAAACCTTTCTTTTAAAATCTGCTTGCTTTTATTTATTTCCAGGCTATTAAAATTCAGAATTACCTGTTTTTCTCAAGTGTTATTTTGTTTGTTTAGGGAGAATTTAAAAAACACCCAGGCCATGAAAAGACATATATATTGATTTATTCTGAAACTGAATGAACTACAATATACAGATGATAGACACAGACAAGAAAATTCTGATTCTCCAGCATTCTGATTGGCTACTGATGATGTAATGGTACATTACCAAGTGATAATTGTTTTATTATAGCATTTACAAGGAGACAAATGGTTTGTGAATCAGTGCACATGGAGACCACAAAACAAGTTCCTTATTGATCCACAAGCTGTTTGTGTCAAAGTTTGCTGCTCAGAAGACAAAATAAAACCAGTATAGCCTAGAATATATTTATAAAGATAATTTTGAAAGCATGGTATTTGAATTTACATTCTGAATTGGCTCAACTCTAAAATATGCTTTGCTCTTTAAAACATTGATTTGAAACACAGATACTGAGCTGTGGAAAGCAATTCATAGCATACCTTTCTCTGCCATTGACTTTCATCAGCCACCATGGGAATGGGGAGGAGGTTTAATCAACTCTCATTTCTGTTTCCCCATTTCCTAAGTTGTATCAGTATATTTTGTCATTATTTTTATTAAATATTAAAGTTAAAAATGCTTTGCTAAAAAGAGATGCTTTTTTGCAGATTGCAGACCTTTAAAAGTTAGCAAAAGTCCCTTAGTAGAGGGACACATTTCCACTCTTCCAAGTGGTGGAATATTAAAGAACATAAAACTGTTGGCCTACATAAACACAGAGTGCTAGAGCAGCCCTTTGGTCTCATGCACAACTTGTTTCAAGAGTGCTGTACTGGAATGTTCTACCCGTGTCATCTATCACTGGGCCTCTGATTCTGCAGATCAGTGTCTTTAAGAATTCATATCCACAGACAAGTCACTGAAGCTTAATCAATTGCTAGCCATCTGCTGAACAGACAAAACCCCAGTTATAAGGTACTGCAATTTAGCTTATATGTTGGAAAGCCTTTGAAAAAAGCTTCAGCAATGTCAGTTTAACTTGCAACTAAGATTAAAATGGGCAACAGCAAAATAGATATTGAGCTTAGGCAGAGTAACGCAGTGAATCACCTTAACTCAGCAAAATGGTTGAGTCTTCATGGCTGCTTAACACGCTAAAAAAGTCCCAAATCCCTCTTCTCTCCAAAGTCATATTACATTTTACACTGGAGAGAAAGACTGTGTAAAACTAAGCCACTTGAAAGAGGAAAAGAGTTGAATGACATTTTACACCTGAGCACATCTGGTAGAGTAGAAATACTTTTTTTCAAGGCCAAGGATTAGTTGTATTGATGTCTATGTTTTTGCTCTTGTAAGAATTGCACACACATTTGAGGGCCTTCACAAACTGATCCTTGCTTGTGTTCAACAGCTTCATCTTTTACATGCATTGTGTAGGGACTGGTACAAAAAATACAAATCTGTTGGAAATGTCTTATTCTCTTTCCTGTGGAAATGTTTTTAATCTAAGCACAATTTCAAGAAATGCATTAGCAGATAAGATAATGGTAAAGCAAGAGTTAAGAAAAAACATAATCTTTCAGCAACTAAATGATAAATATCTTGGGTTTGATTGTATATAAATACAATGTGGAGTTGTATAAGGTGAAGATAATCTCACAAATGTGTAATGTATTCTGTACCCAAAACAGGCAGGATTTGAATGGAACGATCATGTACTGATCATCACCTCCTGCAAACTCCTCATTGCAATCAGCAAGAATTTTAGGGAGCTTAAATAGACAAAACTGTAAATTTCAATATGAAATAACTTGATTTTTTACATCCTGTCACTTGTGCATGAAGTCCAAAGCATGAATAATTTTACTCTAGAGTCTTTCAATTATTCATGTGCATAAGCATTTTGAGGATTGAACCTTTGCTTTCATTTTTATAGTGACAATTTTAGTTTTTTACATATCAGTCAAACCTAGTAGAATAATTCCAATTTCTCTTCCTAGTGCAATATCAAATGTTAAGTATTGCTTTATTTCAGTTTATTTTACTTCAGCATTTTATTTATTTTTGTTTTACCTGAAGCTGTCTTAGCAATGCTACAAGAATACTAAAGACTCTGGTATATGCTTAGACCAATTTGCAGAAAAAATAACCCAATTAGGGAAACTTTTCTAACAGTCTAAGAATTATAAGATTTAGCTCATAAATACAGTCTTCTATTACCCAGTCTTAGGAAAACTATTGTAGTCACAGAATAGGGGGAGTGAGAGTGAATTGTATTGGGCTAAGAGCTCTG
This sequence comes from Bucco capensis, assembly GCA_013396975.1. Taxonomy (NCBI): domain Eukaryota; kingdom Metazoa; phylum Chordata; class Aves; order Piciformes; family Bucconidae; genus Bucco; species Bucco capensis. The sequence continues at coordinate 412,542 of VWZO01013040.1, forward strand.
GGATTAAAAATCTTTTCTTAAGAAGGGGGGAGAGAAAGAAGACTCTCCAGTGCAACATCATTTGCAAGACTAGTTGCTGTCTGTAAAACTGCAAAATGTAACACAGAGCCAGCCTGCTTCTTCCTCCTTCTCTTTGAATTTTCAGAAGTGTTGGAAGTCTTGACTGTCTCTGCTAGCAGAAATTCTTGTCTCCACTGGTACTGCTTTAGAGCCTCTTTGGAGAAGATGACAATATCTTAAACAAGGCCTGAGCAACACCTGGTTGTATGTTTTCAGAAAGAGCACCAACCTTGGCATATTTTCAGTTGTTTTCCTAAAACAAAACTTCTGTTCTTCTAGTCTTAAGTCAGGTTTAGCAGATGTTTTTTCTTTATCTTGACATTAGCTTCTTTTTTTTTAACATCACTGTTTCTGAAGGACCCTGATTTATCCATTCTGTGACCAAGGAAGACAAGTCTTTCTCCAGAACAATATCCACAGTGATCTCTCGTGAAACTCCTCCTCACAGAAAATCTGAGTAACCTTTTAACAAACAACACATATTAAACAGGTGACTGCTGTGTCCTGGCTCAGATTGCCCTCTATCCCACACAACCAGTTCCTTTGGAGAACAGCTATCATAGCTGTGCTAGCCTTCAGCACCTTGTACAGCAAGGATCACAGATGTAGCTCTTTGAAACTATGCTGGCAGAGAGGGAGGCCCATTTTGATATCTGAGGAGGAGTGTGTGTTGAAAGCTGACTGCTGCTTGTTGAGGAGGAATGTTGGAGGGAACATATGTTTGTATAGTTTGTCTATAATCACAGATAGCTCTCAGATTTCCAGTCAAAGGCATTGGACCAGGCTGAGTCACAAGGTGTCAACTAATATAATTGTTTTATAGAATCACAAAATGACACAATGGTTGAGGTTGTTAGGTGCACCTGGAGATCATCTAGTCCAACTGTTCTGCTCAAAATAGGGTCAAACAGGGCTGGTTAGTTAGGGCAGTGTCCAAATGAGTGTTGAACTTCTCCAGGAATGGAAAGTTCACAGCCGCTCTAGGCAACATGTCCCAGTGTTCAATCACATCCAAGACAAAAAAAGCTTTTTCTGATCTTTAAATAGGTTGTCTTGTATTTTAGTTTGTGCTTGCCATCGCTTGCTCTTTCACTGAATACCACTGAGCTCCCTCTGGCTTAGTCTTCACTGCTAGTGAATAAGGAATTGATAGCAAGACTAGAAAAGGTTTATTGATTATTTATTATTAAAGTCAGCAAAAAGTTTTTCAAGCTGATGAATAGGTTATGGTAGTGAGAAACAGACAGACATTGAAATGAATGGTACAAGACTTTCTGGCTTTCAAGTTATCTGTATTCTGTATGGTAAGGACCAGCTCAAGAGTGGAAAATGGATTCCACTGTGTGGTTATGTCCTTCCTGAATTAATTGGCAAGATGTAAAGCTCTGATTTATAAACCTTTATGACCTCAAGATCTATGGTTAGAAAGCCATTTCTTTTTGTTAAATCAAAGCCTTTGCTAGCAATAGAACTCACAAACATGTACAAATTGTGTGTTATGCTTTCTTCATCCACTGCAGAATCTGAAGCATAATCCTGCAGAAATATTTTTATCAGATTGTCACCTTCCTTCCTTGAGACATGACCAAAATACCTCTGCTGCTCCATCAGTAGTACATCAATTGTACCCAGCTTTGGAAACATTCTTTCATTGATCTTCCCTCCTTCAAGAACATGTGGAGAAGCTGCTTAATAGCATTATATCTCTAAAGGCTTCAGTTGACACCAGTTCTGACATTTGTAAAGTGAATGACATACATTCAGGGGTATAATATTTTCAAATCCTAGTCATTGTATGACTAGCAGTATTCTCTCTTCTCCCCCCTACAGCAGGCTTTTGTAATGTTAACAAGATTCACAGGATCCCAAGATATGCTCAAGTAGAGATATTTTGCTGAAACTTGATATCTAATACCATGCTTTTTAATTCTTTTATCAAAAATATCCAATCAGGAAGAACTAAATATTTTGTGGAAAATGAATTGTTGTCAGAAATAATCAGGAAAAATCATTCAGCTCAGTTTCAGGTTTTTTGTGCTCTGGCTACAAACTGAACACTAAAAAGTGAATAATGGCATGTTACATGGTTTGGGGTGGAAATAACTGTCTGTAGATTGATTATGATCAGGATATTGGAATATTTAACATTCAGATTCTGGGGGTTTTTTGTTTACTACATGTTTTTGGCTGATCGAAACACTTTGAGTCCAACATTGTTCATGTTTCTAATTACCTTACCTCATGAGGTAATGGTAATAGTGCTAAATTTGAACTGTCATTCCAGCATATCACATGGTATTCAGAAATGCATCCATTACATTAATACATTATTTCTAAATCATTAAGCATAATGTGATTTTTATGTAGGTTTACAAATATATCAGTAAGTAGTAATGACCTTTATCTCACTTGAGTGTATTCTTCTGAAACCTTGGGGGTACATCAAGCTTTTATATACCACAATAAACTTATATTTTTAGCAGGTGGGAAAATAAGAGGCAGAATTTTTGAGATCTGTCAATCCAAACTAACTGATTTATGAAAACTCTTGGAAGAACAATTGAACACTTACACTTTATAACTAGGCTGCATAACTAGTCTCACTTGACAAATTGTTCAACATCCATTCCTTTCTCAGAGATTTTGGTGGTGTGGTTCAGCTTGTAAAGATTAATTTGCTCTCTCCACAATTCTTAGCATTTCATATACTCTAAATGGTAAATTAGATCCACAGTGAGGAGATTTCCCCTCTGAGTCCATGTAGTATTCATTATGAAATCAGCCCAACTATGGCTCAGTTAAGGTTTCTTCACACATTTTTCTCAGGGATGCAGTTTTATATTGCACTGGTTCAACTCAGGGCAGTGTCTGAAATTACTGTTGACTCAGGCTTCGTATATAGATGTGGTAAAGAGCTGCCTATATGAACTGGATACTTTCAGCAGCAGTTGCACAGATTTTCTCTCTTAAATTCCCTGTATTCTTTTCCTCTTCAATGCTATACTTGAAATTTTCTCTTACAAGTATTAATTATATTAAGCAGAGTGATTATGATTTTTCACTCAGGAATTCAAGCACTCCCTTTATAATAACCTCTGAAAAAATGAAAGGTGAGAAGTCAAATTCTTGAGAACACTGAAGGACAGCACAATAGCCTGTCTCAATCTCTTACATTAGACTCTACTTCCTTTAAAATTACTACAGGACTCCAAATATCTTTCCAGATTAATTTTTGCATTAACAGTACAATAATAATTTAAAAGTTATGCATGTTCTGTAGGTGAAAGTAGGAATAGCTTGGTGTTGAATTGAATGAGATAAATTTTACCTACAGATATACCTACCTACATACCTAAATATGTATATATTCATGCTTTTTTTTTTTTTCCCCTCCCAGCAGCAATGTTTAAGTTAGGTTCCCATGAAGGCTTCTATAACATATTCCTTTTTTATTTCCAGACCTGCCTTTTCTCTCTTGTATGTTTAGGTGCGTCAATTGCAGCAGGCTCTTTGCCAGAGAATTGCACTGAGTTTCAGCAGCAGCAGTACATTCAGTATTTTAGTACTGTGCCCTGTGACTGGGAAGGAGAGGGAGGGGAGAAGCCATGGCTGAAATGCATTTGCAAGGGCTCTTTTATCACCTCTGTGGCACAAATGTCAATTCAAGCCACTTTTTTAGCAGGTGGATGTCTGGCCTCTGATTTTGTTGGTTGCCCAAATGCTTCTGCAAAAGTGGTAATATTGCTGATTTTTCTGATTGAAATTAGAATTTTCTTCCCCTGCAGTTTTTTATTGTAAGCAGAATGCAGCATACAGTGTACTTGAAATAGTGCTATACAGAGGAGCCCCCACCCTGAATGTTTTATGCATGCTGATGCCTTGCACAAGGCAGAAACAAGTAACCTAAACAATGCAATAAATTTTACTGAGGCATAGATACAGGTCTTTTCTGGCTTGTCTATAAAGTGAAAAATATGGAATGATTTGCTTCCCCTTTAAGGAGGTTATTAGCTGGCTTGTATCTACCAGAGGAATAGAGGTGCACACAGCCTCCCATTATTCACCAGGTTTTTAATCTTGATCCCTGGCTTCTGCGATAAGTTATTGCTGGGGACTGGAATTGCTTGGGGAGTGATGCAGGTGCCTGAGGGCCAGCAAGTGGCTCTGTTATGAGAACTGGCTCTAACGATTAATGGTTGGATGCAGTGCACTACTGCTGACTTCATTGGGAAATACAACATTGTTAATTTTATCATTATAAACTCCCAGCACTGCAAGAGAATTGTGTCTGCCTCCAGGATGGTGAATTTGATAAGAAGGTTTTTCTGATAAGATATCTTGTACTCCCAGGGAAAAGCATTCATGTTTAATCAGGGTGTATTTAACTTGCAATCCAAATGTTACCAAGTAATATGTACAGGTCATTTTAAATTTGTGCTCTACAGTTCAGGTCATAACATTATAAATGAGTTTGTATACAGGCTGAAGAAAGAATCAATACAGCACTACTCTTTACAAAGACTGTCATAAGCCAGAGAAACTAAATATTTTTTTCACTCAAAAGGAAAACAGACTTTTTAATGAATAGTAATTCTACAGAGAGATAAATACATACACAGAGAGCCTGGCAACCATCCTGTTAAGTACTCAGCAACTTCTGCTCTTGCTGATGTCAGTGTCTATGATTTCAAAGCAAGCCACTAAGGACAAGAGGGATTGCACGCTCTCCCTACTGAATAGGTAAAACAGGGTAAGGAAAGACTATAGTGCTTATTGTGGCAATTCCTTATTTAGGTGGGGTTTGGATCAACATGGACTATGCCATTTTGCAGAGACATTTGAATGGATTTTGGCTGGGGTAGAATTCATTTTCTTAGTAGTAGCTTGTATGGTGCTGTATTTTGGATGAAAACAGTGTTGCTAACACACAGAGCTTATAAAATGTCAAGGCCTTTTCTGTTTCTCACACTGTCCCACCAGCAAGTAGATGGAGGGGCGGG